>QLTV01001459.1:1019406-1036901 GCA_003457575.1 Thermophis baileyi
TCCAATTAGCTCTTGGAGAAGTCATTAGGCTAGGGGCTCACATACTTTTTCCTCCCTGCACTGTGAATGTTTACATGTTATGTTCAATTAAACCATGGCAACATCTAATGTTTGTGTAGTATTATTTTAAGCAGACTGTGTTTTTCTATTGTTGTGACTTAGATGACGTTCAGAGCACATTTTATGACCAATTCATGCAAAACTCCACGTAATCCCAAGGGGTTCACATACTTTTTCTTGCAACTGTAGAATGGGTTTTCACAGGGTTGTTATTGGGGAAATAGGAGCAAAGAGTATTAAGTAAGTAAATTGCTTTTCAGTATTTTGGTTAACTTAAAAGCAGGCGAATAATCTAATAAACAAATATCTACATTATTGACAATAAATGCTTAATCCATATTTCTCCCTGATTCAGCAGCAATTCTCATTCTTTTATTATCTGTCAACAAAGCTCAGCATTAACAATATTGGCTCGTGGGAAAATATTAATTTGCATATCAATACATATTAAATAAAGTGGAAAATTGATAAAATTAAATATTATAAAAGATTTTTGCCTTCACAAGTGAGAACTATAAAAGTACTGAACAAAAGTAGGCATGTTAATGGTTTCTACTTTAGAAAATCAATAAATAAGGTTGGGAAGAATATGAAGGTGAATGTATTGTCTCATTCACAACCTTGCCTGCTGGCCAGGCATATGATGTATGGGTATTACACTCTAATATAATTTGAGTGGGGTTTTTTTCAAGATGGCTTTTGCTATGCCAGCTTTAGGAAAGATCCAGCCTGAAAAAGCTGAATGTTCCTGAGATTTAGAGGAATTTTGGTTCCAAAATTGGAACCTTCCTCAAAATAGTCCCATTTTGAGAATCTACAATTGCTGACACAAACATTGCTGATGGTAATTTCCTAACTTTGGAACTTCACAAAAGTAGTGGGGGGGGGGGGACTCAGTGATGTAACAGATGTAACCACCCAGTTAGTTATGATTCCTTGGAGGTCTAAATCCAGCAAGCTATTTTATGGATAGGATTGCAACAATTTTTTTCAGATTCATACTGAAATTCTTGTAGCCCTCACCTGAAATTCAGCTGTTTTGGGATTGGCTATATGTACAGCTTTTGTTGCAGAAATATCAATCCCCAATTTACTAGCGATGTCTTCTTGGGAACACTGTTTATGGATACAGGAAGTCAATGTATTTAATCATGTTAAATTACTACTTAATTGCAAGAAGATGATTTAAAAGACTAAAAAAGAAAAGGCCCAATCCCCAACAATGAGTTAATTTTCATGTTTCGGTAATACCTAATTTAGTAATATTTTATTGCTATAATTATGCCCTTGAGGATTTTAATTATCATTGTTTAAGGAATAAGTGTTTTTATAACACTTTAGACTTTTAAAAAAACTTAATCTGAAACCTTGCTGAAAAGATTGGGGACCCACATTACCAGTGCCGCTGGGCTATTACAAAACTCTTTCAGCACCATTCAAGTAGGAGCAAAGCCACTAAAAACTGGAACCTCAAACCTCCAATAGGATTGTGCGTGTGCATGCATGCAGAGACTGCCAGAATCAGCTTATAAAACAACTCAGCAGTCATGTAAAATGATAGGCTTTAATAAGTTGAAGAGAGGTACATTATATGCACACTACATGCTGCAAAATACCTATCTGAAAGTTGTAAAACTTTATCTTCCATTTCTTGTCCCCAGATTATGTTACTGTCAATAAGCACTGAGAAGTCTATCAGGACATGTGGCTATTTCAGTGCTGAAACTTAAATTACACTGAGCAGTTTATTACTATAGTCTTTTTGAAGTTTCTTCAAAAAAGCCACATGCTTTGTTCAAAGCAGGTGAGGCTGCTAGCTCTTGCAAAGAGGCTTTCATCATTCTGAATACTCAGCAAGTGAATCATTTAATCCAGCGGTCTCCAACCTTGGCAATTTTAAGACTTGTGGACTTCAAGTCCCAGAATTCCCCAGCCAGCCATGCTGGCTGGGGAATTCTGGGAGTTAAAGTTTACAAGTCTTAAAGTTGCCAAGGTTGGAGACCCCTGCTTTAATCTACTGATGTCTGCTGATATACATATTAGTATTTGCATTACAAATAAAGACACTGAAGGTGGTTTGAAACCTCTTCTTTTTTTCTTTAAAGGTGACAATTGAACAGTCACCGTAGTTTGAATGTTCAGATGTTGAAAATAGTGCAAGAAAACTAACTCTCATTCTTTGAACATGCTGAAGCTAATTTGCTCCTTTATCAACAGCATTCTTCATAAAATAGGAACATTATTATGATTCCTTCTTGTGCTCTAATTAGAGAAGACAAAATAAATCACCGCAGCAATCACATTTTACTAGTAGTGTAGCATCGTATATGAAATATATACTGGAGATATTAAGAAATCAAGGCTTCACAATTGTGGAGTGCTTCTGCAGTCAATCTCTTTTTAGGATGCAGTACTTCTAATGAAATCTTATTTTCAAGAAACAGACTCTATTACACACATACCAGAGCAAAAGTGAGGGCTTCAGTAAATCCTGCTGCGGCCAAATCTTGCCTCAGAAGTTCTGTGAGTTTATTGAGAGGAAACTAGAAGAGAAAATAAAAGTTCTTTCTGCTCAATGAATATCACATATTTATGGAAATCACTGTTAGTTTACCCTTAAAAAAAAAAAAGAATGGAATAACAGCAAAGAGTTACATCTGGTCTCTGCAGAGGAAATGCAGTTCCCAATTAGAGATTGAATATACGGCCTCCAGGTTTAAACCTTGCCTTTCTGGAAGCCCATCCATTGCAGGTCTTTTGAATTTCTCAAATCAGTTAGGCATCTGTTTTGTATCCTTGCTATGGTAAACTCCCCTTGCTACAAGACATGACAGAAAATGTTTTAATTCTTAGACACAGTTTCCTTCTACAAACTCTTCTGGCATACTTCTAGCCTTTTAATTGACAATACAGACTGTTTACTTTAAGGGTGCAATCTTACTTGATTAGCTATGGTGTACGTTTTTGGAATAGTCATCTGAATGTTATTATAGCCATACGCTATTGCTGCATCTTCTATGATATCACATGCATGGATAATATCAGCTCTCGTAGGTGGGATTTCAACCTCTATATTGTTCCCATTCCCTATGACATGTGACTTCAAACACATTCTAGTAAGCAGCTTTGCAAGGCTTGATGGTGTCTCACTAAAACAAAACACAAAAGTAATTTTTAAGGAATGTTTTGAAAAACAATTACGTACTTTCATCAGTAACTTTCAAGCATTGTAATTCAACATAGCTAGGTACCCTCATAAATCAAGCCTGGACATGAAATAAATATTATCAGAGGTACAATACAAATCCCGATGAAGCTGAGCAAGGTATAAGTTTGTTAGACTTAATAAAAAATATACTGCTCTGCCGCTTTCAAACCCTGGCATTTTCAGTGTATACAAAGTGCTTTCCACTTCCCAATCAAGTTACCATTTATACCTTAATATACAGCTAATAGAAAATCACTAATAGATGCATAAATGGTTTGGGTATTTTCTATTAATCCAAACTATGTAATATGTTCTAGAAGTTGGGTTTTTTAAAATAATTGTTTTTTTAAAAGAAGATAGAAGATAATACAGTAATACAAATTCAACTCAGAAAGAAAAAGAGAGAATAGAAAGTGCAAGAACGAAAACATAAGAGAAAAGAAAAATTTAAAGTGATTTCCAGTCTTCATCCTAACAAGTACAAACGTAGTGATTTTTCACTGTCTATAAGGTAACATATAAGTATCTCTTCTTTTCACAACCCGTCCTTATCCATGTGCAAATCAATAAATCATTAATATTTTAGTCTTACTGCTAACAAAAAGTACATACAGGATTCCCAGAGTTTCATAGAAGCATGTCTTATTTTAACTTTGGTCAAATAAACTAGCTTTGTACTCCTTCCTTTTGTTTCTAACAATCTTGATTTTTAATTTATTCAGATGATTCATAGGATTTATTTCTCTTCACTTATTCTTTATGCATCTGAAAGAGTTCTTCGAGGCTTTAGCAAACTCTTTTGCAAATGACAGATTGCATGACTGTAAGGATTCATTGTCCAGATCACACTCTTGGATTATTTCCACTTTAACTGTCATCTCCATCTTAAAATCCACATTTTTAAATTTTTTCCAGAATTTTACCAATTTCTTTATATTCTAATATTTCTGCATCAGATGAGGTTTGTTTTAGCTCTTCATCCTGCAGATCAAAGGTCTTCAAACTTGGCAACTTTAAGACTTGTGGACTTCAACTCCCAGAATTCTAAGCTATGTAAGCTATGCTGGCTGGAGAATTCTGGGAGTTGAAGTCCACAAGTCTTAAAGTTGTCAAGTTTGGGGACCCCTATTGTAGATCTTCCAAGGTATTCTCTTTCATATCTTAAAGACAAAGCCCTTTGGGAAGCTGTTGAGAAAATAAATGCTTTTCAACTTACAAGTTCAAATTGAAAATTTAGATTAAAAGTTTGATAAAATAACAGTGGTTCTAAATCAACCCAAAGATGATACTCAGAGACAAGTAACAGCATCTAAACCAGATTCACAATCGGACAGTTTGGAATTTAATGTGCTGCTGGTGGATTTGAAGGACAAGAAGTTTGGCTTGAAAACTGCAGGCTTGTTGGAGAAGGTTGAAAGGGGCATGGATTTTAAAGACTTAAGAGTTGACAGAACTGCTGAGTGATGAACTGGACTTTCTTAAGAAGACAGAGATTTGGGAATGGAATGGACTTATTATATCCAACTGATTTTTTGAACAACAAATGCTGTGGAGATATCTACAACAGCCACTTATGATTTTGAGGAATGAGATCCAATTGTTGGGAAAGATCTTGGTTAAAATTAAAAATGTAAGGAAAAGCTTTATTCTTAAGAATCAAATGAAAATATTTGATCCTAGATGGACCGAGATAACAATTGTGGTGGTTTATGGTAGATTAGAAGCCATTGTTGACTTTCTGTGACTGACATACAATATATATATTGTTAACAGAGGGCTTTGAAGTTTATATATATAAGAGCCGAGGTGGCGCAGTGGTTAGAGTGCAGTACTGCAGGCTACTTCAGCTGACTGCTACCTGCAGTTCAGCAGTTCAAATCTCACTGGTTCAAGGTTGACTCAGCCTTCCATCCTTCCGAGGTGGGTAAAATGAGGACCCAGATTGTTGGGGGCAACAGGCTGACTCTGTGAACCGCTTAGAGAGGGCTGTAAAGCACTATAAAGCGGTATATAAGTCTAAGTGCTATGCTATAGACAGATGTCTGGTCAAATTGGTTGGGTTGCAAGGGAAGAAACTATTATTGTTGAAATATATTTATCAGTATTCAACTAGGAGGGACAATCTATGTATTCCCCCTCCTGCTACTTTTTCCTACATTCTTTTTTAATGTCTTATTTAGTTTTGCTTTGTTCTTGTATTTTTTTCTTTGAGTTTATATTTTAACAGTGAATAAAATAAAAAACACTGCAAAAAAAGAGGTTCTTTTAAAAGCATATCAAGTGGAACAACTGGTTGTCTTAGTCCTTAAAACCTTCTTGATAAAATTTGGTCTTTTAAATATATATTACACCCCTTTAGGAATTTAGATGATGTAATTCAAAAGTTGACAAAAATTCTTGCAATGAATTCTCAATGAATGAAGTCAATCTATAACTATTTTAAGGTTTACAAAAAAGAGGGAAGACCAAGCTGGTTAATTTACAACCAATTAGCTTATTAAATATTAACAATAAATCCTCTCTGCCAAATCCCGTTATAATCAATGTGTTGACTAAATGATCCAAGTGAAGTTGCTGGCTAAGGAGCAAGACAGCTTTAAACCCGATCAATCAACTTTTAAGCAATGTATCATTTTAAATCTTCTGGCAGGAAAATAGTCCAGCTGCCAAAGAAGAATTCTCTAGGCAATTGTTCATTCCATTCCTAAAGAGAGTTTATGGAAGAAACTGGCAGCCACATGTATAGATCACCATTTACTCTGGCTGTGATTTATGATTTATTAAATATTTATAATGCTTTATTTATTTACTTTCATTTCTATTCCACTCAATTCCCAAAGGATCCAAGCATCTTACAATAAACCAACGTATAAGATTAAAGCCAGGAGAAAAGGAAAACAATCACCAATTCTCGCAACAACCTAAGTGCTATGTTTGGAACAGGATGACAATCAGTTAAATTTTGTCCAAATGCTGTCTTGAAGAACTGCCTTTTAATAGCTCTTTGAATGCACATTAAGGAGAGGAGGTATAAGTAATTAAAATACTTGTCCGAAAGGCCTCCAACCTATCCTGAAATTCATTAGTTTTTAATGATAATTCTGATACTGCAGCCATTAAATTGTTTCAATTCAAGATGCTAAAGCTTTTGCTATATAGTTCTCAACTTTTCATCTACAAAGAAACACTGATTTTATAAACAATTGGGTTGAAATTTATAAGAACTATGCCACGTGGATTTCATTAATGAAGGTATGTTTCTATAAGGTTCACATGAGAATTAGTTGCTTGAAATAGTACTAAAACTACTTTGGGGGATGAATGCTTGGTCCAGGTTATCTTCATTGAGAAGTTGGACTTGGACTACAGAATGAAGCTTTAACTACTGTTAAGGAGCCATTGATAGTATACTTTCTTTCCATTTTACATACAAGAGGATTTATATTAATGAATTTAAAATCTAATTCTCAGAGGTATTGGAATTCAGTAACATCCCACACTCAGGTCTCTCTGTCCACGGTTAAATGAAGCCATTGTGACAGTTTTGCAATCTTGCTGAGTTTTCCATTGTCTCACATTTGGCACTGAGTTAATATTTCCCTGTACTTCATTTAATATATAGATTGACCTTAAATATAGGTTAAACACTTTCTAGCAGCAGATCAATCTACCAAAACTCCTATGAAAGTTTCCAGATTATGCTCAATTATGATTGCTGCCAGAAAATGCTGAGTTTGAATGTTTAAACTTCAATGATGGTTTATCTTTTGTTTATGTTTTCTTTTGGTCTCTGACTATATATTCAATCAATCAGTAAATAAATATGTGATAAAGAATAGGTTTACTGGATTAGATCTGATAACAGAGTGCCTGAAAAACTCTGTACTGAAATCTGTGTTCAGATAATTCAGGCCTATTCATTTTATCATATTAATGAATGGACAGGTTGGAAAGTCTTGCCCACACTCACTAGCAGCAACTAGTTCCAACAGACTAAGAATGAGGCATGGTCTTTATCACATAGAAAGCGAAAACTCACATCCCTCCCTCTTTAAAAGGGAGAGTCTTTGTGCTTGTGCAAGACAGCAAGCAGATCTCCAGAGGATGGGAGAAGATCAAGAAGCTGTGTGCCAGGAAGGAGAAAAGGAGAAAGCTGAGATCATTCTCTTTTAGCCCCAAATTAAAGTTTGGAACTTCCAGAAAAACAAAAAAGCACATGTAAGAAAATTGAAATCAGAAGGAAAATCTGATTAAAGACTGTTATTTGGCAAAAACTAGACAATTATCTAATTGGAACCGGACCAGGTTTAATTTTTGTTTGTGTGCTATCATTTTTATATCTCTGCACAATTTAAGGGCCTTGACATTCTTGTCAATTTGAACCAAACTTTTAAAGATCCTGGGCTAAGCCTTAAAAGCCTGTTAGCTTTCACTAGCAGGAGATTTGTGACACCTTGTGGTCTGCTAGAATTCTTATATTTACATTTATATATTTACATTTATACATTTATATATTCTGCCAAATCTTTTTTGTTAACCTATCTTCTCATTTATTTTGACAGAGAACTCTTACTTTCTCTTTGTCTTTCATACTTTCTCTTCAGTAATTGTTCTATTTTTACTTTCACAAGTTTCACTTTTTCTTCCTTTTCTTCCAGCAAACCTCCATTTCCCCCCCTTCAGGATCCTCTCTTGGCATTAAAAGAAATTAGTTTTTCCTATGTTAGATCTTATGTGCACCTTTTATCTCTCACTAATTCTCTGCATATTTTACTAGAAACAAACCAATCATACATTTAAATTTAGATTCCTTCCCTTGCCATGTGTACAAATGAATAAAATGATGCTTAAATCATGTATTCAAAATGGATCTTTTCTAAATAAAAACTTACCAAGTATCCCAACATTTATTTAGGTCTCTTGTTTCAGTCACACATATTCATTCATGGCATCTAATTTAATCACTTTGTTCCCAGGATTACATTCTTTCAGAATATTGTGCATTTTTTTCTCAAAAACCTGGTTCTTTGCTTGTCACCATTTAGTGGAGTATAACATACAACTATCATTAACAAATCAGTTTCCAAGTTTATAAACTACCTACAACATTCTTAGATGCCAATTAATTATTTCTGGGATATACTACCATTCTATTCATGTTTAAACTTACACTTTTGATTCCATTAAGGTATCTATCAACTGAATTCTATAAAATCAGACCATCTATAATCACATGTATTATAACATTTTTCTTTTGCTCACAGTCGCAGATACACAATGTATCAATCTTTTTTCATTTCATTCATGCTGTTTACCATTTACCTGCCTTATAGTCCTAGCTGCAATCTTCTATACACTGAGATCATTGCCAGATGGGCCTCATAGATGGGCCTTTGCTATCCATCATGCTTTTGGCAATCCAGCTTTGTCATAGAATTTTTTTAAATAGATAAGTTATTGATTAGGTGTCAAATTGTACTTATGCCACAAGCAGCATTCTCTGCTCATGTAAGAACAATACCGAACATTTCATTTTGATCAGTATGCCACATGCACAACCAAAGCCAGTTGTCAGGGTTCCAAGTAACAGTGTCAACCCTGGAGCCATCTTGGAACGTCTTTAGGGTTGCCACCAGTTTTACTCTAAGCATGCTCACAGTATCCTATTCAAGCTAGGATCTCAAATCTAGAGACTACTTTGCACGCTATCCCATTTAAGTTGTGATTTAATAGTATTACAGTTTGTAGAACAAACCAAGAAGTCTGGTTAAATAATATACTTCTAATGAATTATGACCAGTCTTGCCTACTCTTATGAAAATTACCATTGGCTAGAACCAATCACACAAAAATCTTATCACAGATGCCGTAAATAGCATTCTATATGAATTTTCTGAAGAAAAAGAACATACCTAATTCCTATCTTCTTATTAATTATTTCAGGTTTTAGCTTTTCACGACGATAGGGCAGCTCCTAAAAGATGATGACACAAGAATCATTGGTCTCATATCATTAGACTTGCTTCTAGAACAAACTTAGTTTTCAACTACCGTGTTTCCCCGAAAATGAGACCCCGTCTTATATTTTTTTGAACCCTGAAATAAACACTTGGCCTTATTGCCATGCACTCAAAAGCCTGATTGGGCTTATTATCAGGGGATGTCTTATTTTGGGGGAAACAGGGTAAATATTGCTAATCAGTTTTACTATTTTAAAGTATTAGTAGTAATCATTATTAAACAATGTAATCAATCTTCCTGATTAAACATATGATAGCAATATTTTTCATAACCATCCATCATATGAACAACCATTTAACACAACATTAGCATCAGATATGCATAAAACAAATAGCTATACATGAATATGAACTATCCCAGGCTTTAAAAATCTTTTCCAGTATGCATTACCAGGCAGAGAAATGTCAAGAACTTATCAACATCTTCCTCCATATAACTAACTACTTGTTTTAGACAAGCGAATCACCTTCTGATATTTGGAGCAGTACTGAGTTATTCATGTTCTCGAACCTGCTGTTACTGAAAATATGTGCAGCCTCTACTTTGTTAGTATATAATATGTTATATATTTTGCATTGGCTAAGAATTGTGTTATTTTTCTTTCAATATATGCAAGATCCATAGTGTTCTGTTTTCCACTCTGTTTTTTGCAGGAAGATCTTCTCCAAAAGATCAGAAGAATATCTCTATTAGAGGTTCTCTGAGAGGAAAAAATGTCTGCTTCCTTATATAGTAAAAATATAAGAAATCTGAGATTTCAACTATGCATTGGATTGTAATTATTTATTTTAACACATAGACAAAAAAACTCTTACAGAATTTATACATAGATTAGACATAAGCAAACCTTTTGAACCTGGGAAAACATAAATATTACCAGTATATGCTAGATGCATTTATAAAATGGCATGCAATAGGGAACTTAGCTCTTTATTAAATGACTTCCAGTGGACGGAGAAGATCACAAAACAATAGGTATTAACAAAAAATTTCAAATTAAAACTATTTGGAATTTGAAATAAACTGTTTGGAGTGCCAAACAGCATTTTTAAAGGCAAAACTGCTCTCTTGAACACTTCATTTTTTTTTTTAGTTCAAAACATTTCCAAAATGTTGCCTAGCTTGCAATACTTGCAACTGATTTACACTTCAATACATGGGAGCATTCAAAATTAAAAAATGATGCAAATTTGAAATCCAAACAGAACATTCATTTACTAGAAGACAAACTGAGTTTCTTTCCACAGAACTTTCTAATTCACCAGGATGCTCTTTACCACTATCACTTACCGTATTTTTCGGAGTATAAGACGCACCGGAGTATAAGACGCACCTTATTTTGGGGGGAGGAAAACAAGGGGAAAAAAATCTGCCTCTGCCTCCCAGCAATTTGCTTCCCAGCAAACAGCAAACAGTACAATTTCTGTGCATGTGTGCCTGACCCATAGAAATAGCAAAGAATTGGAGAAATGTACAGTATGTCAGTATATTAATGCCAGAAAGTTTTCTTAAATGTAGTCACACTCACTCCTCCCAATTATTTAAATAGATCTACTCCAAACCTGACTAAGTCAGGGTTTAACTCAGCTGCCTTATTTTAATACTAAAACAGGACACTGTTACATTTCAGATTATTACTTGTACAGATGCTGTTAAAACTGATATGGCTTTCTGGAAGGATACATTATTATCTGCTATTTATAAGAAGATACAATAGCACTGGGCCTCTTCAGATCAAGCATTTATTTTAAAAAGCTTCTTCATTTTGTTAAGTTGTCTAGAACTTAAGTTGTCTAGAACTTAGTTGTCTAGAATAAAGCAGTCTTTAAAAAATAAGTCTAATAATTTGAATATTCTGTAGGCATTTATAGTTATTGACTTACCTCCTTGCATCCAGTTTCAGCAGTCTGATTTGCACAACAAAATAAAATGCTGCGTCTGCCTCCCAGCAATTTGCCTCCTTGCAGTTCTAGTTTCACTTTCATTTTAGCACCTGCAGCCTCTCAGCTGATGGTCGGGAGGCCATAATCAGTTGCTTCTGCTAATCAGGCTCTGTTCTGTTTGCTGCAAGGAGGTAAATTGCTGGGAGGCAGAGGCCAAAGGGTGGGGGTGGCTTGGTGGGGCTACATTCGGTGTATAAGACGCACCCAAGTTTTCACCCTCTTTTTGGGAGTAAAAAGGTGCATCTTATACTCCGAAAAATACGGTACTTCTGATTTTTTTTAAAAAAAATCTTAATTCTATTCTATAGGGTCAACATCCTGAGGACAATGCCCATGCTTTGGTAAATCATGAGTGAAGCAATTTAGTTCAGATAGAATATGAAGTTAGAAAATGCACTGCAGTGGAAAGTGCTACCCATTTGGTACAGCAACACTTTAAAATATACCTTGGGCAACCAGTATATTTTAATATATTAAATAGAACAGTGTGGGGAAATAGTAATAATACCATTCAGTAAGGAAGATCTATGGAATTCAGAAGGGTAATAACGACATATGTCCAGAATTACTTTCAGAAGACAAAATATCTGAAAAAAATTACATATACTGGCTTTCCTTTCCAAAAATGTTCCGATTCTTAAATATATAAAAACTCTTATGTTAGCTTTTATAATACTCACTGGAAAGATGTAGCTTTTTCCATTAGGATAAGTTACTTCTACTGCTTCAACCCTTAAAGAGAGCAAAAACACACAACTAAAGCAGAGGCTACAACAAACATGCATACTGTTATAAAAGGAAAAGTCAGACTAACTCACGTGAATGGCTTATTGCAATATTCACTAAACATTGTAACCAGGATATCGAGTACAATTTTTGCCTGAAAGACAGAAAGCATACCTATTTCTTAAATTAAAGTATTTAATTATTAAATACTATAATGTAAGTAACAGTATTAAATTAATGAATGTTTTAAATACAAAATTACAATATCAGTTCATAAGAAATCTTTAAAAACTTTATTAGTTTTCCAAAAATGTCATGAAAAACCAGGCAACTAAATTACTAACTAAACCAATTAACAAATGAAGTGTCTGAATGTCTATAAAGCTGACAAAAGATCCAAACTCTGAGTAGTTCATTATATTACAGTATATACATTTATATCCATTTTAATTTCTACAGACATAAAAATAACCCCAACTGATTGCTATGATCCAACATTTTCAAATCCTTTTATAAAGCATCAAACTTACTCCTTATATTCACTTTGAAGCAGGTCACATTTCTAAAAACAAACACTTATCAGCAGTTAAGGTCAATTTCAAAGGGACATCATTCTTACTTTATTTTGTAGATCAAGATTAATTTTGCTCAACACTTTGCTGGTCAAGGGTATTTACCTTGGTAACATCTGTGGCTGTACACTCAATGAATACATTTCTAGTGTTGAGGCTAATTTTTGAATGTTCTCCTAAAAAACAGAAATACACTGGAATTGAAGATGCAATTTTTTGTGTTCTTGAATTTAAAAGACTGAGGTTTACAGATCATTCTATTGAATACTGGAATTAGAACTACAGTACTAGAAAACCTAACAACCAGCGGAATAAATATGCATGCTGAGATCCAAGTGATCTTTCTTTAAATGAACAAGAGCTTGCAGGTCCTGTAGGTTCTTGTTTCTCCTTGTTTATAGCTGTTCATAATTTTGTACCAGGATATTTGAGATTTTGAAATCCAGATGTATACAAATCCAGATGTATACACATTATTTTGGGGACCAGGCCCTGCAAATTACTAGTGAAGTACCCTTCACTAGTAATTTGCACTAGTAATATAGTCAGTGGAAAGTTCTACATTTGCCATAATTTTATAGTAATATTATGGTGGTAATTGTGGTTACAGCCTGCATAAATGTCACGGCTTTTCTAAGAAACTGATGTCATTTGAACTGCAATAAATTGCAAAAGTTATTCTTTGAAAAATGAAGCAATACTGCCTATAGCTAAAGACAATATTGGTGCATCTATGGATAGATTATTTATATTTCTTTGAAACATGTTGCAGTATTTATTGAAAAAACATGCAGATTTATATTAAGTGTAATCCCAGTCAGTTCTATGTTTTCGCAGACCAGAATCCCCAGTTCCTATGTCATGAGAAACAAACTACAACTTACTGCTGTCCAGAATTCATTAACTATGTTGCTTCATAATAGGAATGAATGACTGCAATCTGAGCAGTGTGCAGTAGCAGTTTCACTTCCCCATCTGTAAGCAAGAATTCTGATATTCTGGCTTCCTATGAAGTACAAATGCACTTCCAACGAGGGTTCACTAGGAGCCTCAATCTGTTCCCATAATGGATTTTTGTGTTCTTGTTCTTTACTTTACAGAAAGATACTCAGTCTCATTCTAAAATTACATTCTTGAAAAATCTCTAACCCTAGAGCTGTTTTAAATGATATGTAGAAATGCATTTTACAACAATAAGCCACATTCATCCTCATGAAAGTAAGCTTCTGGTTATCTATGATGTTTCCCCTATTTTCTTATCCTGGGAGCTTTTCCCAAATATGTTCCAGATGTACAGTACATGGGAAGGATGCAGATAGAAGAGGAATCCAATGTGCCAGTTGCATCTAGTCTGCTGAGTAGATTATACCTAAGTGTACATATGAGAACCCTGGTGCTTTCTGAGCTTGCTTGTTTTCTTGCAGACATTTCATTATCCAAACTAGCTAACATCCTCAGTGCTAGTTTGGGTAATGAAACATCTGCAAGAAAACAAGCAAGCTCAGAGAGCACCAAGGATCCCTCATGTCAACCCTGAGCTACAAATATTCTTCTTTATTAGTACATATGAGAACTTCAGCCAATTTAAATTTTTTAAAAAAGTTTATATTCAATTTCTGTTAAAGAGTTGAAACAATCAGATCTTGAGAATATATTCAAAAAGCATGAAGAGGTTCTTGGAAACAGAAAAAAAAATCTTATATTGAGGAGTATATCCTGAAATAAATACAACAATTTTCAGACTATAACAGTATGCCATTTCCTATTTCTCTCATTTAACTGAGGTTAAAACAAATGTTGCTAAGAAAAGTCTTACCATTAATTATTGGTGGCATTGAGAGAACAATACCATTGCTATCATAGATAACTGGATAAAGTGATTCATTTTCAATAATATGTAGATAGTGTTTAAGATGGCTATCCGTCTAAAACAAACAAAAATTAATGTTTATATCTTTCCTCAGAAACCATTACACAGTATCATCTTATAATATCTGTATTATATACATTAAGCCCTAGAATAGATGCGTAGATGTTATATATGAATGATTCTTTTCATTGGAAAAAGTCACTATATGCTAGAAAGGTGATCGGCAATTCACTTATTTCCCAGTATATTCCTTATGGCACATTCCTTATTCAAAAGTCTACGAGCAGATATGAAATTAGTCTATCTGTAAAAACTCAACTGGCTTTCAATTTATTGCTAATCTGTATAAAACAAGCAAACTATCAAGGAGTTTGGATGTTGACAAATTCATAGCAGAATATAGTAATACTATATTCTGTTATGAATTGTGACCATAGTGCAATAATGTTACAGTATCACCAGAAGAGAAATTTCTAATGTTATCCATTATGGGAGAAAAACATTAAAAGCAGATTTTGTCTTACTGGACATTAGATTTCAGGCCAATGCCCCAAAATTGTTGGGAAATGGAACCAGTAAAGTAAATTTGGGAGGGAAAGTATAGAGAAATACATGAAGGATTATTTAATTGGGCAGGAAGTTGGTCAAGAAGACCTCCAAGATTCTTTCCAGCTCTGATTCTATGAAGCATAAGAAGATACATGAAGAGCAATCAACGGAGTCTAAACCAAACAGCAATATAAGCAACAGCTACTTAGCTTTAGCAAGATTGCTGCATCACAGGCTTTCAGATAGAACTATTATCTAATGTCTCCTAAGTCACAAAGTGGGCCTGCAAGCTCAGTTCTATGCTATGACATCTAAATAAACAAATCATAGTTAGGGCAAGCACTCTACTTCAAGGAGCAACAGTACTATGAGGTCAGAAATGAATTTACGAAAAAGATAAAACCTATTTTAGCAATGCTCAAAAGTTTACCGGATTACTGCATGATCTAAGGTTTTCTACTATTGGCCAAGTGTTTTGGAACATTCCTAGTTATAAAAGCTGGATGTTAACTCAGTCCAGTGTATAATGCTGGTTACAGTTTTTCCAAATCCATGAGTTTACTAGGAGCCTGAGTTACATTGTATTGTTTATGTGTGTTTTTTCCCCCAGATTATAGACATTAAGTTCTTGTTTATACTTTCATGTGATGCTGTTTGCATGTATTTATAATTGTATTCATCCAAAGTCACTATGCTGAGATAAGTGGCCATATAAATTGTATCAAATCACAAATAAATGGAAAAATATCTACTTGTTTTAAAGTAACCTACCCTGTACATTTCCATGATTTCAGGAGCACTGTATTCTTTATCCTGATTCAATGGTTTGAATTTAATTTCAGGTGGTGGTTTAGCTGTATATATAAATGGGCCAGAGATTGTATCTAGATCATGGGTACCAATGGCAACTAATGATCTCTTCCTAAAAAGAAAGCAAAATGAATTAACATCTCTTCTACATACTAAATTCCCATTAAACAGGGTACCGATACAGATAGGGATAAAGTGACAGTTGTTATATTCTTGTATAATAAATATTATTCATGTATAATAAACTTTGAATATTACACTGTAACTTGCATCTGAAAAATGAATACACACATATTATATGCAGAAGTTTCCTTCCCTTTTTATTTAAATCTGATTTTTAAAATACCACATAAAACCAGTGTTCTTTAGAATTTTTTCAACTTAAACACATTCTAATTCAATACTTTTAATATTTCACTAAAAAAATTATTTTTCAGAATACAACTAACCTGCATATATTTTGATGCAATTTTTCCTGTAGGTCAATGAAACTATCATAGCGGTCTTTGACAAAAGTTATATTACGAAGAATTGCAGCCACTGCATAAGGACGGATTTGGGCAGTCTGCCATAAAATAGATATAATTATTAGTAACAGACAATTTGGGTGAAAATATTATATACTCCATAAAGCAATCCATTATTTAATAAAATTAAGCCTTCATCTTAAACCAAAACATTTAAAATAACGAATCCTGTAGACTTTAAAAATGAGTATTAATTGTATTCTTTAAATGTCTGTATTCAAAGGAAAAGAACGGCAGTATAGTTGATCAATATAACAACAATTTTATGCTTGTTGACTCTTAGCTAACATCTACAAAAATTGACTTAAATTTGAAAAACATGTATTTACAATCTATGCATCAAGATGAGGATCCAACTTTACTTACCTCTTCATTAATGGTAAGTCTTTGAATTTCACCATTGGGTGGTGTGATTTTTTTATATCGTGGAGCCCTTATTCTAAAATAATGAGATTTTAATATTAAAGATCAGTTTACTTTACTTTATTGTCATTGCACATGGTACAACGAAATTAAATGCCGTCTTCAGTGTACATTATAACTAAAAAAATAAAAACACATACATCCTTTACATTCTCTATAATTGAAATTGAAAACCCGATATTGCACTATACCGTAGAATTCAATATGGTTATTGCCCTGGGATAGCTGTTTTTCAGCCTATTTGTCCTTGTTTTTATTATCCTGTACTGTCTGCCAGATGGTAATAGTTCAAAAAAAGAGTGCCCAGGATGAGATGGATCTTTAAGAATGTTTTGAACTTTCTTAAGGCAGCGGGAGCTATAAAGCTCTTCCAAAGAGGGGAGAGGGCAACCAATGATCCTCTGGACAATGATGTTTACTCTCTGGAGTGCTATCCTATCTGCACAATTGTACACAAACTGTACAATTGGAAAACCATACACAGATGCAGTAAGTTAAAATACTCTCTATGATGCAGCGGTAGAAGGTCACCAGCAGTTTTTCATTCAGTTGTTGTTTCCTGAGAAGTCTCAGGTAGTATAATCTCTGCTGGGCCCTTTTGCCCAGTGCTGCAATGTGAATGCCCCAGGTCAAGACCTCTTTTATGATAACAGCCAGAAACTTTTGAAAATGCAAGTCCCTTTTTTTCCCCCTGCTAAAAAGACAACCACAGGGGAAACCTGTGGTTTTTTCCTTTGAACGGCGTCTGTTCAAGGTTAAATAACATTGTATACATTTCAATTTACA
>QLTV01001459.1:1043103-1059366 GCA_003457575.1 Thermophis baileyi
ACGAAATGAACTGAAAAAAATTAACAATAAAATATCCTTTTAAAAAAAGCATTAAAAGCATAAAGAAAAAAAAAACCAGCCACTTAGTAGCACGCAGAATCAACCACTCTCCAACCATAGCTGCTGTGGCCTAGAGGTAGAACTTTTGCCTCACAATCAGGAGGTTGTGAGTTCAATCCTAGGTAGAGGTGCCACTGGGCTTCAATTTGAAAAAAAATAAAAATAAAATAAATAAAGCCAAAAAAAGTTGGCGACCGCATGCACAGTGCTGGAAGTCACCTTCTGAGCATGCTCAGAAAAAAAATAAAAAAAAATTCGAAAATTTTTTTAAAAAAAGATGGCGGCCGGCAACCACCCATCCGGTTCGGATGATGTCACTAGCAGTTCGCTACCGGTTCGGGCAAATGGTCCGAACCGGTAGGAACCCACCCCTGGTTTGCACATTACATAAACTCATGATATTGTTAGGCACGGTTTGTTAAGTAAGCCTTATTTGGATACATTCAGGCATCGCAGTCTCGAAAGGACTTACAAGGCTTGGATGTAAATCTCTCTAGCACTTCTTTTTTTAATTATTCAGGAATCTCAGAGTATATACAGTATGGGCAGAGAAAAAATGTACAGGATGTTTTGGGAGGAGAAGGTTTGTTTGCAATCAAATGGTGATTGTATTTAGTGATGGCATGTGTACTCTAAGCTGTAAATTCTGCTTTACAAAGCACAATAGTGGACTTTTTGCAATAACTGGAGACATAATAGACGTGAAAACTGTCAAACAGAAAAATGGATACATTTATTCAAAGTTATTCCAAAAGCAGGGCAAATAACAATTGGATAAAATTACAAAGAAGTAAAATTTAGTTGGGCATAGGAAAAAATTCTTAACAGTGTGGATTGTCCAACAATGAAACAATCTGTCTTGGGAATTTGTTAGATTTATTACCTTTATTAGAGAGATTAAACATTTCTCAGATAATTCAGTTCATTAACATGTTCAAGGTACAATATTAATAATATCCTGGAGAAAATCTATCCATCTGCTTGCTAAGAGTTGACCCTGACTTGGCATATGACTAAAATTTGAAAATACACATAGAAAAGCACATAAATGATTACCCAAAGATTATAAACAATAAATAAATAAATATATGCAGCAATCACATTTCAAGTGTTTTTTCCTAAATAACTTGGTTGTGAGTATTAAAAAATGCTAATAAATTTCCCTCATAATTCAAGGGAAAGGGTAGCCCACTGTACAGCACAGTAGCAGAGAAGTAGCATGTGTAAATGCTACTTCATGAAAATGGGAGACAAGCAACAGATTCTGCCAGGACATCTATATGGTTCTAGACAAGTTGAAAAAGTCTTGAATATACCTTGGATATACCTTGGAACCAAGATTTGTAGGGCTTATATAATATTTATTTATTGAATCGTGTAACAATAATATAATATTAAGATCATTAGATATTGGCATAATTACATTTTTTTTCATGGGAAATCCTACATTTTTTTTTACAAAAATAAGACTGAAAAAAGTGACATTGTTTTAAATTTCTGCAAATATCATGTGTAGTGATGGGTGCCAGTGATGGGCAGCATATACAGTGATAGTTACCATCACTGGTTACCCCTAGGTTTGCCTATGTAACACTTCTGTTATGCAAGCTTCACTGGCTAGTTTCTTTCCAAGTGCAAATTCAAGGTGCTGGTCATCACCATTAAAGTAAAGTAAAAAAAGTAAAGTAAAAAGTAAAGTAAAAGGTAAAGTAAAGTAAAGTAAAGTAAAGTAAAGTAAAGTAAAGTAAAGTAAAGTAAAGTAAAGTAAAGTAAAGTAAAGTAAAGTAAAGTAAAGTAAAGTAAAGTAAAGTAAAGTAAATGGTACAGATTACCTGTGGGATTGCCTTTCCCTAAGAACATTTAGCCTACCAGTTTATAATAAGATGGGCAACTCCTAGTCCCTTCTCTTAAGCATTGCCATCTTATGGGATCTAAGAAGTGTACCTTTTCCATGACAACCCTTGCCCTATGGAACACTTTTCCCCCTGAAGTTCTGTAAAGTCTCTAATTCTCCTAGCCTTCTGTAAAACACTGAAGATTTGGCTTTCTCCCCAAGTGCTGGGATAGAATGCGATGACAGCATATAGGAATCTTGATTTGGTACCAGGTTTGGGTGTTCAATATGTTTAGTTTTATAGTTTTAATATGGTTTTTATGTTGATTTAATTTTTGATTGGGAGCCACCCAGAGTTTGTTATAAGAAGAGAGGCTATACAAGACCACCAGGACCAGACTTTAAGGTACACTGGTCTAGATAGTAGGTCTTTAGATAAATTCCATCAATTCTATCAATGGAATCAATTTCAGGGGCCACAAATTATGAATCTTTCTTAAACAAAAGGAAACAAATTGCTTTATATCTTAGTACAGTGTGTGATTCCAGCCATTGGGTAAATGAACAAAGGCTTCAAATAAATGAAAATTTAAGAAGAATCTCTTTTTCCCTTTTCTCCATTATGGGCATTAATAGGGGTCATAAGCATATCTTGCATAATGGTTAAGCAATATCTTTGCTTCTTCAGGATTAATACCAACTCAAAGCCCTTTGTCTGAATTCACCAGACCACTGTTGCTTGAACGTCTGGCTTGCAGTTCATTTGTCTGTTTTTGTGCTACAGGTCATCATTCAAAACAAACAGGCAACTATAAGCAGTTGTTCCCATATTAATCATCTGTACAGATCAAGGACATAGTGTCATACATAAAGAAGAATGGAACTTTAAGGAACGTTAACTCAAAGCCCAGGAAAACAGGTGACAGAATAAGGTCTCCTATTATTGTTCTTCGGATCTAGTAAAGTAAAGGTTTCTGAATATGGATAGAACCTTGCTGAATGGCATTTCTAAGTTTAATGCAGCTAATACAGCAAAATAAAGAATGAAGTGTTGTGAAGGATTAGTGAAGAGGGATTTTGTGACATGTTGCACCAAGTTTCCCCAAACCAGTACTCTCCAGTGTTGTTGAACGTTGATTCTTAAAATTCCCAGCTAAAACACCAGATTGGAGAACAATGTCTTATACTATTCAGTAAAGTATAAGAAGCTAAAGCCACAGCAACTCAGAAATGTTCCCAGTATAATCTATTTAGCGTAAAAAAAAATTAGTATACACAAACACTCATGTAAATTGTATCAAAAGTGGCTAACTTGCTTTGATGAAATAATTTTGAGTGGAGGATAGCCTATTTATTCATATTGTATCTGCCAGAATATAGCTTAATATTTGAGCTACAGTCTTTAGGTATTAGATTTGCTCAGACAAATGATCACAGCCTGCAGTCTGGCTTCCAGAAATTACAACGAGTTGATACTTTTAATGCACATCCTGCTGTTTGAAATACTACATGGATGGAAATAAGAGTACTGACCGATACCCATTTCCTTCTAAACTGCTGTTACATAAAGTGTGTTGAAAGCGTAAAACATACAGTACATGTCTGCATTCATTCTGAAAACAGCTAAAACAAATCAAAATTATTTAAAAACTTTGAAAATATAATATGTGACTTTATATACTGTTATCAAGAAATAAAAAGCATTAAATTTTTGGGCCAACATATAAGATGCAGTAGTAATTTTACCATGGATTTTATTATTACAAAACAGTTGATTGATTGATTGATTGATTGATTGATTGATATACAGAATCATAATCTATGTGTAGACAGCTACTGTACAATAGTTTCTATTGCGAGCCAGTGTGAAACAATGGTTAAGGGGTCAGGCTAGAAACTGGGAGACTGGGAGTTCTAGTCCTATCTTAGCCACACAGCCAGCTGAGAGACCTTGGGCTGGTCATTCTCTGTTAACCCCGGGAAAGAGGTAACTGCAAACAACTTCTGAAAAACCTTGCCAAGAAAACTGCAGGGACTTGTCCAGGCAGTTGCCAGAATAAAACACTGACTAGAGGGCAACAACAACAATAAAAGTTTCAATTACACCTGCACTTAGGTGAGCACTAGCTGATTTCTGAAAGATTTCTTTTGGAAGGATTTTCAAAGAAATCTTTGCAAAATACAAAAATTTGCCAGTAATTTATTACAGAAGCTATCCCAAAATATATACCTTTCTAAAAAGGGAGGGGGGAAATCAAATCAAACTGAATGTTATTAATTATGGCCTGACGTCCGCACACTTAAAATGATTCTTTAAAAACAAAACATCCGAACCTATGTGTCTAAAAATTAAGATATACAATCAATGAATAAGAATACTAATGATGATCCTCACTTTTATGCTATAGAAGTCATCATTTGTTGATACCTGAAGGCTAAAGTAACAACTTTGGCACCATTGTATATAAAATAGCAATCCTTATTAACCAAAACCTACATCAAAATCTTAAGTCTAATCAGAATTCCAGCTGAAAGAAGAGAAAATTAGCTTGTGCCGCAAATCCAGATAAAACCTCCTCTGTGCCATGTGGCACAAGAAATGCACTGCAGGAATTTGAGTATATCTGCCCTGCAAATATACAGTTGAAAGCAGTTAATATGCTGTATGTCTTTCTAAATGCCAAATGATTGAGTCAGTGTATAAAGAGAAAGGATTAACGTTCCTTTGAAAAGCATTTGAAGATTTTCAAAAGCTAATATTAAATTATTCTTGTGTGTCTAAAAGTTGCTCTTTGCTCTTGAATAATTCTTTCCTCCTGGATAATTGTTTACTCTTGGATAATCTCTTCCTTATGTCTTAAGGCCTAGGTGTGTAGCATACTTTATTTTTGTTATGTATTGTATATAGTGTATAGTTGTCAGTTGAAGTTCTCATTCTGGTCCTCTGTTGGAGCAGGAAAATATTCTCTCCTAATTGGTTGTTTGGCTGATCAGTTTCATATAATAGGAGCTGTGTCAGCCAGGGAGTGCCGTTGCATCACAGGCAGTATTGAATAAAGAACTATTAGAAATCACTCTGGCCTCGCCTCCATTCTTCACCCAGAACATAACACTGGAGACGAGGATGGGATCGGCAAAGAGCTGATCACTGTGTGCTGACCCCCTCAGAGCTGAATCACCAGAGCTGATCCACAGTTGCTGCCACTTCATTGACCATAGACGCCTCAGCCCAGATTGCCTGGGGCTCACACCGGTCTCTTGGAAAATGGCTGCACTACTGCCTTTTGCCCCATACAACCCAGTCTCTGAGACATGGGACTCCTACCTTGTTCATTTCGACGGCTTCCTTGAAGCCAATGACTTTGCTGAGATCACTGACAACAGAAAAAGGGCGCTTTTCCTAAACTTCTGCGGCCCAGAGATCTTTGAGAAAGCCAGGGCTCTCCTCGCTCCACTGGCCATTCAGTCTGCGCCATGGGATGGGCTGCAGAGCAAGCTATGGACTCACTATGCATCCAAACCTTTGCGAATCGCACGTCGGCACACCTTCCATCATCGGAATCAGGCTGAAAGTGAAGTCAACGGCTGAGATTCAAAAATCAAACAGCCCATCAGCATCGTGGAAACCAGGCAGTGTGCACCATGAAGATGCAAACCAACCAACACTGCGAGCCCAGAAACTTGCCCCAAAAGAATGCAGAAAAGACAACAGTGTCATGGACAGGACTGCTTCACCGTCTCCAGAGGCACCTGCAAGGCAGAAGCAGTCATCGGTCAAGCCAGCCTCTCCTCTTGCAAGAAGGTCCATGTCACCATCCTGATTGAGGGGTCCCCTTGCCGCATGGAGGTGGACACGGGATCTTCAATGACCATCGTCTCCTGGAGTACACTAAAGAGATTGGTGCCAAAAATCTCAAAAAGACAGTTGGACTTCCACCATATTCACCTCCGAGACTACCAGAGGAACAGCATTCCTGTCATCAGAACTGGCACCTTTAGAGTACTTTCAAGGACTTCTCAGGCCCACTGTGACTGCTCGTAGTGGACGGCTCCCTACCGAGTCTCCTAGGACTGGACTTGTTCTCCTCCCTGGGTCTGGAAATCACTGGCATCAATCAGTGTCTCTGATATCGAAGCCTTAATCTCTGATTTTGCAGACGTCTTTGACGGAAACCTGGGCAGGTATACGGGCACACGAATCTCATTCAACCTTGACCCCAGGTTGCTCTGATCCAAATGAAGCTGCGAAGAGTATCGTTTGCCTTGCGCTCAAAGGTTGATGAGCAACTCGACAAGTTCATCAGCCAAGGAATCCTGGAACCTGTTGACCACACAAAATGAGAGACTGCAATTGTGACCCCTGTGAAGCCGGACAGTTCTATCTGCATCTGCGCAGACTATAAATGTACATTAAATAAAGCATTTGTCAGGCCTGGAAGCTATCTTGGGCATTGGATCTTCAGGCCTGCCACATTTAGTGCTGTGGGAAACTGGGAGGGGGGATTGTAGGGAGCTAGGGAGATATATAATCATAATAACATTCCTTTATCCGAGAGTCAAGGTCACTCTGCCCTGCACCTGGAGGGGTGTGGCTGGGAGGCATCTCCAGTTGGGATGGTGCATTGATTGGACCATGTGATGGACATGTGGGTGCAGGGGAAGGGACTTGGACTTTCTTTTGGGTGGGGAAAACCTGGAAGCTTTCAGATTTGGGTTTTCCCAGATGTGCCAATATGACATCTCTAATAAAATGGAACTTTGAGGTATGCCTAGCCTCGGAGTCTTCTTTTGTTGGGGGTGTTACTTGGAACCCTGACAGCGTTACAGCAAAATGCATACCCGGTGCCCGTAGTCCAACATCTGCTGCACTCTCTGGGTGATGGTAAGGTCTTCACTAAACTGGACCTTGCCCAAGCCTACCAACAGCTACCAGTTGACAATGCCACAGCTGAGGCTCAGACGATTGTAACACATCGAGGAGCTTTTAGATGTCGCTGGCTGCAATTTGGGGTGAGTGTGGCACCGGGACTTTTCCAGAGCCTGATGGAGCGTCTCTTGCAAGGCATCCCAGGTGTCGTCCCCTATTTTGATGACGTCTTAGTGTCAGCGGCCAACAACGCCGAACTCCTTGACCGTCTGTGAGTGGTACTCACCCGTTTCCAGGAAGATGGCCTCAAAGTTAAAAAAGAAAAGTGCAAGATCGCTGTTCCACAGGTAGAGTTCCTTGGCTACCTTATTGATGCCTCTGGGTTACACCCTACACAGGCAAAGGTCCAAGCCATCCAGGAAGCTCCCACACCCAAGAACAAGACCGAACTCCAGGCGTTCTTGGGACTCCTAAATTTCTACAGCATCTTCTTGCCACACAAAGCTTCAGTAGCTGAGCCTCTCCATCGTTTGCTTGACAAGAAGATGTCTTGGTCCTGGGGCTGAAAAGAAGCTGCTGCCTTCTCTGCTGTCAAGGAGTTATTATCGTCAAACAGCGTCCTGGTGCAGTACAATGAGAATCTTCCCTTGGTTGTCTCCTGCGACGCCTCTCCATTCGGCTTCGGTGCCGTTTTAAGCCACCGATTCCCAGATGGAAGAGCGGCCCCGATCGCTTTCTTCTCACGGACCTTGTCATCGGCTGAACGAAACTACAGCCAGCTGGGCAAGGAAGCTTTGGCTGTGGTTGCAGGAGTCAAATGCTTCCATGAATACATCTACGGCAAACCATTTGACCTTGTGACTGATCTCAAGCCGCTACTGGGCCTGCTCGCCGGGGACTGCCAAACACAAGTTTTGTCCCCTTGCATGCTGCGCTGGACTGTGTTCCTAGGTGCATACAGCTACCGCCTCCTGCATTGGCCAGGTAAGACACTTAGCCACGCCGATGCCCTCAGCCGATGCCCGCTCCCGACGGTTGTGGAAGATCCAGCCCCAGCATCATCTGTTTTATTAATTGAAGACCTGCCATCTGGCCCCATTACAGCGCCGGAGATCGCTGCACACTCCGCCAAGGACCATGTCATCACCCAAGTGCTCAACTGGGTGTGGAGGGGGTGGCCGAAGGAGCCAGTCAGCACAGAGTCCCTTCCCTTCCACACCCGGCAACATGAGCTGTCCGCTCAATGGGGCTGCCTACTCTGGGGGAGTCCTGTGGTGGTACCCCAGAGGCTGCGGTGGCCAGTTTTGGAAGCTCTTCATGTAGGCCATCCAGGCATCATGCGGATGAAGGCACTCACCCACAGTTATGTCTGGTGGCCCAATTTAGACAACGCCATCACTGATTGGGTTGCATCTTGACAGCCTTGCCAAGAGTCAAGGCCAGCGCCCCCATCCGCTCTAGCATGCGATGGGAAGCACCCAAGACACCTTGGTCGAGGGTGCATATTGACTTTGCGGGGCCTTTCCATGGACAGACCTTTATGGTGGTTATGGATGCCTACTCAAAATGGCTTGAGGTGGTACTCATGACATCGACCACCTCGGATGCCATGACCAAGGTCCTTAAAAGGTTGTTTGCGACCCATGGACTGCCAGACATCCTCGTTTCAGACAACGGGCCACAGCTCACATCAAACCAGTTCGAGCTGTTCCTGGGGGTCATGGCATTTGTCATGCCCTGATTGCATCATTCCATCCTGCTAGCAATGGGCAGGCTAAGCGGATGGTCCAAGCAGCAAAGGAAGCACTGGCAAGGATGGGCCCGGGGGACTGGCAAACCCGGATAGCCGAGTATCTCCTGGTCCAGCACGTCACACCAAACTCCACCACCAACAGGAATCCAGCCGAACTCCTAATGGGTCGCCGCATGCAGACTGACTTGGACCAGCTGCACCTGCATTACTCCTTGGAGGTCCCTGCAGACTCGACCATCCAGCTCCGGTCATTCTCACTGGGCAACCTTGTCTATGCCCACAACTATGCCAGGGGCCCTTGCTGGATTCCTGCCCAGGTAGTGGACGTTACTGGGCCGCATTCCTACAGGGTGTCGCTCAAAGATGGCAAGTTGTGGCGCTGCCACATCAACCAACTACGCGGCCACCTTGGAACCTCTGTCTGCTGCCAGCCAGAATGGACTCCACCAGAGACAACCCCGGCTAAGGACACACTGATTCAGCCACCAACAACAACGGTACCGACAAGGGACTGTGGTGAGGCACAGATGCCTGCTGACTCAGTTCCCTTTGTGTTAGAAGCACCAGCAACCGTGCCCTTGCTGCTGCCACAAGCTGCACCTGAAGCAGCGTCAGCCACTCCGCCTAGTCAAGGCTCTGGAGCTACTGGTCTTGAGATGAAACCTCGTAGGTTGGGATGGACACATCGCCGCCCTGCCTACCTAAAAGACTACATATGTTAAATTGTTATTTTGATCACCATAATGCTCCGTCTTGGTGGGGAGGGGTGTTATGTATTGTATATAGTGTATAGTTGTTAGTTGAAGTTCTCTGGTCCTCTGTTGGAGCGGGAAAATACTCTCTCCTAATTGGTTGTTTGGCTGATCAGTTTCATATGAAAGGAGCATTCTAAGCCCAGAACATAGAATTTTTTATAGTACTGAATAAGTTAAGAAGCCTATCATTTGATGGATCATTCCTGCTACCTTTCTTGTAGATTGGACTAAAATGCCTTATCCCCTAGTTTTGGGGTATAAAGGCTATCCTATATATAAATAAGAGTAACACAGCCAAAATTGGTAGCAACCAGTAAGCAGGCTTTTTTTTACATAGCTTGCGGGGGGGGGGGAATTGGAATTAACATCAATAATTTCTAAACATTTTACAAATTTTAATTCTTCAAGAAACATCCATTTCCAGGAAAAATTGGTCTTTGATCTTTGCAGAAAAGTAGTAAGTCCTTTCTCAATGTGGGACAGAAGAAAACAATTCATTCCTTTGATTGTATCCTTCAAATGAAAGACAGCTAGTTCAATGGAGTACTGTACAGTAGATTGGATTGGATTAGTACAATGTATGAACCCAATCACCACACAGGTTTATAGTTCAATGTGCTATTCATGATGGTATTCTAATGACTGGTAAGTGTAATATTCGAACCAAGGCTGGGAAAAGCCATTCCTGAATTATTGGAAAGGACTAATATTTGTAGAAGACAGAAAACTTTTGTTTTTGTTAGTCAGAGGCAAAACTGAAATATAACAAAAAATATATTTGAGATTATTTTTCCCTAATTAGTGTATGTGGTTGACTATAACTCCAAGCAATAGTCACTCCCAGTCACTAATTCAACCCAGGTGGAAAACACGAGGTTCAGAAGGCTTGTCTAACATACTCTGGACTTCTGGGCTGCCAGATACAGATGATTTACTACTTATTCATTTGACCTCTTTCTGCTTTCTCTAACACAGAGACAGCGCTACTGCCAATCATTTTTCTCACAAACCAGTTTGGTCTAGTGGTTAAGGCTCCACATTAGAAACCAGAAGACTGGGAGTTCTAGTACCACCTTAGGCATGAAAAACTGGATGTGTTACTTTGGGCCAGTCATCCTCTCTCAGCTCACCTCACCTCACCTCACGGGGTTGTTGTTGTGGGGAAAATAGGAGGAGGAAGGAGAATTAGGTATGTTCACAATCTTGAGTTATTTATAAAGGCAGGATTTAAAAAATCTGCTGTGCCCAAGTTTGTTATCAGTTGGGTTATTAGTTTAGGTTTAATTAATCCTTTTAAGAAATGACTTTGATTGAACTCTGAATCACGAGTTTGTGTAATAATTTTGTGTAATAGCTCATTAAAAAGAACACATGAAAATTAGAGATGATTATGGATTTGCTTGAGGCTTAAAAGTTTTGAACGGATTAGCTTCACAATTGCAGTTAGGAGTTTTCTGAATTGCCTCAATTGGCATAGTTAGCTCATACTTAATATGTTTTTCATATTTTGAGATAATCTTCATGTTAAGCAACATGAAATCCTTTTTCAAGAGGTGAAAGGAGGGCAGTTTTAGCAAGCCAAGCCATTGTGCCAAACCATTGTATTGAATCATCAATCAAGGCAGGATGTATCTTGTTCAAATACATTACATATTTCTTGCCCTTTGGAAGATAATTTAAACAGAATTGCTAGATTCTGACCCTCACCAAGTCACGCCCACCAAACCACGCCCACAGAACCTGGCAGTAAAAAAAATTGAACTTACAGCTATTGCAGCCTTTTTCTACCTATTATTTTCTGCCCAGGGTCTGAGGTGGCTAAACTCAGAATCTGTCAAAGGCCTCCTCCTGCATGCCGCCCGCTCTCCCTTCGCCACGCGTCTCCCTGTTTCCCCTCCTTCAGAGGCCCCGGCCCTTACTCAATCTCCCCGTTTCCTCCCCCATGGCTGCCTCTTCATCCCGTGTCCTTACCTTCCTCCTGCAGCTGGCTGCCAGGGATGGCAAGCCAGGGCTGAGCTGTCGCCGCTGGGCTCCCTGCCAGCCTGCATTTGTTCGCCCCCCTTGTCGCGAGAAGGCGAAAAAGAGGCGCTCTGTTCTTCACCAGCCGCGCATGCACACCATAGAACAGGGTGGTGACAGTCACAGGACTGAAGCTCTTTTTCAGCGCGTTCAGGAAGCGTAGGCCGGTAGTTTTCAATGCAAGAAGAAGCCTGCAGCCGCCACCTCTTTTTCGGCTTCTCGTAACAAGGGGTTAGGAGGAGGCCCGGGGAAGGCCAGAGCCGGGGAATGGCACATTCCCTGACCCAGCCGAGGTGGGCGGCGAGCGGGTGGAGGCTCTGGGGTCTCAGGGAATGGCATGTCCCTGGGCCCCGGCCCCCAACCCAATGCGAAGGGTGAGCGGGCGGCAAGCTTACCTTTGGTGAGCTGAGCAGAGCGGGCGAGGCGCGGAGGCGACTGGCAAGGTGATTAACTGGGCTGCACGGTGAAGGCAACATATATAGGGCAGGGATGGGCGGGGCGGGGCGAGTGTTGAGTGGGGAGGTGGGGTGAGCATCAAGCAGGTGGGCGGGGCGAGCGGCAGGCGGGCGGAGTGAGCAGCGAGTGGGCGAGCGGGTGGGCAAGGGTGGGGCCACCCAGAGGTGGTATTTACCGGTTTGGCGAACCAGTCCAAATTGCCGCTACCGGTTCGCCCAAATCAGACTGAACCGGCTGAATACCACCTCTGGATCAAATGGAAAGCAAAACAAAGCAAATTAAACTGTGTTTATGCCAATACCATTTGCTACTCTTCTCCGTACGATTCCAGCTTTGCAAACTGTTCTTGCTTCTCGAGGGTCCAGATTATTTCATACATAGCTTTATGAGAATTATAACTAGTTTCCCCTTATCATTTTTCATCATAGGAAAAGTCTAATTTGGGGTGAAAGAATGCCTTGTCATCTATTGCTACTATTAGGTAGAAACTATTCTCTCTGTCTACTCTATCTCTATTCTATAAGATGTTTTAAGTACATATTGTGAAAACAAATATAGTACATATTGCTGATCATCCTGAGATTTATCTTGGGATCCTGATCTACTTCTTGTCCACTTCTACATTATAGGGTATGCTTAAGCTAGAATCTTTTGGGATCAGGCTAAGCAAGTTTATATATGACTATGGCTGGGCTTATACAACCCCACTGAATATAGCTAGATTTATTCCTGGGTAAGAGTTCTCTGGTTTGCAACCTTACACAGATGTTGGACTTTATACACTCTTTGCTGATGGTACATAGTTTAGAAATCACAAATGTTGTAATTTCCTATATTGGGAAGAATGTTTGTGATTATTATTTCTAAATCTGCTATTGGCCAACTGCTGCCCTATAGACTTTTCACATCTCATGAGCATTGCTTTCGATTTCCAAATGTATTGCATTGTTTAATGTAATTTTCTATTTTAAAAAAGGTGGGTAAAGAGGCAACCAACTACAAAATTCTGTTTGATTTTCTCAACAGCAGTCTCTTTCTCTGTCTTCATCTTTTAAATGCTTTGAGAATGTATAAATATATTTAACTGAAAAATTTTGTGAAACAAATTAACTGAAGATTCCATCATGAACCCAAGCTGCTAAATTAATACAGATGTTTTTATTTATTTATTTAATTTATTTGCTGCCCATCTCGTAGCAAATGAATCTCATATAGCCATGGTTTTCTAAAACAATTTACTGAATAATCGCATCTGATGGAATTCATTCAAATGACAAACCATCATATGAATGACTTCCATCAGATGTGATTATTCAGTAAATTATGTTTTAGAAAACCATCATTTACAAGATATAAGATACAAACACAACAAATAATTAACAAACAAGCAATATTTTGATTTAATTTGGCATTCAATTAAGGTTTATAGCACATGATTGTTGTCTGATGATGAACAATATGTTTGGAGAACATATAATATTGATATTTAGAACTGTTCATGATATTATGGGCATATATGCATGTCATTTAAAACAAATATATGTCTAAAGTGATCATCTGTCTCTTGTATATTTCTGTATCACTGGTCTCTGTTTATTTTACATGGGCAGCTGGGATGTCCTTCACGTTTTGGGTGACCCCATTGGAATTATATACTCTTGGGATCCAGTCCAAGCATTTTTTCCTCATTGCTCCCCAGCACACTCTCCTGATGAGGTAGAATATCAGGATTTGAGGGAGAAGTCATGATTTCATCCATCTAAACAAATCAGAATTATAAATGATGTGAAAATGCCATCTAAACAGCTGCTATTTTATTATGATTTAGCTTTATCCTTTATTATCTTTATAACAATGAATCCATCCACATGTAATTTTTAAAAAGCCAAAACTGCGTATTGAAGAATAAATGTGAATTTTAGATATACATAATGCATTTATGGGCATCCTTATGGTTGCAAATTTGAGCAATAGTTATTGCCTTTTACCCAGTTCCATTATTGCTGAACTGAGTATTCTTTAGTTTCACTTTCAACTTTACCCTAGTTTAATTCTTGGAAAATTTCCTCTCCATACAGTTGTTTTGGCAGACATTTTTCTTTCTCCTATTCCTGCATAAATTATTCTAGCCAAGTATGGATTATAGACTGCATGTACTGAATGTGATGTTATTACAGCAGACGGTCAATAACTGTTAAGGGCAAATAGAGGAAAGAATGTGAGTCAATGATAGCACACATGCTTTGCAAAACAGCAGATCACAAATATAGTCCCTGTCATCTCTAGATGGGCTCAGAAAGAATTATGTATGAAAGTAACCCTGAAGAACTGCTGCTACCTTGGTAGTAGTATAGAGATACATACTGGTAGTCCTCTGGTTATGATGGCAATTGAGATCAGGATTTCCAGAACCAAGCGATGCAATCATATATTTGGGCAGTTGCTGAATGAATGAATTTAATTTGAGGGCTACCTGAATGAAGGTCATTCACAGAATAATGCTTCCAAAACTGTATTTATAGGAATGATCAATTTAATCAACCAGGGATCATTGTAACTATTAAACGTACAATACTTGAAATTATTTCAAAATTCCTATGATTTGCTATGATTAGTGGCAATATTTCTGGCTTTAACAGTTCTAGATAATACATGACTAGTTAAAGTAATATATTATAATAATTAAAATTTATATTTTTGATAAATGGAAGACTAGAAGCAATAAACTATTTTGAAACAAGTGTGTGCATATAGCTCTCAAAGGGCCTCCACTTCTAATATACACTACTGTACATACTACTTCTGATGGAAGAATTGGCTAAATGAAAGTTGGAAGAAAATTTTATATGATATCATTTCCATGTGAAATGATGTTTATACTAGCAGCCATGAACTAATTAAAAATATAGTATTCAGTTCAGTCCCAGATAAAAGATGTTGGGTACTTGTCATTATAGTCTTCTTTTCACTATGAAAATAAAGCAGCATGCTGCAATATAATATAAACCAAGACAGGAATAAGGCTTGATTAAATATCTTAGTGAAGTATTATCTCATTATACTTAGTATGAATGGAAGTAGCAGCTGTTCATGATATGGCATTATCAGATTTAATAAAGAAAGGTCAACATTGTAGCTTGTTACTATGGAAACAGGGGGAGTGAATTGCCATTTTGAAAATGAGGTTATTAACATTGTTATGGACATTGTGTTTTTTTCAAAGGAACTTAAATACTGAACATAAAATTGTCATATTAAAGCAGATTGTTTTCCTGAGATGAATGCAAGTTATCTAAAGCCTGCTGACCACTTCATTCACTAAGATAGTTAATAAAAATGAAATGGATCTAATATTATAGATTTGATCCAGTATTAGAAAAGAATTCTTAATATTTATACCATTATTCATTTCAGTTATAAGAAAATAAAGCAAAAATGACATTTTGTTGCATTCCAAATCCCACCAATTGCAGCCAGCATAACCAGTGATTTAAAAAGGTGAGAGCTTTAGCTCAATGTTTGTATGGGCCCAACTACTATAGAAATATGATACCCTGAATGCAAAAGGAGACAGGTGCTAGTTACCCATCATCATAAAAACTTACAGGTGACTTTATTCCAGTGACACACACTCAGCCCAACTTAACTCACAGGTGTTTGTTGTGGGGGAAAAATAAGAGGGAATAATATGCACATAGAACGTAGAATAACAGAGTTGGAAGGCACTTCTTCTAGTCCAACCTCCTGCTCAAACAGGAGACCCTATACCAGGGCTGTCAAACTCGTGGCCTGCGGGCCGGATGCATCACACGCTGGCCACGCCCACGCCTGGTTTAGCAAAGGGGGAAAAAGTCCTGATACATCACATGACGCCGTTGTGACGATGTGAGTTTGACACCCCTGCCCTATACCATTCTGGACAAATGCTTGTCCAATCTCATCATGAAAACCTCCAGTGATGAAACACCCACAACGTCTGGAGGCAAGCCATTCTATTGATTGATTGATTGATTGATTGATCTCACTGTCAGGAAACCTCTCTTTAGTTCTAGGTTGGATCTTTCTTAAATGATCTCAGATCCATTACTTGTTTTCCTGCCCTCAGGTGCTTTGAAGAATAGGTCCACCCCATCTTCTCTGTGACAGCTCCTTAAGTATTGGAAGACAGCTATCAGATCACCACACTCCTTCTCTTTGTTATATTAGACATAAATAATTCCCACACCCAGTACTCTTCAACATCTTCATCAATGACTTGGACGAGGGGATAGATGGAGAACTCATCAAATTTGCAGATGACACCAAGCTGGCAGGAATAGCCAACACTCCAGAAGATAGGCTTAAGATACAGAAGGATCTTGACAGACTTGAACATTGGGCACTATCTAACAAAATGAAATGCAATGGTGAAAAAAGTAAGGTTCTACATTTAGGCAAGAAAAACAAAATGCCCAGGTACAGTATATGTGGTACCCTGCTCAATAGTAGTAACTGTGAGAGGGATCTTGGAGTCCTAGTG
>QLTV01001459.1:1080711-1109958 GCA_003457575.1 Thermophis baileyi
GTCTACACAGTTTGCAACATTAAGACTTGTGGACTTCAACTCCCAGAATTCCTCAGCCAGCCATGTGGCTAACTTTGGAGACTCCTGATTTAAAGTGACAGCATTTGTTTTTCTTCTTTGCCAAGCGATCTCCCGGCTGGAAAGTGAGTCCTGATTTTTTACTTCTAACACAGTGGTTCTCAACCTTCCTAATGCCACAACCCCCGCCCCGCCACCGCGACCCCCGCCCCCTTCCCACACGCAATGAGGTGACAAAGGGGGCGTGGCAGGCTAGCGTGCGCTTAGGTGACCCCTGTGAAAGGGTCATTCGACCCCCAAAGGGGTCGCGACCCACAGGTTGAGAACTGCTGTTCTAACACCTGCCTCTTTCTTTCTCCCTTCCCTTCCCTTCCCCCCTCCCCCCCTCTCTCTTTCTTTCTTTCAGGGGAACCAGCAGGGAAAATAGACTTTAAAAAGTTTTTTAAAAAATAAGGAAGTGATTATGTTGGGGCGGGTGGGCGGAGCCTCATGCTGCCATCGCTACCGGTTCTCCGAACCAGCCGCCACAACCGCTACCTACTCGCCCGAACCGGGCCGAACCGGGAAGATTTCACCCCTGCTAATCAATAATGGCAAGTCTGAACAGGCTTGGGGATGCAACTAGTACACAAGTTGATTATAAAATATTTCTGTAAACTAGGGTACTAGGATTTGAGAGGAATGAGACTTTTTTTTAGTCTACGTAAGTAAACTGTTTTGATTTTTACATTTGATATGCAGGTGCAGATATCTAACTCATTTTCACATAGTTTATTTTGACACTTTATTGTAAACTGACATTGGAAAAATATGAAGGGGATGTCAGTAATAACAATATATTTTCTTTCTGAAACAATAATTCCCCATCAGTTCCTAAAATTAGCCATTGCCTGACAAATGAGCGCTGTGGAAAATTACTTTTGTCTAAGTGTAATCCAACATCTGCAGTCTGCCTGTAAGTCTAAAAACCTAGAGAATGAAGGAAATTAAGTTTATAAATCATATCATAAAACTTTCATCTTTTTTTCCCTTGCTTGCTCCAGACTTATTTTTGATATTCAGAATTTGAAAGCTCACCTGGAAAAACAGGTTATGCTCCAACCAGGAAATTCTGTCTGGGGTTTATGTTCTATCCATTTTAGTAATAAATTATTCTTGTACTTTTTGTGTTGAAACCCGGCAGGGTGAGGAACTAAAACAGTGGGTTTTTTTTTTTTAATGGCAACTTTAAGGGATACAGACAGACAGCATTCCCCAAGCTAGCTATGGAATTCTGGGAGTTGAAGTCCACACCTCTTAAAGTTGCCAAGCTTAAAAACACAGAGTTTTGTGTGTGGAAACAAAGGAAGCAAAAAATCTGGAAGCTGCTCTGAAGAAATAATATGTATGATCCAGGAGGAGTCACAATGTCCTTTCAGATCTCATCAACAAAAATAAAACAAAAAAGGTGCATGTGAATTGTTCTCAAGGCTGTGGATTATTCTGATCTATTCTTGGGTATGTCTCCCATATAAATATAACCAGAACATCAGGCTTTCTCATGCATCAGTACTACCTTCCAGATGATCTTACCAGCTGAACCCTCTTGCATTCTATGGCAGCTTTTGCAATATTATTTTCCAGACTGATGTAGTGTTGATACTGGAGCTCTTCCAATGTCTTGATCCTAACATATCTGGAGGATATCTATTGGCAAAAAGATGTTTCCTATATTCTGCCATTAGCTGAATCTCTTACCCACTGGACAGATGCTGATGCAGCTTCTTTACTATTTCCTCATAAGGGGGCTGACACATACACACTAAAGATAAGCAACAGGTGTTTTCACAAGTTAACAGAGTCAAAATGATTTAATCGTGTGGCTGCATCTGCCTTCTTGACTCTTTTGAACCTATCCTTATGGGTACTCCTGGCAAACACAAGAACCTACTAATTGGATGTGCATGGTATGAAAGGTTAAAATGAGTTTGGATAGTTTGAAGCCTCATTGCACATATGCAGATCTAGCTAGCATGGCTAGTTAATGGTTGTTTAGCATATCACAAGAACCTAAAAGAATGGGTAAAGTTGAATAAATTATGGTTGCTAAGCAGGCCTGCAGGAAAGTAGGCTTTATAAGGTTTCTTGTGCACTATTGAGCACACTGATTTCAAGAGAAGTTCACAGCTTATCTGAAAATATATTTTATTTGCTCAGAGCAGTGATTCTGCTCTGGGCTTCAGTTAACATTGTTAAACTAGTTTACAGTGAATTTTTATTTGATTAGATAACAGAATAACTCTTCTGAATTCTAGCATCAGTGCCTCAGATGCTACTGGATTTCTCTTTAGGTTTTGCTGGTTGAAGTCTGTAAAAGAGATTAATTACTCAAGAGTAGCAACAGACTCAGGGGTGGGTTCCAACTTACCTCGCTGCCGTTTTGCTCCCTCCCGCGCCGTGTGGGTGTGCCTCGAGGGCGCGCGTGCGCTGCGTGCATGCATGCACAGTAACAAAAAATCCAAAAAAACTCCCCCAAAGCCAAAAAAAAGATGGCGACTGCATGCACAGTGCCGGAAGTCGGCTTCTGCGTATGCTCAGAAGGGGAAAAAAATCGAAAATAAATTTTAAAAAATCAAAAAAAATTCAAAGAAAAAAAAAGATGGCGGCCCCCACGGACCGGCACCGACTGATCCGGTTCAGTGACATCATCGTGATGTCACCAGCGGGCCGCTACCGGTTCAGGAGAACCAGTCCGAACCGGGAGGAACCCACCCCTGAACAGACTAGCTTAATATGTTTGAATACAATTCCTTTAAAATATATTTTCCTTTAAAAAGTGTTTTTCTGAATTTGGGTAGCTTTAAGAAGCTGCAATCTAGATTTGAAAGTTCACACAAAAAAGGTAACATAGTTTCCCTTGTAGAACAATTTTTTATCCTCTCTGGGATATTTTCCAGGAGAAAAGATATATTGGAGGCAAAAAAATAATGAATAGTCCCAAGTATATTAATAATAGCTTAGAGAAGGGGGTTTGCCTAAGTTTACACAAGGATCCTGAACAAGCAACGACCTGGATTTGCACAATTTTTTTAGTAACCATGAACTATCATGGCTGTTCTCATCTAACTTCCTGAGGTATAAAGGTGGTTGCAAAAGGATGGCATTAAATTTTACAATAAGCAAATCTGCAGAACCAAGATGAACCCTTAAAGAAACCTAGGCATTTGCCTAGGGCAGCATGATGGATAGGAGCAGTGGCGGGCACTAAGTGACTTGGGTGAACATTGGAAAGCAGAAAAAGAGTACAGAAAATCCTAACTCTTTGTTGCCATCTGATGGTTATTAGGATTTTGCTATTTACATCTGGTACTTGTAGCATTGGTATAACCTGCTGGTACCAAGCCATCCCCAAGAGATCTCTCTGAGCTACAACTGCTGACATTTGTCCCCGAGAATGATTAATATATGCAAGCCTTGGACACAGATGTAAGCCTTCTCCTTCAGATGAAACTACTTGCCTTTTAACTGAATACTTATGATAGAAAGGGAGGCACCATCTATCTTGTGGCCCCAAGAGCTCTATTTCCCCTTGCCAGAAACAAGTAAGCCACCTTAGAGTTAATCCAGTCTCAGAAATACTGGTGTCCCGAGAAAGACAGGAGGGCCCCTCTTCTTAAAACTGAACTTTGAATCCAATTGCACTTTGTTCCTGTTCACTGTCCCCAAGTTTTTTTTTTAAAGGGAAATGTTTACAACTAAGAGTGATGTGGACCTTGACCCAATAGTTAAGATGTTAAAGTGCAAGAGATAGTATTTCAGTTAAAATAACTCTCCCGAGATACAAAAGGGGAGTAAGGTTTCTAGTAAAGTTCAAATGTGCTTGTTTAATTCCAACATGCTAGGACTGTTTGTTATGGCTATTTTGAGATCAATGTCCAATTTAGAGCACATTAAATATTTCCTTTCTTCGTCTCAGCTTAAAGATTGGTGGACCATTTGGTTCAAAGCTTTGACTAAAACAAAAAACAAACACAGGATCAGTGCAGACTCCATGCAAAGTCAATCAACCATATGTACACTTGGGCAACTCCCATAAAATAGCAAAAGAAATAAAGACCTTGATGAAATACAAATGGAACCGCCAAACATTTCTCTTGAATAAATATTTATTTATATATTTCTGCAATTTATCAAGCAGCTTTAACTTGTTGAAACAAATGCCTTGGCAGAATGCCTTAGCAATCTGTTCTGTCATTTGAATCTGTACCTGCAATATTACCCAATAAATGGTTTTAAATCGTAAACTTAATATAATTCCAAACAGAACCTTTTTTCAATAGTATTTTGTTTCATGCTGTCTGCTTTAATTGAAAGATGCAACACCCCCCCCAAAGAACCCATCAATTTTTGCTGGTTGAAGTCTGTAAGAGATTAATTACTCAAGAGTAGCATTGGAGGAGCTAGACGGATAGCTCTTATCTTTGTCCACCTTCTTGAAACTGTTTGCTTTTGATTCATATGACTGCTTAATCCATTCTTGTTCTTCATCTGAAATATTTTAGTTCATGCATAATATAAATCTTGAGTATAAAAAATGCAGGTTCTTTCATTTGGATTCCTTCATAGAGCTTGGCCTTTTTTTTGATGGTCTAAACCAGGGTGTCAAACTCGCGGCCTGCGGGCTAGATGCGTCACGCACTGGCCATGCCCACCCCGGTTTAGCAAAGGGGGAAAAAAGTCATGAGACACCACGTGACGTGAGTTTGACACCCCTGGTCTAAACGGTCTCTTCCAACTCTTTTTAACTAAATTTGTCTCTTTCAAATTTAATCAAAGGATCAATGCATTTAATTTTGCATATATATAAATGATATTTTCAAGTAAGTAAAAGATGTATGTCTAACACAGCCTCATGATCCATATGATTTAAATCAAACTACATGTGATGTGCCTAATTTAATTGCTTAATTTTAGGAAAAAAGTAATCAGACACTTCCAAACAAATGTACTTCTAATCTGCATGGAGGTCTCACTGGGTCAACTCTACCATTAAGCAAAAAGAGATGGCCATTCCAAGCATCAAGTTTGAGAGTCCCATGAAACTGCAGCATCTTTTCAATTATTTGTTTCAGTTATTACATACAGTGAGTAATGTTGGGAAATGGAAGAAGCATCTGTCTCATTGTCTACATAATTGGATTGGCTTTGGGAAGCCAGGCATCTTGATTAGGGAAGAGCAGCACTCTGTTTTGCCCATGCTTTGCAGAACCGTCCCATCACTGAGGACTCTGATCAGTTTGCTTTTAAAAATTATTCTCCTTTGGTATGTTTTGCTTCTCCTATGTGCTTCTGATTGTAAATATCACTTTGGGAGATGAAACACAGAGCGCCATTATAGGCTTCTAATCTAGATTGGAAGCTATGCTGATGTGGTCTCCTGCTGCTTTCTCTTCACAATCAAAACAGTGAATCTGAATGTGCCTGTTTAAACATATGACAATGCATGCAATTTGGCCTTCAGAAGCCATACAAAACATTGTTCTTATGCCAGTTTAGATTAAGACCTAAACGTGAGTCAGTATGGGGAATGAAATAGGAGTGACTAACGCTATCTACCTAATTACATTTGACTAAATGTAACCCTGCATGGTACGCTCTTGAAGAATTGCAAAATATGCACTCTAGGCCAGGCTATTTTTGAATAATAGAATTACAGAGTTCACAGGGATCTTTCAGGTCTTCCAGTCCAATCCCCTGCTCAACCAGGAAACCCTATACCATTTCAGACAAATGGTTGTCCAATCTCTTCTTAAAACCCTCCAGTGTTGGAGCACAACTTCTGAAGGCAAGTTGTTCTGATTTCTAACTGTCAGGAAATTCCTCCTTATTTCTAGGTTGGTTCTTTTCTTGATTAATTTCCAGCCATTGCTTATTGGTCTACCTTCAGGTGTTTTGGAGAATAGGTTGACTTCTTCTTTATGGCAGCCCCTTAGATATTGGAACATTACTAAGATGTCACCATTAGTCCTTTTCATTAAATTAAACATACCCAATTCCTGCAACCGTTTTTCATATTTTATTCCAGTGCCTTAAACATCTTTGTCGCTCTTCCCTGGACTCTTCCCAAAGTCCCAACATCTTTTTTATGTTGTTGTGACAAACTGAGTGTAATATTCCAAGTGCATCTTACCAAGGCGTTATAAAGTGATATCATTTCATGTGATCTTGATTCTATCCCTCTGTTAATGAAGCCTAGGACTATGTTGGCTTTTTTGGCAGCTGCAGCAGACTGCTGGCTCATATTTTAAGTTATTGTCCACTAGGATTCCAAGATTCTTCTCACAGTTACTACTATTGAGCCAGGTACCATCTATTCCATACCTGTGCATTTGGTTTTTCTTGCCAAAATGTAGAACCTTACTTTTCTCACACTGAATTTCATTTTGTTAGATAGGGCCAGTATTCCAGTCTGTTGAGATCCTTCTGTATCTTGAGTCTATCTTTTGTGTGTGTCTATTCCTGCCAGTTTGGTATCTGCATATTTGATGAGTTCCCCTTCTATCCCCTCATTTAAATCATGTATGAAGGTATTGAAGAGTACTGGGCTCAAGACAGAGCCTTGGAGGTACCCCACTCCATATTTCCCTCCATGTAGATGCAGTTCCATTAAGGATTACACATTGTGGTTGATCAGCCTGTTATGAATTCATCTGGTGGTGGCACTGTCTAATCTACATTTTTTCTATCTTATCAAATAGTAGCTTGTGGTCTACTTTAACAAACACCTTACTAAAGTCCAAGTAAATTATATCCACAGCATTTCGCTGGTCCATTAATTTAGTCACTTTGTCAAAGAATGCAATAATATTTGTCTGGCATGATCTGTTTTTGAAAACCCATGCTGGCTTCTGGTTATGACTTTGCTTGACTCTAGGCGTTCATAGATATGTTGCTTATCTTTTCCAGAATTTTCCCAGTTATTGATGTCAGGCTGATAGGTCTGTAGTTTCCTGGATCCATTTTTCCCCCTTTTCATCCCTTTTTTGAACATTAGCTCTTTTCTAATCAACTGGTAGTTCCCTGGTGCTCCAAGATCTTTGAAAGATACGGTTTGATGGTTCTGAGATCATGTCTGCCAGTTCCTTCAGAACCTTGGTGTGTAATCCATCTAGTCCTGATGATATGAATGTGGATAGGTGTTCTCTTGCCGTTTTCTTGTTTATTTTATTTCTTGCATTCCTAATCTGTATTTTACAAGTTGTTTTTTTTTTTTTGATAGGCTGGACTGTCAAAAATGCAAATATTTAACATTTACATAGTGTTCTCAAAATTCCCAACTCCACCTAGCCCTTGATTAACAACTGTCCTGTTTAGTGACTGTTTGAAGTTACGATGGCTCTAAAAAAGTACTCCTCACATTTACAACTGGTCCTTACACTTACAATTGTCACAGCATCCAGTAGTCATGTGATCAGCATTTATATGACTCACAGCCAGTTTCTGACATGCAGTCAATGGAGAAACTAGCAGTAGAACCAGAAGGTGAGGCCATGTGATGTCTCACAATGAATGTCGCTTAGCAATGGAGTTGCCAGTCTCAATTGTGATTGTTATGCTAGGATTACCTGTAATTTGTCAAAGAATCATTCTCAGAACCTTCTGAGACAAAGAAATGATTGATCCTCAGTTCTAAAAGCTTTCTGGCTGAGTGAAGGTTTCCCTAATCCTAATCTAATCTCTTATGGAAATTCAATATGTGATTCCACAGTTGTTATTACACCATTCCCATCAGCCCTACAATGGTGAGAATCGATGGGATTTGCAGTTTTGCTGGGCTACTTGCTACTGACTCCTGCTTCAAAGGATAGCCAACCATGACCTCCATTTGCCCACCACTCATATAACTAGTAATCCAGGATTATGTTGCTCTTCAAAACATGCAAATTTTCCATATTTACCAATTTAGTCTGTATTTTGACTTTCCCTGTGACTAACACATTTGTAAAATATTTGCATTAAAAATTGCAACGTCAATTTTAGAAGACATTCTACTATATATCCTCTTAATGCCAGGATTGCAATGGCATCTCTGTTGGGCAGGTTACTGGGGAAAACTTTGCTGACTTCTCCAGTAGCCGCTTTACATGTACACAAACTATTGATAATGATGATTAATAGTATTGTCAGAATGGCCTCACTTAAGAATTACTTGACCTTTTGACTTTACCCTGTCTGTTCATTTCTTTCCTATCTGTTGACTTTACCCTGCTGATTTTACCCCATTGCTGTCACACATTAACACTTTTTTTTACTACTGCTGCTGCAATATTTTTTTACTACTGCTGCTGCAATATTTTCTCCACCCCCCAATATAGAGAAAAAATAATTTAATAAAAATGAGAACAGAATGCTCTTAACAATCATAGAAATAGAAAGGAAAGTGATCCATTCTAATTGCTTGTACAATAGAAAATCTTGCAATTGCAACTTTCCTGACTGATGTTCAGGCTTTTCCTTAAGTGTTTCAGTTCTGATGATTCTTAAAATCTCACTAAAGACTGTATCAAAAGACATAAAGAAAGCAGTTACATTTCCACATACAGGTAGTCCTCAACTTACAATTACAATTGACCCCAAATTTCCATTCTTAAGGCAGGCAGTTAAGTGAGTTTTGCCTCATTTTAAACCTTTTTTTCTCCAGAGTTAAGCAAATTATTGCAATTGTTAAATGAATCATGTGGTCATTAAACAGATGTGGCTTCCCCCACTGACTTTGTGATTGACTGGGAAAGTTACAAATGGAGATCACATGACTTCAGGAAAGCGATATGACAAAATCACCATCAATCAATTGTATAAGTCAATTTATACAATTTAAATCCTGTGATAATTTTAATGCCATCAAACAACAACACCTACCTATCTCAGGTCCTTGAGAAGGGCTCAGTAGGTGGATAAAAATGCCAAATCCAGTCTAAACATCTGGCTGAATGTGTGACCAACCAGAATATCATAATAAACATAAATAAAATGTAACAAAACCAAATAAAATACCGTATAAGTAACAGAAAAATAAATTAAAAGTGGCAATGACCAATTATTTCAGATATTCTTTGGAAAAGTTCTGCATAAGCAGCTTATGGAACCTCAAAAGGAATTGTAGGAAGCACCCATCCCTCTCCTAGAAAAATGAAATATTCTAGGAAATATTAAAAAGGCAGATTATTATATTTCCCTGGATGAGAAATGGAGAAACATGTTTTTTAGGCAGGAAGCAGACTCACTCTTAATAGCCCCCACCCTCCTCAATAGCCCACAGCAGATATCAGCACTTAAGAGATAAAGAGATAGCTATGTCTATTCATAAGCAAATGCCCTCACCCAAGATCCAAGAAAGATAGGATTAGCCCTCTACCCATCTAGCAACAGAACTCACCACATGGCACCTGGGGAGATTGCATCACCCAGCAAGGCTCAACCAAGCCTGGGTCTCAAAAGATAACCTACAAAGTTACCCCTGCATGGCCCCATGGGAGTCTGACAACCAATCAGAATACAAGCTCAAATTCAAAGCCCAACAGAGGGTATCTCTCTCTCTCTCTCTCTCTCTCTCCCCCCCCCCCCATGTGGTCCTGTCCACCATTAAAAACCATCTTTCCAATCAGTCACCATGTTTCCAATGTCTTTCTCCCCACTTGGAACTGAACCCAGATGGACATTTCTTCCAACAGAATGTAACAAATATTAATTATAATGGAAAGTATTTCTCAGCAGCTGAGAAACAGTACCCCTGGCCTCACTTGCCCTTACTTCACAAGACACTATATGGTTAAAAGCTTCTCCTTCCAAGAATAAGCTATTGGGCCAGATGAGTTAGTAGAAGATGGACTTGGGGCTGTATAAGTTAATACCAGCATTTTAAATTGAGTTGGAAATCTTTTGGTAATGGGGAGGGACTGAAACACAGGAATAATCTAATATTCACCAGTACCTGAAATGGTTTCCAAAAATTCATTCTTTTTAGCACCACGTACTAAAATGCCTACTCCCATTTCCACAATCATTTCCAAAAAGAGAAAGCTGTACAATAGTTATCAAATATGGCTAGATTGGACACAACAGTCTGTTTCAAGATTGCAAGTATCACCCTTGTCATAAAGAGGCACTGATAATTTCCTGAACCCAACTAACCACACCTTCCTTCTATGCCCTAAAAGAGACAAGAAGAGCAGGGATCAAGAGCATAGGTGAACTTCCAGTCATACTGCCTTAGAAAGTTCCATTTTAAATCTTTCATTTGCTATACTGTATACATTTTACAGGGTTTATTTAAATCAAATTTGCAACAAGCAGTCAAAGGCGGGAGACAAATGTTTCCTGATTTAACACTACAGTGTATTTTATATCTTTCCTTCAAATCGGCCAAATACAAACGTTGAGTTCTCCCGACGTTATTCATGATTTCGTCCTACAGCGGCAGCACGAACATGAGAGACCAGGAAGCCCAGTACCTGTATTTTTAATCTTTGTTTAGCCTCGGAAGTTAAATTACTAAAGCCAGTAGCCAATATGGATCTGCATAATAAATTGCCTTTAGATTGTCAGGTGGCCTGAGAACAAGACGGTGCAACGTTGGCGAGGCTAATAACGGTGGCAACAATACTGTAATTCTATCTATTGGGCAGTGCCTGCGCAGTGGACACGCTGGCGTTTAATTTGCAAAGCATATATGGTATTTCCAGGCAGCTTCCTCCTTTTGCTTTCCTTCAGCCTCTGCCGCTATAGCTACTTCAACGGGTCTATTGTGTCACCACCACCAGCCGCCGCCGCTGCTTTCCTCCAGCGCCCGTGACCCAAAGCAAAACGTGACCGAGAGTAACCCTTGCGCTGTTCTCTCCCCGCGCGCGTGCTTCCCCCACCTCTCACCGACACAACCGTTTTAGAACGTAATAGAGCCAGCCCCTCGCGCGCCACCCTGCGCGAACCAATGAGGATTCGCATCCGCGGCATACGTAATGAGGATGGTCCGCGGCGGCGATTGTGAGGTGCGCCAGCTCGAGGCGGAAGGAGGGGGAGGGGGAGGCTCATCACGGAGACTTGGGCCTTGTTCATTGGCTCGGCGGGGCTGGTCCGCCCAAGGCTGGAGTTAACGCGTCGCCCGCAGAGGGGGCTCCCGGCACACACGAGGAGCGTCGCTTTACCAGCTTCCCCTCTGGCCGCAGTGGTGAGTTCGGCAGAGCCGACGGGAGCCGGGAAAGGGGACGGAGTGTTTGTGGAGGGAAGAGCGGATGGGTTTGGAGGACGAGGGCCCCGTTTAGGATCGCGTTGGGAGCCTCCCAGGCTGTGGCAGAGCAAGCGAGGAAGGAAGGAAGCAAGACAGTCCTTTCTTAAGAGGAGCGGGATAAGGGCCGACCCAGCACGGGCTTGAGGAAGACACCCGGAGGTGCCTGTGGGAAGCAGGCGAAAGGCTTTGGAGCTCAGCATCAGACCCGAGAGGCCTGCTGCATAGTTCCAGAATTTATTAATAGGGTTAATCCTGCACGATATTATACCAAGATACTCGTATGCAATTTGTCTTCCCGCTTCCACAGTAACCCGGGTTAGGCCGGTAAAGGCTGCAACTCGGTGTAAGCTTACCGGCGAGTAAGTCGCGTACGCGGTGAAGTGGGGCGAGCTCGTTTTTGGCTGCCTTGTGTATCCACTTCTTACCTTGTCGTAACCTGCCTCAAGAATGTTCATAGTTGCATATGATAAATGGTACTTCTTGCCACATGTGCAAATTTTAAGCATTATTTACTCACGATTATGCTTTCTTGAGTTGATCCTTGAAGTGTCATCCTGTGCATATTGATTCAAAGCAAGCTCCATTATATCCGCTAGATTTTCCTTGGTAGTAGTAGAAAGTAGGCTTAAGGTCGCACTGCCAATTACCTAATACGATTTCACATTTTTTATGCATAAGTTGATTAAAGATTTCTGTAATTTTTAACTCTCTGCATTCATATGTGATTGTTCGTTCCTATTTATATTAGCAATTGTGAATATAGAAGTAGGACTTGCTCTATTCATCCAAAAAGCATATGAGCATTTATGCACTTGTGCCAGTTCTATTCTTACTACCACTACTGCAAACTAGCATCACTGATATGAGCACACATGTGTTTCTATAAATGGGATTTCATGGCCAGAATCCAGAACTGCTTTAGAGTAGTTAGGATAAACTCTTAAATCAATTTATGATACAATATGATAGTAAATGGTATCGCTGCAGTAGGTATATAAAATATTTCAGAAAAATAAGAACTTTTTTTTTACTTTGCTTTTTATTTTGCTATTTTTTTTACTTCTAGACTACTTTTGCTGTGTACAGGTAGTGTATGAGTATGTTAAATTGCCTTACATGTATAAGAGAGCAACTTTCACCTACTTCTCTAATCCTTATCTAAAGCTCTATACATTTTCATTAATAGAAATTGCGATAGTATCTGGAATATGGTCCAGTAATCTTCAATATGTTTGGTGAATTTATGGAAAGTTGAAAGTAAGCTTACTTGGGACTTTATTTTTACCACAAAATTCAACTTTGAGACTCCAGTACATTTTTACAGCCAAAAAATAGAAATAGAGAGTCATATTAATTTTTGCTGTGGCTAGTTGTAAACCTATTCATAAAATCAATATTAACTTATGACTGGGGAACTGTGTGGTTCATAAAAAAACTCTCATTGGTTTTTTAGTGTCTCTGTATGAGTTTACACAAAGAGGCTTCTAGGAAAAAAATAGTGGATAATTTTCTCTGTCAGTATAATAAAGCCAATATTTAAAGCCAATATTTAAATAAAGCCAGTATTATGCTGAAAATACTGATAGTAAACTATTTTTGGAAATATTTAATTAGATAATCACTTATAACTTTCAGCAGCAGCTACTAAGGTATAAAGAATTTTCCGAATATCCTCTTGGTTAGATGATTCTAACCATCTTGCAATTACTTGTCAGACAAGTTTCTTTAAAAAGTTTACCATCAATTTTGGATCATTGATCTGTAGATTCTTTACATCAGGAATATGCAACATATGGCCAGAAGAGCCTTACTTTTTTCAGAATTGTACAACAACATACACATTTGATCTGTATCATCAGTGCCAATCTATAGATATGTTGAATTTACAGCATGGTGTTTAGCTTCATTTGAGTTCTTCATGGCCATGTTAGCATTCTGATGAAGAAGAAATCTTCAGCATTAAGATATATAAAACCTGACGCTCTGTTCCTGAATTGCTGCATTATTTTCAAAGTTTCAGATTCATGTCATCTGAATTCAAAATGAACCTTTTGGATCATTTTGCTATAATTGAGATAGTGTAATCAGAAAGTATGCACTAATGTTTGCTTAGAATTTAGCCGCATCTCTTTTATATTAGCATGTATCTTATGCTCAAGAAATAATTCTGGTGAATCTACATACAAATAAGTAATTGCTGTTTCTGATTTCAAATGAGTCTTTTAATATCCACTCATCAGAAGTTTTGAAGGCATGCAATCTAATTACAGCCTAATTCTCTTAATTTTTCATTTGATTAGAATTTTCCTTCCTGATTTTTTTTCTTGATGTATTATCTAACTCAGGGGTCCCCAACCCCCAGTCTGTGGACCAGCATGTCAGGAACCGGGTCGCACAAACAAGCGAAGCCCCATCCCCACTATGCAGGCAGCACGGAAAACCATGCCTCCTCCTGGTCCGCAGAAAAACCTTTTTCCACGGAACCGGTCCCTGGTGCCTAAAAGATTGGATGCCACTGATCTAACTATTCACTTTTTAAAATTCTATTCATATTAAGGAAATTTATTTTTATTTTTTAAAAATGCTTATTTTTAAGAGAACCAACAAGATTCAAAAAATATTTTTTTAAAAAACCTTCCAAAATTTATACTATCAGTACACAGATTCTTTTACTGGATGGCCATAATAAAAGCAGAAAAGGAATGATGTAAATCTACCTCATCCAGCTGCTCTATATGCAAAAAGAGCCTTTTGCAGTTAACAGTTGCAATTCCTAGACTGTGGGCCTTGCAGACAATCAACCTATCACTTTCCATATGGGCTGTTGCAATATGTTCTACATGGGGCTGCTGATGAAGACCACTTAGAAATTTGTTGGTCTAGAATGTGTGGGCCATGATGGGGCATACCATGTTATGCCCATATGAAGCCTCTGCTCCATGACCTGTACTAGTTGCCTTCTAGCATCCAGGTACAATTCAAAGTGTTGGTTACCACCCATAAAGACTTTCATGGCATAGGCCTGACTATCTGAAGAACCATCTCTCTTATGGTTTTTGCCCCATCCTGGACAATTATATAGAATAAGAATGCTCATTCATATTTAATAAATACTCAGGTTATCACTAGGACTTTTCTACAGGTACCCATTTAAGTAAATAATAAGATATAAGTGTAGGTAATAAGTATTGGAGCTCTTTAAAACTACACATTTAATCCTAATAGTATAATGATAGTACTACACTATATATTTTCAATTTTCTAAAGCAAGAAATTAAACAGTATTATGAGAAAATTGATAATTACCCTAGTTATAAGAGATACACATTGCAAATAGGTCTTTTCTATGTGAATTCATATCAGAAATAATAGACTAGGTAAACTACCATACATGTTTATAAGCTCATCAGTGTATAAACCAACCCTTTTTGACCAAGATATTGTGAAAAATGTATCACCCACGGATAAGCTGATTCTTAAGGTTTTTGTATCCTTTAGTATTCACTATTGACTTATCCATGGGTTTCCATTTTTCAAGTATTTTGGTTAAAAATTTGAGTGTCAGCTTATCCTCAGTTGGGCATATTCACAAGTATATACAAGTTATATAGGTACTTTTAAAAAGTATTAATGTATGTACTTGTGGATAACCCTATCTATGTGCGGTATAAGGAAATAAATTTAACAAGTCAAACCTAATTTTGGCACCTAATTTTGGCACCTGAAATTCTTGTTTTATTTACAAGTATAAACAGTATGGTAGGTTTATCCTCTAGTAGCTTTAAATTACAAAATCAATTCTACTCAGCCAGCAGTTGTGGACATGCTAGTTGTCAGCAATGGTAGTTAAATGCATTTCAATGATATCTTTTTCAGGCAGGCAAACACTGGGCCCAAACATTATATAACAAACCAGCAGTGGTTGGATTTGTGTAACATATAACATTTATATATATATTTCTACTAGTAAAAGCATGTAGAGACTTTCTGTTTTGAAAACATGCATGCCTCTAAGAAATTATAATTCTTTGCCCCAGACTATAGTCCTCTATGTGCCCTTTTTCTACAGTATTTGTCCTTCAGTTGGGTTTAGCATGGAAATACTGTTGGAAGAACTCAATGAGAGTATTGGAATTTCTTCCAAATGCTTTCTGAATTGGATTAATTGTTTATAATAATGTTTTCAACTTTATGTCTATGAAAACACTAAACATCAACTTGTCCATACAGGAATACCTGTGTAGCCCAGTGGATTCTGTGAAGTACTCTATTGGTGATCCTCAATAAGGTACTATTTAAGGCATGCAGAAATAGTGTATCTGAGGCACACTTTGCTAGTCAATGGCCAAAGTAATAATTAAAAATGACTGTTTGAGACATACCTTCTCCAAACAGAGTCCCTTGGGAGGTGGGCGGCATACAAATTTAATAAATAATAATAATAATAATAACAGAAAGAAGTCCATTAGAGACAAAAGAATCACCAGTCTCAATTTTGGTATACTGAGAAAATGATTGAATTACTCAGCAGATGTTTTTTGGGCTTTGGGATTGGAGGAGCCTACGAAAGATTTAGAGCCAAAATAAAATAAGATTTTGTTCTAGTTAGATTTATGTGTTACTTGGATGTGTCATTAAAAATATTTAAAATGTTGGAATGTTTATTTGGAACTAAGACTACTTGGGCCTGGTATTCATGGACAAGCTGAAGACAAGCTGCTTCCCTTCACCAGCAGTAAAAAAAATTGTTTGAAGTATTTTCCACTTTTATAGAATTATCACCTTATATTGATAGGTACTCCAAATATTAAATGTTACAAACTTGAATTACTTTTCGTTGTATCCGCATCTCATGATACCTCTCCAAAAGCTGTCATTTCATTTGGTTAGTAGGAAGAATGATAATAACATTAATTTAGTGCTTACTCTAAGAATTCAGCCTTTAGCCTAATTCAGTCTAAGAATTGCCCCTTTCAAGAATATGCAATCTAAGGACCATATTTCAAGTCCCATGATGTGTTCCTAATCTGGTCTTGAGCCATGGGGCTAGTGTAACTAAATTGAAATTCGTATTTACATTCCCTCAATGGTTGCATATACCCCCTTGCCCATAAGCTTGACACCTGTGATTTTAAGTAATGACTTTATTTTGAGGTAAGATATTGTGTGAGAAATTGAAGCATTGTGTTCTCTCACTATAAAGATATAGTGGAACTAGCCCATCATAAAAAAAAATTAGTCTAAATTACGCTGGATCCTTATGATAGTGTTCCAAGTGCTCATATATGCTGCTTAACAATCTGTCTTAGAACATTGCTGAAGATCTTTTTTGAACATTAAGGTAACATTTACTCTTTTGTGGTCAGTTTTAGAGATTCACATTTAATGGCAATGTTATTTCATCTCCCATTCCCTGCAATTCTGTTTTAAAAAGAGCTAATATTAAGGCTTGCAGCTGGTTAGCCACTGTTGCTGGCAGAATGCTGAGCTAAAAAAATCCCCACTTGTCTGAAACAACATTTCAAGAACAATTGCACTGAATGAACCTTCGCAATCTTGGAGTTGTAATAATTGGAAGAACTGCAGCAGTTTGGAAAAGATAGGCAAATATACTTTGTAGTTTACTTGTAATCAATAATGGATGTTTAACATTTGCAAAAACTTAAAATGATTTTATTCAGAAAATTTATACAGCTGCCCATTTTTAGTACATAATTCTGGGTAGGAATCATACAAAGACAATATGAACATCCATGTCCCATTACAATAATACAGTCCAAGGAAAACGTAAGAATTGAGGCACCATATAAAAATTCCAGAAGACACACGGTACAGATATTGTGCTGTGTGCATCCTGCATCCTATTGTCAGGATACCCCAGCAGCACAATTTTATATTTTTGTTAAGTGTGACAATTAATGTAATTGCCAGTAAAGCAAACCCACAGTAATATTTTATATATTCATTTTACTGAGAAATTAAATGATTATGCAAAAGCTGGAAGATACTGCTACTTTTTTGTATTATATAGATTTTGCCTGATAAAGTTAAAACACAACTGAAAGCCATAGGAGCTTTCCATGAAGAAGTGGATTTTATAATAATGTAATAAAATTTAAAGTGTCACTGGTAATTTCAGTGTCCTCCAGTTTATGCGGGCAGCTTTTATTTAATACCATTATTTGATTTCAAAGTAGAATGCATATTTTCCATCTCTTCAAAATCCTATTGATAGATTAGAAGGTTCTTTTTTCTCTGGCTCCTGCCCAACAGTAATATTAGAACAGCTTGTTTATTCTAATACATCCCATTATTTATAAGAATAAACTTCAAAGAATCTGAAACATGCTGTCAAGTTGTGTTAACATCCAGTTCATCTTCCATAATTTTATTGCACAACCATATTTTCATCTTCAGTTCTGAAGTTTACAGACTGCCTTAAGATTGTTGATTATTAGCCACTATATAGTTGAATAATGGATTTCAATGAGACAGTGCACAGGATTGCAATTTAATCTTTTTGTATGGCATAATATGATTAGTGAGATTAATGGCTAGAACATTTGAAAATGATTTAAGAAAGTTTCAACATAACAACTTGAATATATAATTAATAAATAATTAATATAATTAAGGGTTTAATCTGTTTAATTGGAAGTTGTTTCCTCTATTGAAATTATTTTTAATAGGCTATATAATAGCTCTTTGTATCTGTCTAATAAAAAGATTTAAAAACCTTCCAATATCACTACAAAGCTCAATTCAAAATATGTAGAAAATTATGAAAAGACAGGTTTTAAAACAAACTGATTAAAAATCTGTACCGTATCAGTCAGCATAAATAAAAGTTTGGAGAATGGGAGCTGCAGTACAAAAAAACCTTAAGGGCACTAGGTTGATTAAATATACTGGGTCAGGTTTTCCAAACTGCCGATACTTGCAATACTGCATTTCTGCTAAAAAAAATAGAACACTTTGCCAAATTTGTAATTCAAAGGAGAAATATCCCCTCCGCCCAAAAAAGACTCCAGCACAAATCCCTTTTCAACACTAAAGTTGCCTTACTTATCTTTAATAGCCAAGTGCTGTAGCCGCGCTTGAAAGCTGGGTTTGTTATCAGTGCCTGAATCTTCCGCCGGGGGCGCTTCCAGTGCCTGGGCCGAGCAACCGGCCGATACGTCTTGGCTTGGAGCCGCGCGAGGAACGGGCTGCTACTTGGCCGCCTTTGCGTGAGTCAGAAGTGGGGGCAGGGGAGAAAAGTTACTAGTGTGGAATCGCGTCACAAGGCGGATTTTCCGTTTCCACGGCAACCCCTCTTCGGAGGCTGCCCCAAGGTAGAGGAAATAGATGGCGGGGCGCCTGCCTGAGAAAACGGAGGGTGGGAAGGGCTACCCGGTGGATGGGAGGAAAGCGGGGGAAAAAACGCCGCCCTCCCGCCCACCGGGGGCTCTCAGGTAAAGTTTACCCATAAGCAGAGAGCTGCAGTTAAAAAAAAAACCCGATATGAATCTGAAAGGTGCTGGATAGTAGGCACTTCTCACCCTCTTGCACCACATTGGCTCCGAGGAAACACGTATATAAACAATAGATTGCAAGAAAGCTTAGTTTGAATCGTGCTATTAAAAAAAAAACCACTAGAGGGCGGTTGTTTTCTCTGAATGTACTTTAATTCACAGTATAAACTTTCCCAATTAACCATTGACTTGACGTGTTAATCCTGGGAATTTAAAGAATAAATATAGGGAAGATTTTAAAACATTTACAGAAAAACATCCCTCCTCTGAGCCCTTATTTTTATTTTTATAACTCAACTAGCCCGCTGCCCCTGGACATGTTTCCCTTTTATTCAATGAAGACTAACCATTTTTATGTTTAAACCCATTTGGGTTCAAAAATTCACATTTTTAATTGCTTGTTCTTGATAGCAGCCTGCAATGACTGCAATGAAATTTAATATTGTGGAGTATCACAATGAACAGTAGAGTTGGATGTTATTAAACTTGTTTTTTTCTGTATTACATCTGCTAAAATATAATATATTTAATTCTTGGACAACAGACATGTTTGCTGATTTACGGTAAGTTGTAGCAACAGTTATGTTGCTAGCAAATGATACTGTGATTTTATTTTTTAAGTTCTATACTGCCAATGAAGTCAATAGATAACATTTTGTGCCTTCAAGTCAATGTTAACTCCTAGTGATTGCTTGGATTAGTCCCTGCACTTTTCTTACAAAATTTCAGAAATGCTTTGCTATTGTCTTTTTCCTAGGGCTCAGACAGACAGTTGGCCCAAAGTTGTCCAGCTGGCTTTGTGCCTAAGGCAGGACCAGAATTACTGTTTCTAAGTTTCTAGCCTAATGCCCTAAGCACTACCCAAGCCAGCTCTCAATAGATTACTACATTAAGCTATATTTAATACATTTTTGTAAGATACATTCTATATAATAGAGCTGAATTGGATTCCTTTAAAGTACATTTAATACTGTCTATTTGGAAGGTTAAATACAAATAGCCAGAAAATCTTGATGTAATCTTATTCTCAAACTAACCCTAGAATTTTTTTCTTTCTTTTTTTTATATATTTATTTTTATAACACAATTTTCCTTTACACAGCTCTATCACATAATTAACACGTCTGTGACATTATATATACAATGGAAATCAATGGAAATCAATAATCAGTACATTAAATACCTTCTATTTACAATCTATCTAACTATGTACATTTATAGTTCCTATTTCTATTGTCTATCCATACATACCAATCGTCCCATACCGCATAGTATTCTGAATTATCTTTATCCTTTAATTCTAATGTGAGTTTATCCATCTCTGCACATTCGAATATTTTTTGAATCACTAGACCCTCTGGTGAGCTACTGTCTCTTTTCCAATATTGTGCAAAGGCAATCCTTGCAGCCATTATTATGTGTAACATCAAGTATTTTGATTTTCTGTTGTACTTCACCCTAATTATCCCCAAAAAGAAAAGTTCAGGTTTAAATTCTATTTGACATTTAATTATGTCCTTGTCAGCTTCCACACTGCCTGCTTGCTTCGGCTGCCATAGTAACAGGGGGGGGGAGGTTTAGGTATTTGGGAGGAGGGGGGAAGAAGTGCTGGAGATGTCTCCTTATGTGTTTGAGAGGGTTAGGGAGGAAAGTTCTCATCACCTTGTCCCTGTTTGCATTTCCAGCATTTTGGGTTTAAGTTTGCGTGCATCTTAGCCAATCTAGCGGGTGCCAAATGCCAACGATAGAACATTTTATATTGATTTTCCTTGTAGTCCACTGATTTAGTAATTCTGTAGTTTTTGTTCCAAATTTTTTCCCAATCTTCCAGTTCTATATTGTGTCCGAAATTCTTGTCCCAGGCAATCATGGGTTCTTTTACCACCTCCTCTGCTTTGTCAAATTCTAGTAAATAGTTATATATTTTTGATATCAATTTTCCTTCTGGACCTACCAATAGTTTATCTAATTGTTTTGGTTTGGGTTCTATTCCATATTCCTCTATGTCCTTCTTATATCTGGATTGTACCTGTAAGTATGGCCACCAGTCAATGTATATTCCTTGTTCCTTTAGTTCTTGGTTGTCTTTAAGTTTCCCCTGGGAATCCAGAATTTCATTATATCTATATTTCCTAGTAATATCCAATGTATTGGGATAAATCATTGCTTCCATGGTGGATAACCACCCTGGAACCCTCATATAATGTATATTCCTAATGTCTTCCCAAGTTTGTATCTATGAGTCTCTTATTTTGAGTCTATAGAAATATGAATGTGTTTTTTTCCCCTTATCCCACAGAAACGCATGCCACCCCTTATGCAGATCATGTCCTTCTAGTGTTAGGATTCTTTTATTTTTTAAGTTTACCCAGTCCCTAATCCATACCAGTATTGCTGCTTTATAATAGAGCTCCCACGCCGGGAGTCCAAAGCCACCTCTACTTCTGCTATCTTGAAGTGAAGATAGTTTTATCCGCGTCTTTTTACCTAACCAAACAAATTTTGTCGTTATTTTATTTAAATCTGTAAAAAAACCTTTATCCAATTTTATAGGAATTGTTTGGAATAAATAGAGTAATTTAGGTAAAATATTCATTTTGATAGTTGCTATTCTTCCTAATAGTGATAATTGAAGTGTCTTCCAATTTTCCAAATCCTTCTTTATTTGTTGAAATAGTTTTATATAATTATCATTTTTTATTGAGGAGCATCTTGCTGTTAACCAAATTCCTAAATATTTGATCTTCTTGGTAATTTGTAATCCCATTTCCTCTTCTAATTCTTTTCTCTGATTCGTTGTTAAATTTTTGACTAACATTTTAGTCTTTTCTTTATTTATTTTAAGGCCCGATACTTCTCCATATTTTTCTATTTCTTGTAATAAAATAGGGCCAGTTTCCAATGGCTCCTCAATAAAAAATACCAAATCATCGACAAAGGCCTGAACTTTATATTCTTCCTTTTTAATCCTTGTTCCTTTTATTTCTTGATTTGCTCTAATTCTAATTAATAATGTTAGAATTTTTTTCAATTTACTAATTAAGCTATAATTACAAAGTTTTTTTTTACTTTCCAAATAAGAAAATGTGCACTTCCATATAATATGCTAAATAATTTATGTACTTGAATGACCAGTAATATATAGAGAACTCTTAAAGTATATCATAATGTGTTTCCCTTTGATCTTTACATGCATTAATATTTGGTCTGCATTTAATCATTAGAAACCATAAGTACAACTTTCATTTCAAAAAGATCATTTTAAACATATGGTTTTTAAGAAGGAGGGAAATTGTTTTAGCATTTTGAACACCTTCCAGAAATGTGTAACCTGATCCAACATGTTTCTACCATAATGTTCTGGGAGAGTAAGCCCAGCAATTTTTCAGCACTTTCCTACAAGATGCCCTTGGAAATTTACAAAATAGCCAAAAAAGTGGAAGTCTATTTATAGATGTATAGATATATTAACACATAGATTATTATAAGTAACATAATTAGCTAACTTAGTGACATGCATGTTATATATTAATTTATACAGAGCATGTAAGGCCATTTTACAATCAAGCAGATTTGAGCAGGCTTAAACCCCCTAAACCATTCATTTAACCATAGTGTGTTAGTGAACTCTTGATGCTATATCAAGTGAATTGATGAAGTGGCTGTCGTAAAAAAAAATCTTAATATATTATGCTATAAGAACTAAAACTATTACTGTATATACTCGTGAATAAGGCAATCTGCAGGTATCTTTTAAACAAAGCATAAAAATATGGTTCCTGACCCTCAATATTTTTGCACGTAATTTTCATAATTATCTGGGGTGGCACATTTTTCATGGTATTTTGGTTAAAAATTTGAGGGTTGGCTTTTCTATAGATGGGCTTCTTTGTGAGCATATGCAGATCCTTTAAAAAAGTTAAAAACTTAAAAAAAGGTTTTAAAGTACCTGTACACCAAATATACTTGTTGATAAGCCCATCTGCGGATAACTAAATCCAATTTTGAGCTGCATTTTGAGATCTAAAATTCATAGCTCACCCACAAGTCAATTTGGTAAATAAGTTAATAAAACAAAGAGTTAAAGATTTCATAATAGTTGAAATAGTTGCATTATTTTTAAAATGAATATAAAGTTTATATAATCATAAACAATCATCTGGTTATTTCCATTTCTTTGTAATCCAGTAAAATGATTTTGTCAACATTATCTGTCAGTAATTGCTTCTTTGAGTCCTTATAAAGTCAAGCATGTCTCATTGATATTTAACCACTTTATCTTCTCTCTGCTTTTTTTTCAAGAACCTTTGATTTTGCTTTATTTAAAGACTGTTCCAAAAGTGCTTTTCAAAAGTCAACTGGACTTTTTTGTTTTTTCTTGAAGACATTTCCTTTCTCATCCAAGAAGCTTCTTCAGTTTTGAGAACTGAAATGAACCTTTTGAAAAGCACCTTTGGACAGCTATGACCTGGATGAATGAGAATCTCCATAGATATATTCTAAGGACTGTTGTCTTTGTGTTAACATTTATAAAATAGTTAGGCTTTAGCTTCAGTGTCTGTGCTCCCTGTGAGGAATCTGGCTCATTTATTACATTTATACTCAGTGACAGTCTCTGGTCATGGCATTTTATAAGATTATACAAACAAAATAGAGTCTGCCTAAAGGTAGAAATATTTTTTAAAAAATACTGTATATAAAGCAAAACAAATCCATATGGGAGGAAAAACTTAAAGCTGCTAATGTAGTTTTTTTCTTCCTTATGATTTTGGGTCCATGGACTTTAAAGAATTAGAGGACCACACCTGTACTACAGAGAGATACAAGAAAATATCTGATAGTACAGGGAGTAGTGGAAGAGGGAAGGGTAGTCAAGTCAAAACTGAAGGAAAAGACAATTGGATGTGTGGAAAAATACAATTGTTCAGTAGTTTGTTTGGTATTGGAATGTAAACTGATCTTTCTGAGCCCTTTTTGAGGGCTTTATTTTACAAATTGCACTTTTAACTAGATCAGGGGTGTCAAACTCACGTCACGGCATCATCATATGATGTATCACAACTTTTTCCCCCTTTGCTAAACCGGGCGTGGCCAGTGTGTGACGCATCTGGCCCGTGGGCCGCGAGTTTGACAACCCTGAACTAGATCATTGGTAAGATTTTGAACAGTTCTGCCAGAGTTTTATCAGCTTCTGCAGCTTTATTGTTAGCTATATTTTGGAAACCAATTAACTTAATTTTCAAGGATGGTTGGCTCTAATTCAGTGGTTAAACTTTCATACCTCTAATTGATTTTTGGCTTTTTTTTGTACAATTCTGTTATTTGTATTCTCTCTTCTTCGTATAGATAATCTTCATTTAGTGACCACAGCTGGGATCAACAATTGGGTTGTTAAGCAAAGCAGTCACTAAGTGAAACTGTCACTCTGCTTATCTGATTTCAGCTTTGCTTTGCTTTGCTTTACAGACCTGTGAAGATTGTAAATGCAATGATTGGTCATACAGTTACTGTTTTTCATCACTGTCCTAATTGTGAATAGTCGCTAAATGAGGCAGTCACTAAATGAGTACTACCTGTATTTTCTTTCTCCAGTATATATCACATTTCTCCCTCAGTGTCTCTGCATTATTTATATAAATATGACTCTGCCTTTTCCTGCTGTTTTCTGGAACCCAGTGTTTAGTTGAGCAATTTTTTCTGTCTCTTGTTTTATTTTCTGTTTTTTGTCAGCTATTTTTCAGTCCCAGGCCATTTCATCTTCTTTTGGTTTTCTTTTTCCATCTGGGGATATATAGTTAACTACATGTTCAGTATACCTTGCCTAATAATCTACCACTTAAATGTTTTATTATTTTAAATACAGTTGCAAGAAAAAGTATGACGTTCAGAGCACATTTTATGACCAATTCATGCAAAACTCCATGTAATCCCAAGGGGTTCACATACTTTTTCTTGCAACTGTAATACAGCATCAAAGAATTACATCAATTATACATACTAGATCACAGAATCAAAGTTAAAAGGGGGCATTTAAGCTGTCAAACACAGTTATCTGCTTAGTGTTGGAAATCAACTAAAGCATCCATGGCATGTTTTATCCAGCCTCTGCTAAGAAGTCCACCACTCTCTGTGTATTTGGTTCCATCTGTAAAACTGGTCTTACTGTTTTTCCAACAGTCAAATCTGCTCCCTGTTACTTAAATCCATTATTCATGTCCTGTACTCCGAGATGATAGAAAACAGGTTTTAGCTTTCTCTATGACGCCTTCAGTCTTTCTTCTCAAAATTGCACATTCTTTGTATCTTCACTATTGCTTTCCTAAATTTGATTATTGATTGTTTCTGTTTTCTATACCTATTCCATTTTTAAAAATCTTTCTATGGATTGGTGCCCAAAACGGAATGCTCATGAGTTGGATGCATTATCAGGTGAAATATTTACCTTCTCTGATTTGAAAACAATACTTGAAAACAGTTGCTTTTGCTTTTCCTTTCTTGCAAAATCAACCTGATGCTGGTTCATATTTAATTAGTGATAAATAACTGTTCCAAACTCTCTTTCACAAGTATTGCTGTCAAGGGAGATATTCTCCATCTTATAACTGAATTTTTTTTCCTCAGTAAAAGACTTCATTATTACCGTATCTTTTTTACATTTCATTCTGTTATTGTTTCCCCATTTCTCTAACCTATCAAGATTGTTTTCTGACTTTGAGATATTATTTCACTGAGTTTATGTCATCTGTAAATTTGATAGATTAGAATTTAAGATACCTCCTCATTCTTTTGTTTTTAACAAAAAAAGTTTAAGAATACAGGACTTTTTTTTTTTTTTTTTGGAAAACTGGAATAACATATGCCTTCCTTCAATCATTTGATACTACATTTCCTCTCTGGGATTTCTCAAACATAATAGATAACAATTATTTGGCCAAACCATGAGCAACTTCCTGTAATACTCCATAATTCAATTTTCTGGCTTCAAAAAATTAAACCAATTCAAAGTAAATAGAAATTCCATGGCTGTAATTCTTTCAGTCTCAAGTTTCAGTTCTGCTTCTTCAGTTTTTCAGAACTGATTGTTGGAATTGTATCTTTTTTAAAAAACAAATTGATCCTGTAAAGAAAATTAGAGTTATTCAACCACTACAGACTTACTATTTTTCAGATTATCTTCAAAATAAACTGAAAAATAACAGATTATTAACTGTTCCATGCAAATGTCTATAAACACTAATCAGTTTATTTTGGAGACATCTGAAGAAAGGTTTTTGTTTTCCTTTTTATCCTTTGTCATTCTCTGAGCTTTAGCTGTTCTAGCATCTCTATAATTTAGGATTATGAGTACTATTCCTTGCTGACCGATCTTATTTCTCACCTATATGTATGTTGTTTTTAGATCTTTATTCATTTTGGATTGTTTGTTATCCTTTTTCCCTTCTTTGGTACTCTTTTTGCTATTGTGTTTTTAATATCTCTTTTTTAAGGAACTCCCCTGAATCTCAAACTCTTTTCCCATAAGCTTCTCCTGCCATAGAATTACTTTTGCTCTGTATTTATTAAAATATGTTTTCTTAAAATCCAGTATACAAATTGAACTATACTTCTGTTTTCATTCAAGTGTATTCTAGCATTGTATGGTTACTATAAAGTTATGGATAGCTATCTTCTTGTATCGTTGTCTGAAAATAGTCAGCAAAAAAACTGCCAGAAAAACTGCCATTCATGACATAGTTTGTAGGAAGTTCATGGCACTGTTGTTAGTTCATGGCAGCAAAAAGCAGAAGAATATAGTATTTTTTCCAACTAAGAATTTTATTAAAAGGTATACACTTTTGTCAGTTGAGAATGCGATAACAGCTCATGGAAGCGTTTGTCTTTTAATAAAATTTGTCAATTGGTGCTACCGGATTCCTGATTCTTTTGCTTGGCAGAATTTGTGACACATCAATATAGGTAATCCTCAACTTATGTTTGTTTAGCAACTATTCAGAATTACGATAGCATTGAATGAAGAAAGTTAGGAACCCTTCTTGAATGTATAATCATTGCAGCAATCCTGCAATTGTGATGAAAATCCAGGCATCTGACATTGTGTTGATCCTTATGTCTGCCTCCAAAAGCCACACAAAAACAGGCGGGCTCTTGCATGGTTTATGAAGCCAACAGGAATTCTTTGAGCTAATAGATCACATGAGTGTCTTACTTAATCACCGCAAAGACTTATGACTAAAATTTTGGGCTCATTTGTGAGTTGTAAGTTGAGGACTACCTATATTGAGATAATAAAAAACATAAATCACTGTTACTACTTGAAGACTGGAAAGTACCACCCATACAGCCAACAGTATTGCTTTTATTTTTCATCTGCTCCTGATGTATTGTTCATTCAAATGCATTTTTGTGCAAATATGTCTATTGGAATACAATAATTAAAAGATACAGTCATATGAGTCATCCTACTGTGGATTTTCTTAAGTCACGTTTGCCTTTCTGTACTAAGTTGTTAAGCTCATCTTTCTTATTTTCCATACTGGGAAAATTAGACAATGAAGGTCAGGGACTTAATAAGCAAATATTCTGTTTGTTTATTTTTACTGAATGTTTTAACAGTCTTCTTCCTAAATCTTTATCTTAGGTCCTTGGTTCAGCCTTTTCATTTCAGTTCCCACAGAATTCAGTTTGAAGCCTTCCTGATCAAAGTCACTATGCTTCATTAAGTCATATCAATTCGTCTGAGAACAACCCACTTTGGGCCATAATCCATTATTTTAAAAGTGTTCCAAGAAATAAAGACATCTTCAATTTAGGACCGTTTCCCAATACTCATTTGTAAGGAACTTTTAAAAAAATCCTCAGTGAAATTCTTGTCAGCTCTCCCTATTTATTTATTGTGTGAGCTTGCATTCAGGTAATTGCTGCCACTTGTTCCTTCTGAAGTCTCTGCAGTAGCTTCTGCAGCAGGAAGCATTCACTTGATCATCTTATGGTAATGAGCATAAACCAAGTTAGAATAATCAACTGTATTAATCCCTTTTAGCACTAAATATTTTTTTCAAGAGGGGTTTCTCCTCATTTTTTGGAATATTAGAGTTCACATGCCTTTCTAAAATGGTATTTCTGTGAATGTAGGTCTTATCTAGAAGTTTGTATTTTCTTATTGAACCTGAAATGATATGGGTAGCTGAAACAAGAGTTAAAGGGACACAGAAAAGCATATAATAAAACCAACTTCTTCAGATATGAGAAGCACCAAATATTTACATCTTTAATTATTACAATTGGTGTTTGTAAAGCTCTGATATGAATCATGGCTGACTGAAGACATCTCTGAAAATGAGAGGAGGCAACCACTGTGAAAAATGAAAGACCAATGAGTAGACTGGTCCATTGAATCTCTCTAGTTGCTCTGGAGAAAATTGGAGATAGCCCACAAGTGCGCTAATGGCAGCTCCTCATGAGGAAACCATAAAACAGCAGTCTTTCACACGTTTGAGTGCCAGGACCCAAGCAAGACAGCATCTTTGCTCTCAGCAGTTGGTGGAGCCTTTAATAAAGACACTAAGCCAGCCAAACTCATTTTCTAATCACATTCAGAAATATTCAATGTAACCACTTTATGGATATTAGGGACCTTCAAAACAGCAAGCTTAATTTGACACCTGGTGTGTTTTACCTTCTTCAGATTTAATAATTTTAACACAGAAACTTGAGGATTTAATATGTAATTGGCAAAAAGAAAAAAAATACTTAAGAAAGTTTTAAACATTGGGATACCAGAGAGATTTGGAATATTGGTGATTTTTGCTAAAAGATTTGAAAAACATGAATGTAATTAAATAATATAAAGCAAGTATATAATACATTTGTGGGAAATAATTGAAACAGATCTAAACTGTATCAGGAACTGATACAGGTTGCAAATGGACCCTAGAGCAGGGGTCCCCAACCTTTTGGACCTCAGGGACCACCAAGGTCATAATTTTAAATCCCACGGACCACCAAATTCATAATTTTAAATCCCACGGACCCTAATTCATAATTTTAAGTCCCAGACCACTAATATGAATTTTTTTGAAAAGATAAATACATTTGTAAAATAATGATCAGAGAACTTCCATTTTATTAATATAAAATGCACTTATTTAATATAACAAAATTATAAATGCTTATTTAATTATAACAAAATCGTAAATGCTTATTTAATCATAACAAAATCTTTAAAGGTTGTTTTAATTGTAACAAAATTATTAAAGTTAGTGTAATTATGACAAAATAATTGAAGCTTATTTGACGGTAGCTTGCTGATGTTGTTCGGAAAGTCAGTCCCATATTCCAGAGCTGTAGCTGTAGTCCCTTCCCTCCCCTCTCCTCCCCTCTTTCCTTTCCTCTTCTTCCTTTCCTTTCTTTTCTTTTCCTTTCCTTTCCTTTCTTCTTCCCTTTCCCTCTTTT
>QLTV01001459.1:1110076-1120676 GCA_003457575.1 Thermophis baileyi
TCTTTCGTTTGCTCTTCCTATCCCTTTCCCTTTCCCTTTCCTCTCTCTCTCTCTCTCTCACTATTTCTTTCTTGTCTCTCTCTCTCTCTCCCTTCTCCTTTCTTTCTTTCTTTCTTTCTTTCTTTCTTTCTCTTTCTCTCTTCTTGGTGGCAGGCGAAGGAAGAAAGTGCTCTGGGAGAGAAGACGGGCCGCTGCCCCTCTCGCCTTCGGCTCCGGGACCTTCCGGGGCCAGGCAGCATCGGGGCACGCACCTACGGAGCTCCGCTGGCCTCAGGCTCTGGGGCTGGCGGGGGCCTTGGCGGGGCAAGGAAGACAGTGACGCTGCCTGGAGAGCCGGCGGATGGGCGTGCCGGGTGCTCCCGCCCGCCCCTTGCTCCGGCCGTCTCCCAGGAAGTTTGCGGGAAGTGGCGGCGGGCGGAGCGGTATATAAGTCTAAGTGCTATTGCTAAAAGTTCAGGCAAAAAGACTTAAAATGGTTAAACCAGCTATAACTTTTTCTTATCTTGAGGTTCTTTTCCTTTGAAAAATAGACTAAAATATTAATAACTAATATCACAGAAAGGATAGAGATTTCAGAGGATAAATTTTTAGAAGATGATGAGAAAATCTGACATAGATATTATAGAGTTTGAAGGCATGGAAGACAATAAAATTGAGATTACCAAAATGGGAATTCAGAAGACAAATTAAGAAAAAGATCTGGACATAGAACAGCTTCAAGAATAAATTCTGAACAATGCCTCTTTATGGAATTTACAAAGTAGTCTTTGAAGACTCCTTTAAATGCTAAAGAGTGATGAAAGATCAAATCCTGCGATGCCATAGGAATGATTTAATGATCGAGATTGTATAGAATAAAAAGAATATAAAGTTGGACTATTTGACTGGGGATAAACTTCGATATTTTTGATATTTGATATTTCGGGAAACTTGTAATGGACTTTTTGCTGAACTAGGACTGAAAAATGAGAATTTCTAAACCATATAGATAAAAACTAAGTTATGGGAGAAGAGTTTTTTATTTGTAACTTTAAAAATGGTTGAAAACTGATTATATTAGTTTATGGTTGGGGTGATGAAGGTTCAAATCAACTATTAGTGTTTTGTTTCCTTTTTTTCTCTCCTACTTTTTTCTTTTTCTTTTGTTTTCCTTTTTCTGCAGGTTCTGAACTTTGTTTTTCTTTTTGTATTGTATTTATTAGTTTTTATTTTGAGCTAAACTGCAAACTAGTTCTGATCTCTGGAATCTCTATAGTTGTGGCATAGGATTGAGGGAGAGGGAAAGATTTTACTAGAACTCTAGCTGCTCCTTCCATCAAATGGGACCTTGCAGCTTCAGGTTTCTGAACATTCTCAATGATTACCCTGTTTCCCCCAAAATAAGACATCCCCTGATAATAAGCCCAATCGGGCTTTTGAGTGCATGGCAATAAGGCCAAGCGCTTATTTCAGGGTTCAAAAAAATATAAGACAGAGTCTTATTTTCGGGGAAACATGGTATGTAGGTTTAAAATGCTTAAAACCTTAAACCTGCCACCTCCCAAACTAAGCAATTATGTACAATTTTACTGTGAGTAGGGCATTTTTTTCCTCCTTGTAAACTCTTTCAGTTATATGGTTTATCCACTAATATCATTTTACCTGTGGTAATTGCAACCCTTTATCTGTGGACTGAAAATCAATGTATCCCCTGATTTTGGTGTTTGTTCCAAGAATTCATTAACTTGCAATTAGTTTCATAACTTGCGTAATTATGAAGGTTAATTTTAAAATCTTAATATGAACTACTCTGCTGTGCTTAGTTATAATCAGGTAAATGAATGTGAAGTAATTAGAGTGTTAAGAAAACTTTATAGATATCATTTTGTATCAATTTAGGTAAAATTTTTATTTCTGTTATTTATTGGTTGCTTATTTCATTTTAATTTTTTATTTTTAGGTTTGCTCAGTCAGTATTTGTGAACAAACCAAGTGAGGCTGAAGTGTCTGGAAATTGTTTCCCTATTGATACCAATCATAACAATGACAAGTCATTTAAGGTTTGTGTTGACCCTTTGTGCTTTCTTTTAGGTTAATTTATCTTCAGGTTATCCAGTGAAAAAATGAACACATTTATTTATTTGATTTATGTAGCTGTCCATCTCGACAAGTGATTGCAGGGTACATCATCAAATATAAAATAGCAATAGCACTTAGACTTATATACCGCTTCATAGTGCTTTACAGCCCTCTCTAAGCAGTTTACAGAGTCAGCATATTGCCCCCAACAATCTGGCCCCTCATTTTACCGACTTCAGAAGGATGGAAGGCTGAGTCAACCTTGAGCCTGGTGAGATTCGATCTGCCAAACTGCTGGCAGCCGGTGATCAGCAGAAGTAGCCTGCAGTACTGCACTCTAACCACTGCGCCACCGCGGCTCAATACAAAATAAATATACATGGCACCAAGTAAAACTATTACTATGGATGGTAATACAGCTAGGAAATGGCACTCTTAACACACTTGAGATCCCAGGCCTGGGCACACAAGCTAGTCTTCACAGCTTTGCAAAAAACAGCAAGATTGGGATTGTTATTTTCTCCATAGTGGATTGAGATAGCATCCAGGAATGGGTTAACTCTTGCCTTCAGCTGATTGGACTGAGTCTGTCAGAGCTGAAAAACCCTGCTGCTGTTGCTAGGGCTTCCAGCTTTCGACTCGGTCCTCAGCGTGGACAGACGTGCGAGAGCATTTCTCCATACCTGTGTGCCATTTCAATCCTCATTGTTACTAGTGATTGGTGGAACTGTCAGTTTTAGCTTACTCTACTTGTCATCTCAGTGAGTCATTGCTATTATTAATTGGACGATTTCTGTTGCTCTGTTGTCTTTGGTATTGTGATTTCTGACTTGAGGCCAGCCATTTCGGTGGCTGGGTGCCTCCCTTTAAAAGCCTGCTTCTCTGGATTCCTCCTCTCTGCTGGGATCCTTTCTATTGATTGCTTCTATCCCCTTGTGCATAAACGGAGAGAGTGAGGTCTTCTGAGCAGTTTGGAGCGAAGAAAGAAGTTGCGGCGGCCATTTTGAAGGCCGCACTTTTTAAAAGTTTTTTCTTTTTGCCGCTCTGGCCTCAGTTCACTTTTGCCTGCCGATATTGATAGCCAGGAAGTTGCCCATTGGGGTGAAGATAGTAAACGAAGGCAGCATAGGAGTCTAGCACTCCACGTTGCTTCCCCAGCTTGCTGCCATTACCGGGAGCCCCATGCTCCACTTAGCGGCGAATCAGTCATTGTGGCCATTAAATTGCAGGAGTTTAGCGCTCCAACCAAGGTTGCCATGAGGAGTTTCGCGCTCCTCTTCACATCAGGAGTCTAGCGCTCCATTTATGAGCGGCAAAGCCAGAGTTACGGCCCTTTCTGTCTTACAGGGCTCTGAGATCAGAGTTCCCTGCTAGCCGCCATTTTGTGTTGCAGCTACTATTCTGGCCTGAAGCCATTTTGAACGGAGAGAGTGAGGTCTTCTGAGCAGTTTGGAGCAAAGAAAGCAGTTGCAGTGGCCATTTTGAAGGACTCACTTTTTAAAAGTTTTTTCCTTTTGCCGCTCCGGCCTGAGTTCACTTTTGCCTGCCGATATTGATAGCCGGGAAGTTGCCCATCGGGGCGAAGATAGTAAACGAAGGCAGCATAGGAGTCTAGCACTCCACGTTGCTTCCCCAGCTTGCCGCCATTACCGGGAGCCTCGTGTTCCACTTAGCGGCGAATCAGTCATTGTGGCCATTAAATTGCAGGAGTCTAGTGCTCCAACCAAAGTTGCCATGAGGAGTTTCACGCTCCTCTTCACATCAGGAGTCTAGCGCTCCATTTATGAGCGGCGAAGCCAGAGTTACGGTCCTTTCTGTCCTACAGGGCTCTGAGATCGGTGTTCCCTGCTAGCCGCCATTTTGTGTTGCAGCTACTATTCTAGCCTGAAGCCATTTTGAGCAGGTGTTTTGGCACGGCCTCTGTCCTGTCCCCTCAGGGCAAGCTCTTTTATCAGGAGTCTCACGCTCCACTTAACGACGGCCATACAGCTTCTATTCTGGCCTGAACCCATTTTGACGGCCACTTAACAACGGCCATATAGCTTCTATTCTGGCCTGAACCCATTTTGACGGCCACTTAACGATGGCCATACAGCTACTATTCTGGCCTGAAGCCATTTTAAGCAGGCGTCTTGGCAGGGCCTCTGTCCTGTCCCCTCAGGGCAAGCTCTTTTATCAGGAGTCTCACGTTCCACTTAACGACGGCCATACAGCTTCTATTCTGGCCTGAAGCCATTTTGAGCAGATGTATTGGCAGGGCCTCTCTCCTGTTTCCACAGGGCAAGCTCTTTTATCAGGAGTCTCACGCTCCACTTAACGACAGCCACATAGCGGCTCATGGCCGGACATTCAGCTCCCTGAATGAAGGGGAATAATTGAGCCAGGAGTCTACAGACTTCCCCAGCTTCCCGCCATTACCGGGAGACCCACGCTCCACTTAGCGGCGGATCAGTCATTGTGGCATTACATTGCAGGAGTCTAGTGCTCCAACCAAGACGGCCACGAGGAGTTTCGCGCTCCTCTTCACAGCAGGAGTCTAGCGCTCCATTTATGACCAGAGTTACGGCCTTTCTGTCCTACAGGGCAGCTACTATTCTGGCTTGAAGCCATTTTGTGCTGCAGCTACACTTCTGGCCTGAAGCCATTTTGAACAGACGTATTGGCAGGGCCTCTGTCCTGTTTCCTCAGGGCAAGCTCTTTTATCAGGACGATAAAACTTTTATTAACGACGGCAGCTCTGTCACTTCCCTGACCAGGGAACTCTAGGCCTTCCAAAGCCCTGATCAGGAGTCTCGTGCTCCAGTTTCACCGTTTGGCTGTGGTGGTCGGGCCTGTCCAGAGCTATACCAGCTCAGGTCCAGAGACCTCCTTTTGGACCCGATGTGAGCCTTCTATCTAATAATATGGCTGATAAATCAGGATCCGGGGGGCACAAAAGATTGGCCTCGGCCAATTGCCCTGATTCTCAGGGTTCCAAGGCCGACAGGCGCTCTAAAGCCGCCGAAAAAGACGAGCGCAGGAGGGATAAGGCTCTCAATAAAATTTGCGAAAAATCTGACGAGGGATCGCCCCTCTACCTCCCAACCGGGGGCATTACAAACAACTCAGGCCCCCTCCAGAGCCCCTTACATTGCGGGCTCAGTAGATCAAATGTCGATAGACATTCACATGTCCAACGCCGATCAAACCGACATCTGGGGTCCCCCCCTGAACGGTCAAATGCCGCTGCCCACCAGGCCTCCTCGGCCAGGGCGCCCCCATCAGCCACTTTCACCCCGACCGCAGCCGGACTCAGATCGGATCCTGATCCGGTTCCAGCGTCCTCTGCTGACCTACAGTCCATGATAGTGGATGCAGTCAAACAGGGCATAGCGGCTGGGATCCAGCAGCTTCACCGGGTGGATTTCAGGCTGCCGGCCCAACCATCTGAGCACGGCTTGGGCCTGCAGCATCCATACCAGGCTGACTACGAGGAATTTGACTCAGTCCTTGGCCTGAAGAGGACGCGTGTAAAACAGCTCCCATTCTTCTGAGGATTGCTCCTGTCATCGAGTGACTACAGGATTCAAAAAGATTTTTTCTTCACAGTGAGTCTCCCCAGTTGACTGCTCTGGTATCGCAGTTTCTGGGTTGAGGGCTGTGAGGGCTGAGGCTGTCCCAGCCTGTCATCGAGCCGAGGGCCTTCAAAGTATCTGGGGGTATGCTTCCCCTAAGTGGCCTTTAGGAGTTCTGCTCCAAATCATTCCGGCTCCATTTGCGGTTTGGCGGCCTGGCTTCATCGTTAAATTTGACAGCTGTCACAGGAGCCCTGCGCTCGAGTGACCAACGGCCAGGAGAGCTTTCGCGCTCTTTTCCGCCTGAGGGTAGTGCCTGCCTGTGGATCTGCCTCCCTCCATCCGGCAAAGGGGTTCCTACCTTCGCAGGCCAGCATAACCGCTCTTCGCTGGCCGCAGAGCCGCTCGCCGCTATCCGTTGCGCGCCGAGGCAGCGTTCTCCACGACGACATCGAGGGCAGCCTTTAGAGCTTCTGCCTGACTGAATTGCAGTCTCGCTGTCAGCGGCAGCCATCTTGACGGCTAGGAGGCCGTTGGGTGTCATTGCCCACACTGGTTGGCCATTTTGATCCTGCGGTGGCCATTTTGAATGCTGGCTGAAACTTTTACATTAGCGGCGGCCATTTTGAAACTGCAGTGGCCATTTTAGTTGCTGGTTGGCCCTTTCCCTCATTGAGGTGGCCATTTTGAAGACCTACCGGCCATTTTGGAAGTGGCCTTGACTGGCATAGACCATATTAAAGGCGAGGCGGCCATTTTATATATATATATATATATAAAGGTGCTCCCCTCCTTGTCCAGGAAGGACGGGTTTCGGCCCCGGCCTTATTTGAGGGCTCCGCCTTTGCCTGGAATCCCCAGTTACGACTCAGTCCTCAGACTGGACGAACGTGGCTTTGTCATCTCCATTCCTATCTACTAACTGTGTCAGCATTTCCTAACATCTCAACATCAGCGTTCTACTCCATCAGAACTGCTTGTGAGTGTTTCCCGGTTATCTACCTGTCATCTGGATTACCGGAAGGATCGCGGTGAAGGGCCTTGGCTCAAACCGCTGCAGCGGTTGCCCGTGCTGTCAGTGGCATCGAGCATTCCAAGGCCTGGCCTTGAGCTCTGTCACCGGAGCTAAGCGCTCCTTCTCCAGCCTGATTACAGCACCTGCTAGGGGCTTCAGCTCTGGTTTTTAGGGCAACGCGGCATTGGCCTGGGGAGCTTCCGCGCTCCCCCCTACCTCGTGTGTCAGCCTTGTGAAGTCGGGAGGTTCCTTAGCGCTGAGAAGAGGCTGTGCTCGGGACTTTCCACCTAATCTGATTAGCCAGCCCAGCGCGGTCGCAGGAGTCAAGCGCTCGAGCGACACGGCCAAAGTAAGGGGTTTCCCCGTTTGCCGCCCTTTTCGCTGCCTGATTGCCTGGCCTGCTGAAGAAGGCCTTCGCTGGAGCCTCGCGCTCGTGCGACTCAGGCAATCGTCGTCTCCGCCTAGAGCCTCTCCTGTCAGTAAATACCTGCACGGCTGGGCCGACAATCAGCTGAGTGCTCTGCTGCGCGCGGAAGCGGACGACCAACGCGGTCGATCTCCACATCGGCCCATTCATCCCTTGGCTGGCCGACCTCTGGGGCGCTTACTGAGGCGCTTCGGCCCCTGGGGCCATTTTGGCTGTCAAGCTGTCCTCGCTCCGACAGGCGGCCATTTTGAATCCTCGCTGAGGAGAAGACCGCCCACGAGGCTTTTCGGCAGTCCCTGCCTCCGGCCTATTCTGACCACGGAGAACGTTCAGCTGCCGAGATTCTACTCCAGGTTCCGAACTCCGCATGTGGAGTAGGTGGATGCCTTGCGTTGCCAGTGGCCTCTTGGGCTACTTCCCCTCCCCCCGCCCTTGCTTCCGAAGGTCATCCGGAAGATTCTGGAACAGAAGGCGGAGGTAGTTCTGTTGGCCCTGCACTGGCCCAGGAGGGCCTGGTTTACGGATCTAGTGGCCTTGTCCGTGGCCCAGCCCTGGAGGATCCCTCAACACGAGGCCTCCCTCAGCCAGGGGGCGTTGGTCCACCTGACCGCCTGGCACTTGAATGGAGCGCCTTGAGGCATGACAACATCTCCTCCAGGACCATTGCAACCATCCAGGCCTCGCGCCGGCCTTCCACCCAGCGAATTTATGCGGCCACATGGAAGGCTTACTGCACCTGGTGTGCTAAGGCTGGCTTTTCCCCTCTAAGGGTCTGCATTGGCCAAATCCTGGATTTCCTCCAGGACAGCCTAGACAAGGGGCTATCGCCCAATACTATCCGGAGGCAGGTGGCGGCCCTGTCCTCCGTCCTAACCTGTGGCTCTCTGGAGTCCTTGGTGCAACATCCAAACATCCGGCGTTTCATCAGGGGTTTCATCAGGGGTGGGGTCAATTTGTCCCTACCTGTTGTCCACCGCTATCCCACCTGGGACCTTGCCAAAGTACTCAACTCCTTGACCGGTAGTCCGTACGAGCCATTAGTCATGGCCAGCCTGCGCCATCTGATGTACGAAGTTGTCTTTTTGGTGGCTATAACATCAGCCAGGCGAATTTCGGAACTGGCGGCTCTGTCCGTGAGACCTGACCTTTGCATTTTTCACCCGGTTCATCCGCTTGAGAGACAGTGGCATACGCTGGATGTTCGGAGGGCCCTCCGGACTTATGTCAAACGTACCGCTGAGCTGCGAAGGAGGGCAGCGCTTTTTGTCTCTTTTCAGCCGGGCACCTTGGGCCTCTTCGACAGTGGGTCGATGGCTTTGGGCCACTTTTTCTGCAGCATATGACCTGCGGTCACTTTCCTAGACCAGGCAGAGTGACGGCCCACTCTACCCGCAGCGCAGCGATGATGGCAGGCCTGGGCTACGCAAGCGTCGCTAGAGGTGTGCAGAGCTGCTACCTGGGCCACCCCATCACCCTTCATCCGACACTACAAGTTGGACACGTTTGCGTCGGCGGAGGCTTCCTTTGGTCGCCAAGTTCTTCAAAGGGTGCATACGGAGGGTGTTTCCCAGGACCAGACATAGGCCCGCCCGGTGGACAGCCAGCTTTGATATGTCCCATTCCTAGATGCTATCTCAACCCAGTATGGAGAAGGGGCGTTGGTCTTACCTGATACGCCTCTTCTCGTAGGGTTGAGATAGCATCCAGCCCCGCCCTAGGACTTGTCTGGTATTGACCTTTTTTCTTTGAGGGTGGCACTGGAGAATGGCACGTTGGGTCTGTACTTTGTTCTTCGTCGAAAGCTGGAAGCCCTAGCAACAGCAGCAGGGTTTTTCAGCTCTGACAGACTCGGTCCAATCAGCTGAAGGCAAGAGTTAACCCATTCCTGGATGCTATCTCAACCCTACGAGAAGAGGCGTATCAGGTAAGACCAACGCCCCTTTTCTATCTCTTAGTTAACAAATACATATTTGAAAGTAATAGAGGTCATGTCTGCTGTTTAATACTGTATGGAAATAGCAATAAATCAAGGTAGGAAACATTTGAGATTGCAGGCAGATAATCCAGTATGATATCACATTTTACTTTATAGCAGAGAATATCCAGCATTCTCTTCCAGATTCCCTCCCCAAATAGGAAGCTGTGCACATTAAAAAGTCTTCTCAGCTGCTCATACTCCAGAGCAGTTCTCTTCCCTCATTAGAATGGTTGCCTCCTTGTCAATGTTTAAGAAAACCAGTAAGACATAATTTAAATTAATTTAAATTTAAAAACCTGAGACAGGGAAAAAAAGACCCTTTGCCTAGCTCTCCAAAGACAACATAGTAAGTGCTTAGTATGTCTTTCTGAAAATGGCGATCTGCTACTTGGAGGCTGGGTATGTATGTGAGAATATGCTACTAATAAGAATACCCATTCCCAAATAACTACAATTTTTACAATGGTCTTAAGACTGTTTCTTAACCTACTTTTATGCTATCAGTTATGAAGAGCGAGCATTCACTTTTCATCAGTTGAATGTATTTCTATATATTCATTGTCAATTACTAATGCGCTATTTTTTTTCACTCTCTTGCAGTTATCACATTAAATATTAATGCAAGTTCTAATGAAATTAACCATGGTTTAAAGGATACATGATATAACAGTATGGCTTAATAAGCATGGTGAACAAGTAAGATGTGTTTTTTGTGATTAATATAATTTCTCAAAAATGAAAAGTTTTCCTGGCTTAAGACAAGAAGTTGTTTGTGGATCTATGGTCCTGAGAAGGCATATTTATTTTATTCATATTTTTTTAACTATCCTTAACTTTATGGTCGCCATCTATCCAGTTGTTAAAAATGTTTGTGTACCGTGTTTCCCCGAAAATAAGACAGGGGCTTATATTTTTTGACCCCCCCAAATATGGCCTCGGCCTTATTATCGGGGGGGGCTTATTATTTTGGGGGTGCAGTAGGCGGCGAGCGTGGGTCTGCATGTCCCATCGCCGCTGCCTCGCCTCCCCTCCCTGCCGCCACTGCCTCGTGGAGCAGGACTCAGTAAGGCTTGTTGTGCCGTTGCATGCACGAACTGCAGGACTGCCGCAAACTTCATCATACTGGCACAGCTGGGGTCCTGCTGCCGTTGGTGCATGCAACGGCACAACAGGCCTTGCAGAGTCCTGCTCCACGAGGCAGCGGCGGTGGCGGGACGAGTCTCACAGAGACTCATTTCTGGCAGGTGGAACATGTTGGGCCGTGAGACGCACGTCCTACCTGGGACTTGTAGCTCCGTCACGTTCCTTGGCATTGTGTCCAGCGAAGCCCATGGTAAAAGAAAACTTCTCGTGAGTTCAATCAAACTTCTCGAACTCGCGAGAAGTTTTCTTTTACAATGAGCTTCTCTGGACACAATGCCAAGAACGTGACGGAGCTACAAGTGTCAGGTAGGACGTGCGTCTCGCGGTGGGGCGCAATTTGGGAGTGGCGGGGCGGGCCGCGGGACGTGCGTCCTACCTGGGACTTGTACCTCCGTTGCGTTCCCCGGTGTTGTGTCCACTGACCC
>QLTV01001459.1:1123072-1137159 GCA_003457575.1 Thermophis baileyi
CTCTGCCTCTGCCAGCGTTGTGACGCGCTCCTGCCTGAGATGGGGCGGCGAGGCAGCCATCAAGGCTCCCCTTTTCTTCCTCGGAGGCAGGAGCGCGTTTGAAAACGCTGGCAGAGGCAGAGCCCAGAGGAGCCGAGCAGTCTCGTGGGGTGTGCGTGCCCTCGACTCTCACTTGCTCTCGCTCTCCCGGCCAAAAAAGTACCCGCAGCAAAAAGAGCGCCTCCCGGGGCAGAGGCAGAGCCCAGAGGAGCCGAGAAGTCTCGTGGGGTATGCGTGCCCTCGACTCTCACTTGCTCTCGCTCTCCCGGCCAAAACAGTGCCCGCAGCAAAAAGAGCGCCTCCTGGCATGCCCCCTCCTTTCCCCCCGGAAAGTAATGGGGGGGCTTATTTTCGGGGGGTGGCTTATTTCAACGCATGTCCCGAAAAGCCCTGTTGGGCTTATTATCGGGACATGTCTTATTTTCGGGGAAACACGGTATATGTGCATATAACACCCTAACACACTTTAAGACAATTATAATTACATTACAACATATATTCTGACATTTATAATGATGTAACCTAGTAATTTCTCTAAATTAGAGATCACCGTCATGTTTGAAAATATACTGAATCTGTCACAAATTTGAGCATTTATTTCTTTTGACTTTTTAAAAAAGAAGCCATGGAATTTTGTGTAGCATATATTATGGACTGATAACTAGGTGCAATAAGAAAAAAGCAAGATGAACAATTTAATCAGGATAGACCCAGGCAGTACCGTATTTTTCAGAGTATAAGACGCACCTTAGTTTTGGGGGAGGAAAATAAGAAAAAAGCTGATTGGCAGGTGGATCATGCTCCCGGAATACCCCCAATCAGCTGTTCTCAGAGGTGAATTTTAGCAACAGGTTCGTTGGTTGTGAGCTCTGCGCCTTGCTTTTTTTTCTGCCTCTGAAACCTCTGTTTCAGAGGCTTTTTTTCTGAAGCTCCGTTTCAGAAGCTTTTTTTCTGAAGCTCTGTTTGAGGCTTTTTTCAGCCTCTGAAACCTCCGTTTGAGAGGCTGGGTGGGGCTACATTCGGAGCATAAGACACACCCAGATTTTCACCCTCTTTTTTGGGGGGGAAAAGGTGCGTCTTATACTCTGAAAAATACGGTAATTTGTTCAGGATTCAGGTGAACTTAATTTAATTTGTACATTATGCTAAGCTAAGGTTTGCTAACTATTGGATGAATAACACTAGGTGTTCTCCATGGCATCCTCAGGAGAGTCCAGGATGGGTAGCTCTAGTCCTCTAGCTCTATGACTGAGTTGACTTTCTGAGGACCGCCTCCCTGCCAACGGTCCCCAGTTCTTCAACTCAGTCCGAGCTCTAAGGACGCTCTGGAGATCTCTCCTGAGCTAGTTAGACTAGGATTGACTTTTGTGAAGAGAACTCCCTGGTTTATCGTGGAAAGAAGACTAAAATTACTTTCTGGACTCAGCTGTCATTGTCAGCTGTTTAGCGGTGCTCTCCGCGGCTGCGGATAGAGTGACGGCGGCTGCCTTTACCGCTTTCAATTTCGGAGGCACAGAGGCTAGCTCCGGGCTCGGAGCTAGCTAGTTTGGATCTTGCTGACCCTGCTTGAGTGCCTGTGGTCAGACCGTGGCCCCTTGGCTCATCGTTGCGGCAGATCGAAGCTTTGAGGGGGCAGTTGGCCATTTTGGATCGCTTCGTTCTGAAGAGAAAAAAAGTCATTTTGAATTTCAAGCCTCAGTTACAGCGAAGCTTTTTTATTGACTCTGCTGTGCCTCTAGGATTAGAGTGGTCAACTGGTGAGTTCTGGCCGAGTTCCCTTGGCTCCCCGCCCCTGGCGGTTGGCAGCTTCGAGGGAGCGGCCATTTTATTTACTTGATTTTTGGCACCAAAGCCTTCCTGCCTTCTACTGTCGGCTCCACTTGGCATCGTCCCATTTGATTGAACAAGGATTGATTTTTGCCAGTGGACAGATTTCCCTTTTGCATTAATTGGTCTCCAAGTGCTAGCCTTGCCCCCTTGGCTCTCCCTTGGTGGATGGTAGTCTGGAGGGGGTGGCCATTTTGTCTATAGACACTGAATAACTATTAAGGTGGCCATTTTGTCTTGTTCCCTGCATCAACCTTACGGCTTGCTGACAGGAGATTCTGCTGGGCTCTTGTGGCATTGACATCTATTATCAGTGGTGGCCTCCTTATATTTATACTGAGACCAGGAGTCCCTGCCTGTGCCTTGGGCATACTGCCTGTCAGGGGGCCACAGCAGCAGCGCTACTGCATAAGACTGCCTTTTCCACCTTGCGGCTTGAGCCCCCTGGCATCATCTCCTTTGCACAGCCCAGAGTGAGATGGGAGAAGGAGCCTCTGGTCAGTATTGGCCACGCTCCACTGGTTCTTTATCGCCGTGGCAGCAGCGTTACGCATAAGACTGCCTGACTTAGCGGCAAGGCCAGCGCACATAGAAGGAGAGCCTCTTCCCTATTAACCATTGATCCTGCTGACACTCACAGGATTGAGGCCTTAAGTCCGCAGTTGCGGCAGGTCCTGGGCTCCCTCCCGTAGTTCGGGAGAATCAGGAGTAATAAGATGCTGAGCCGGCAGTGGTGCTTGCGAGCGTGTCTGCCCTATCATCAGGAGTGTCAATGATGGAAGACAACAGCGCAGGATCCAGTCAATTGCCTGAGAAAGCTTGGTCCCCTCAGTCATCTGGCAGAGCTGGCAGGGCTTCGGCCAAACCGAGGTCGGCCAGCCTAGCGGCCGCTGCCAAAATCAAGGCCAAGACCAAGGCTCAAAAGAAGGCTTCCAGAGCAGAGGAGAAAACCGCTAAACAGCGCCAAAAGGCCCTGGACAGAGAGTTTGACCGGGCCAAAATAGTGGCCATAGAGCGAGGACCGCCTCTGATTCAGACATCGGTCAGGCTTGGCACTTATTTCTCACCTATCACGGTGCCGGCGCAGGGACAGCAACTGGACCCTTTCTCCATGCCGGCCAGGGCCTGGTCCCCCTTTACGGGGAGCGACCAAGTTCCCAGACAAGCGGCTCTGCCCGCACAGATGGTGGCTCAACCACAGGGTGTTCCCGCGGACAGGGGAACAGCCTTGGGAGTGCATCGAGCGGCCCCGGAGGCGTCTTTCACGCCGACTGCGGCGGGGCTCTGACGGTGCTCGCTAGAACAGGAGGTGCCCCCTTGCCTCAGACAATGGATCGCACAGGCGGTCAGGGATGGGATTACCCAGGGCCTCCTCCAAGCCCAGCAGTTCCCCATGCCTGGGCCTACTCAGGAGGTCACCAGGGACCAGTGGGTTTCTCCCAGAGAGGCTAACTACCAAGGCCCCTATTCGGCCGCCCAGTCAGACCGGGATGGCTCCTCCCTATCAGAGTGCAAGCTGCCTGGGGAGGGAGACTTCTCTGATTATGAACCAGAGCTCCCAGACAGAACGGCGTTCAAGGGCCTTTTTAACCCGGCCCTCTTCAAGCCGCTCCTAATGAAAGCCCGCAGCACGGTGCGCCTGGGGAAGGATACAGTGTGCCTGGACTCACTGTCGGAGACAAATCAGCAGGACTATTTCCTGTTCACAGAACAGGCCACTGAACCAAACGCCATTCCCATCCCACCTATGTTTCTGGACGTAATTCGGCGACAGTGGGCCTCGCCTGCTGCCACTATAAAACCCAGTGGCTCAGAACACACCCTGTTTGGTGTGGATTCCGATTTACTGGGCCTGGTCCATATTCCCAGGGTGGACACCCGGTTGCGGCACTAACCTCTTCATCTATTGAGCCGAGGTGGCGCAGTGGTTAGAGTGCAGTACTGCAGGCTACTTCAGCTGACTGCTAGCTGCAGTTCAGCGGTTCAAATCTCACCGGCTCAAGGTTGACTCAGCCTTCCATCCTTCTGAGGTGGGTAAAATGAGGACCCAGATTGTTGGGGGCAATATGCTGACTCTGTAAACCGCTTAGAGAGGGCTGTAAAGCACTATGAAGCGGTATATAAGTCTAAGTGCTATTGCTATTGCTATTATTCCACCAGACGCTGAGGATGCCTTGAAGACAGAGGAGAGGAAGCAGGAGATGGCGCTCCGCAGGGCTCATGTGTCAGACTCTTGGGCAATCCTGGCCTTCACAGCTTCTTTTTTTACTAGGGCTTCGCTGCGGTGGCTGTGCCAATTGCAGGCCCGACTGCTGAGCCCATCAGGACCTCAGTAAGATCATAGCGGCCGCTGAATACACCGCGGACGCTTCACTTGCCGCAGCCAAATTCTCGTCCAGAGCCATGGCGTCGGCAGTGACGGCGCGTAGGATGCTCTGGCTTTGCCATTGGAAAATGGACTCAAAGAACAAGTGGAAGCTGGCAGTGGCCCCCTTTGAGGGGGAGACCTTGTTTGGGCAGTCACTTGAACCCTTCCTGATCGAGACAAGGGACAAACAGAAGGTCTTGCCTTCCCTAGGCAGAAGTCCCGACTTCAGGTCCGCACCATATTATAGGTGGCCCTCCTTCAGATCGGGGGAGGCCGGGGCTAGCTTCCCCCATCAGCAGCGGCCCTTCTCTTACAGGTCTGGATTCCAAGCTGACTGATCCGGTTTCTCCGGCAGAGGCAGACAGCAGCCTTCGGGAAAACGTGCCTTCAGGGGCAACTCGTGACTATTCCGCTGCAGAAAGTGACTGCTGACCCCTTCCCCCTATTGGAGGTCGCCTTGGTTTGTTTTCGGACCGCTGGAAGGACATAACGCAGGATGCCTCGGTCAGAGAGACCATAACATCCGGTCTTTCCCTTGAATTTCTCTCCCCCCCCCCCCCGAGGTTTTTGCTCTGCTATCCCATTTCCAGAGACCCAGCTAGGCAGGTACTCATGGAAACGGCTATCCAGCATTTGCTGGACGTTCGGGCCATTCAGCCGGTTCCGCCGGACCAGCTGGGGACGGGGTTCTATTCAATGCTCTTCATAGTACCCAAAGCCTCGGGGGGGATGGAGGGCAATTCTGAATCTCAAGTGCCTCAATCAACATCTGCTATACCGGAGGTTTAAAATGCAATCCCTCCGCTCCATACTGGAAGGCATTCGGGAGGGAGATTTCCTAGCTTCGGTAGACCTTACAGAGGCCTATCTTCATGTCCTGATTCACCCAGCCCACAGAAAATTCCTGAGGTTCTGTTATGCCGGCCAGCATTTTCAGTATTCGGCCCTCCCTTTCGGGCTGGCTTCGGCCCCCCCAACGTTCACAAAAATTATGGCCGCGCTGGCAGCTTACCTCAGGTCGTTTCCCATTCGCATCCAATGTTACCTCGATGATCTTCTGATTCAGGCATCCTCCCATCTGCAGGCAAAGCAGGACTTGGACACCACCATCCGGGTCCTTCAGGATCACTGTTTTTCCGTGAACCTAGACAAGTGTCACTTAGTCCCATCTACATGGTTGGTGCATCTAGGAGCCTTTATTGACACTGTCATCGGACAAGTTTTCCTTTCCCAGGAGTGGCGGAACAGTATCCAGGTTCTGTCCAGACAGATCCTCAGAGATGGAATCGCTCCCTTGCTCTCTCTGTCCCAACTCCTGGGGAAGATGATCTCCTGCATTGACATTGTGCCCTGGGCACGCTTCCATGCAATGCCACTCCAGTGGTTCCTGCTCCCCTTTCAGAGGGCGGGTCGCAGTACCTCACGGACACGAGTACGTGTGCCTTCGGAGGTGCTCCGCTCTCTCCGCTGGTGGGGGTCCCGGGCCATGTGGCAGCGCTGCTCCTTTTGGGAACAGGACAGACTGACGATAACGTCTGATGCCAGTCAATTCGGCTGGGGGGCTCACCTCGGTTCCCGGGTGGCCCAAGGTCGGTGGACCCCACAGGAGCTCCAGCATAACATCAACTGGCTGGAGCTCCGGGCGGCCCGCCTCGCTCTCAGAGCCTTCAGCGAGGAGATTTCGGGTCAGCACGTCCTCCTGCTCACCGACAATGTGACCACCATGGCACATGTGAACAGGCAAGGGGGGATGAGGTCTCGGGCCCTCATGGGGGAGGCGGAGTCTCTGTGCAGGTGGGCGGAGACTCATTTGTTGTCACTCGGGGCGGCTCATATTGCAGGAACCTCCAACGTGCAGGCCGACTGGCTGAGCAGAGCCACTGTGGACCAGTCGGAGTGGCGGCTTCATCACAGCTTGTTCGAGGACATGTCTCGGCGGTTCGGGCTCCCGATCCTCGACCTCTTCGCCTCTCTGTTGAACGCACACATTCCCAGGTTCTTTTCGAGATTCCTGACCCCGGGAGCGGAAGGTGTGGACCCCCTACGATGCCCCTGGCCCACATGGCTCTTGTATGCCTTCCCTCCACTTCCCCTGATTCCGGGGGTGATCAGGAAGGTTCTATTGGAGAGGGCGGAGATACTTCTGTTGGCTCCCCATTGGCCCCACAGGCCGTGGTTCGCCGACCTGTTCGGCCTGTCTGTCGCCAGACCGTGGAGGATTACCCTGGAAAGGGTCTCCTTCAGCCAAGGTCCGATAATCCATCCAGAGCCTCAATGGCTCCAGTTGAGCATTTGGAGGTTGAGCGGAGGCTCCTGAGGCAGGAGAAGTTCTCCACTAAGGTCATCTCAACAATCCAGGTGGCCCTCGACCACGTGCATCTATGATGCAACTTGGCGAACCTTTTCGGTTTGGTGCGCCTCAGCTCACCTGGACCCCATGGGGGTGGCTGTAGCTGACATTCTTGACTTTTTGCTGGAGGGATTGGACAAGGGACTGTCCCCTAACATTCTGTGGCGTCAAGTCGCCACATTGTCTTCAGTGTTGCACAGGGGGGATTTGGGTTCCCTCGCCCATCATCCCAAGGTATGGACCTTCCTGCGGGGGGCCTCCAATTTAAAACCACCTATAGTCCACCATTATCCTACCTGGGACTTGACCAGGGTTTTGCAGGCCTTTACAAAAAAACCCTTTCAGGGAGGCCAGCCTGTGTCTGCTCTCGTACAAGGTGGCGTTCCTGGTGGCTGTCATGTCGGCCAGGCGGATTTCGGAGTTGGCGGCCTTATGCGAAAGGACCTGTGCGTGTTTCACTCGAACAGGGTGGTTCTGCGGTTGGACCCCGCCTTTCTTCCAAAGGTCAATTCCTTGTTTCAGGGAACAGGAGGTGATCTTGCCAGATTTCTGTCCCAGGCCGCGGCATGCCTTGGAGCAGACCTGGCACACTCTGGATGTGAGGTGGGCCCTTTGCATTTACATCTCCAGAACCGCTTCCTTCCGGAAGACTGAATCTCTGTTCATGTCCTTTCAGCTGTCAACTCTAGGCCACAAGGTAACACCTTCTACGGTGGGACATTGGCTACGGGCGTGTATTGCCCGCGCCTATGAATTGCAGGCGCTCCCAGTTCCCGGGGGGGAATCACGGCTCACTCGACCAGGAGCGCAGCCACAACTGCTGCCTGGGCCACCCAGGCCTCGGTGGAAGAAATATGCAGAGCGGTGACGTGGACATCTCCTTCGCCGTTCATTCGCCATTATAGATTAGATACTTTTGCATCAGCGGAGGCGGCCTTCGGCAGGAGGGTTTTGCAGCAGGTCCACGATCACGATGGGGCACAGGACCATTCGGACGCCCGCCCGTAGGGCATACCAAGCTTTGGTATGTCCCATCCTGGACTCTCCTGAGGATTCCATGGAGAAGGGGTGTTGGTCTTATCTGATACACCCTTTCTCATGGCGATCCGAAGGAGAGTCCAGACCCTCCCGGTGGTCCTTTGCTCCTGGCCCCGGTTGAGGTTCTGGACAGACTCGGAGTGACAGTGGAAGCACCGTGGTGCCTGTCTGAACAGGTGGATTTCGGGTGAAACGGCTTCCTGGAGGACCTGAGATGTCACATCGGCTTCGTTTCGAACTGGGGACCGTTGGCAGGGAGGTGGTCCTCAGAAATTCAACTCAGTCATAGAGCTAGAGGACTAGAGCTACCCATCCTGGACTCTCCTTTGGATCGCCATGAGAAAGGGCGTATCAGGTAAGACCAATGCCCCATTTCACACGTTTTGCATGAGCCCAACCTCTGTGATTCATTCAATAAAACAATGATGATTGATTAAACAATATATGAATTAAGCCACTGAAATACTTTTTGTATTCCAATCTGCTGAATCTGAAATACAGTTCTTGTATTTCTGGTAACATGAATGGAGAAAAAACTAAGAAACTTAAGAAAATGCCAAGGGGAGAGGGTGAGAAAAAAATCCATTCAGTAGAAAATACAGTTGCTTTGTATCTGAGGATTAGAAATTTTTTTCATTATTTACATTAAGAAAATTTATATAAATTTAATTGATGAAGAAAAAATTATATTCACTTTCTATATATATATAAATAATGTATAAGGTCTACATATTGTTATCTTCATTAGAGGACTGTAAAAAAAGATACAGGTTGATTTCACAAATAATAAACCAGATCATAATATAAAATCATTTAGTCTTTCCTTCCAAACAAAATTGGTCTTATTTGGAGCCTATGTGCTCATCATAGTTTGTCAGTTAATGGTTTCTAGTAACAAGTGAGAAGGAATATAAATGTGATGGAAGCAGGTAAGGATACTGCATAATCCCAATTATCCAATTCATTCATGAATTGTAAACTAGTTTACAACTAGTACCAAACTCCTGAGGCTTAGTAAATATCTTCAATTCTCATATCTAATAAAGGTTGAGATATTGGGTATCAGACATGTTGGCTTAATTAAGTAAATATGGAATAAAATACAACAGCTTTGCCTTGTCTTCCTTTTAATTGCACTTCATAAAAATATATTTGTTTTATTAAATCCTTAGGACTATTATTATGTGACACTATACTTTGTTCCTATTTCAGGTCTTCATTGGTTTTTATGTGATACATAGGACTTGTCAAGTTCTTCTGAATAACTTACAGTCTTCAAAGATGGATACAATGAAGTTAAAGCATGATATTAATCCTCTTCTTCTTCATATTATAAACTTTGGAGTTTTGGTATACACATTTTTAACTTTTATTCCATGGTATTTATTTTCTGGATCAAAATATATCCTAACCAAATCAAAGCAAATTAAAGCAAAACCAGTGAACAGCACACCTGGAAGTGCATATAGATCTGTTAATAGTTTGCATTGCTTAGCATCTGTATTATATCCTGGATGTGACACCCTTGATAAAGCTTTCAGATATGCTCGAAGTAAATTTAAGGACAAGAATCTCCTGGGGACAAGGGAAATATTACAAGAAGAAGATGAAATCCAGCCATCTGGAAAAGTTTTTAAAAAGGTACACAGTGTCTATTTTTTATGAGAAAGAGGGAAATATTTATAGTTGTATTCTCTATGACCTGGGAACTCATTATCCTGCAGTTCAACTTCATCCATGGGCCTGTTGAAACTCTAAAACAACTATAGAAGGTTAGTGAGGCAGGATTCACCTTTGCCAAATCAATGCTGATTTCCCTTTTTTCTTTGATTACCTTTCTACCAATTTCTGAAACAGATTTTAAATTGAGCAACCTGCAACTCCCTGAATTCCCAGTTTAAAAACTGATGTCACATTTCTTACCTCCAGTTTGTTGGCACTCAGACCAATTTGAGAAAGAAATACATATTTTGCTAACAGATCAACAATTTCACTTTTGTGTTTTTGAAGAATTCTTTAGGTTGGTATGATTTGGATTTGATGCTTTGTTACCTTTTGTGTGGACTCTCAAGATTGGAAATGCGATAGATGAATTTCTTCTGAGATGCCCTGTACAGAGAGCAGCATAGGTGCATGTGTCTTAGAGAGTCCGCAGAGCTATCCCCTCACACGGGATTGCTGCTGAATATGTTTTTATAATGCCCCTGCGGAACTGTGGGGGATAGTTTATTCATCCCAGTGAAATTTTAGTTTTAAACAGAGGGAACTAGGATGTTGGATCATGCATGTTTGAGAACAATCCATCAACTATAGGGTTGGATGTTAGGCCTAGACTGGCTTGGAGAGCACTATGGCAGATAGGCTGCCTAAGATGACTCCTGGCATTTTCAAACTCAAATGGGTAGAGTCTCTCCAAAGAGAAACTTAAAGATTGGAGTTTGCTATTAGCTCTTATTAACCAGTCTGATTTAAGGCGGAGTCTGAAAACTAGTGGAACCAGACCCACAAGGAAAAAAGAGTAAACAGAATTTAATGAAAGAGGCTCTGGCCCCCATAAAACCAGGACCTGTGCTAAATCTTGAGGTACCTTTTTGATGCAATTTGAAGCTGCAATGATAACTCTTATAAACTTCAACTGGCCAGCAGCTTCTAAGGTATTAAAATGTGCAAATGTGGACACCATAAATAAACTGAGAAATAACCTTAGCAAGAAAAATCTTACAAGCTCTGGAAATAGGATTAGTCTCCCTTTGAATGGAAGTATCTTAAGACAGCCATATAAACAAGGGCACATTTTATTTGTTTTGTTTAATTATTTATTATACTGCCTTTATTTTTTACAAAACAAGGTGGAAAACATGCTTAATACTCTTTCCTCCTATTTTCCCCACAACAACAACCCTGTGAGGGGGCCTGGGCTGAGACAGAGCAACTGGTGCAAAGTCACCAAGCCAGGTTTCATGCCTAAGGTATTAAAAAGCCTACTGAGCAAGCACAAGTTAGTTATACAACTTTATGTTTTATAGTTAGTTACAAGTTAGTTATAAAATAAGTTAGTTATAACTTATCACTTGTAACTAACTATAAAACATAAGTTTTATAACTAACTTGTGCTTGCTTTATGTTTAACTTACGTTTTATAACAATTTAAAATAAATATTAAAATTAAAATATGTTAGAATAGATGAAAAATTAAGAAGTTAACAATACATGAGAAAGTCTATGAAGGAATAAAAACATATTTTTCTGCTCTAAGGAGGATAATAAAGTAGGCTTCAGATGTGCCTCATTAGGAAGAATGCTCCATATAAACATACTGTATATTTATATGTTATGTCCAGTTTATGATTCAATAGTGTTAAAATTGTGTTGAGGAATTTTTAAAAAGTGTGTTTCTGATATGGATTAAAAACAAAGCTATCTGAATAAAATTGGACTTTGTGCCAATACATTGATCTGACAGTAAATTTACGGTAAATGTTACTGCGAATAAGTTTGTTTGTAAATGAATACTGCTTAAATGATATTTAATTCAATTATTATTATTAATCTAAATGATATAGCAAGTAGCACACACTAGAGGGCACAGTTTATCTCTTTATCCTTTTCAAAAGCTTAAGAGTATATGGATTGCTGTTTTATATATGTATATACATGTGCATGCATGTATTAGACCAACATACTAAATACCACATTTAAAAGCTGATTGGCTCTGTTATGCTTAGCTGCCTCTCTCTCAGTTGGTGATAATTGCAGCAATGCAATTATCTTGTGCAATCACTCCAGTAGCCTTAGTTTCTTTAGCTGGAAAAATAGATGCCAAAATGAGAAGTGGTTTAAAAATCAAATTTGTAATCAGTTTTTACATTTGAAATAACCTGTTTAAATCTTAAATATTGAACAATCTTTTTAATTTTATATCTAAATTACCTTTATTAATAATGCATGCTTTTTTATTTCTTTGAAACGGCAACATTGAAATGGAGAGGGTCATACAGTTTCTAGATTAGAAGAATCTGAACAAATAGCAAAATTTGAGATTTTCTGTATCTCTTATCTACTGCAGTTAGGTACAATATATCTTCTGAAGAAAACTGCACAGAGAACTGGCTGTGACTGGCTGCGTGATAGATTTAAAATATATAAAAATTGTATGATGTAAGTCAAATAGAACTTATGGATCATATAGCTATAGTATGCTGGATTGTGTCAGTGAAGAGCGTGCTACACTTTTAGAAATGGACTATGGCAGTGTTACTAAATATTTGCTGGTCTTAAGCAGTCCATATAGATAATATATATCATTTTCATATTTCATAATTGGAAGGCAAAAAAATAGCTTACTAAAAACATAAATAAGGGTATGTCCAATTGATTATATTATATGAACAGTTTTAATTATGTAAGTTGCTTTCTGTTGCATTTTCAACAAAGGTAAATTTTACCCCCTAGATTTAAATTTTGATAAAGAAGAAAAAACATAGGAGGATGACTAAAAGGCAAGAAGAAGAAGAGCACAGGGCACAGGATACATAATTACAGAACATATTTGTATGTGTCTGTGTGTGTAGTTTCTACATTTAAAATGTTTATAATTTTTTTCAGGTGATACTTGGAGAATATAACTGGCTATCATATGATGACGTTTTTAAAAAAGCTAAAGCATTTGGTGATGGATTAATAATGCTGGGCCAACAACCAAAGACCAACATTGCCATCTTCTGTGAAACTAGAGCAGAATGGATGATTGTGGCACAAGCTTGCTTCATGAACAACTTCCAACGTAAGTATGTGTACAGTATCAGTCTTTGGTGTTTTTCTTCTGTGCCTCTGTGTGTATGCTTGTTTAACGTAATTATCCCGGCATTCAAAGCGAATCTACAATTTGGAGAAATACTCATCTGGGAATTCTGGGAGCTATAGTTTGAACCTACCTAGAATACCATCGAAGGGTTGGTCTGTCATCTGTAACAGATGATGATCATTGAAATGTCCCAGTTCTATTTTTACAGTCCTTCCAATTACCTAATTAACAGATAGGCAACCTGGGAGCAGCACTGGGTTATATGGCATCAGGAATTCTGGAAAGTAGAGTAAACCTTTAAAGGAGTCTTTGAGTTAAAAAATGGTAACCTTTATGAAGAAACAGATATCACTTCCCCCTTATTCCCATACATACTTTCTGGGATGCCGTTCTCTTTTTCAGGGTCCTACACGGTTTAAGACTTCAGTCTTCTTCCCACTTCTGTGGTAATAATATTTACTAAATCCTGATTACTTTGGAATAAGGATACAATATAGTAATTTGACTGTGAGAATAGTTTGGTCTAATGGTGAAAGATACTGAACTACATGCTGGGAGATCTTCCTAAAGCCCAGGAGCCAGTTGAGTGATTTTGGGCTAGTTTTTCTCTCAGCCAAAAGAATTGCCAACACAACTGTGAGTGTGTGAGTGACATAAACTGAACCTAGGTGTGCGTGTAACCCAGCATAACCCAGATAGTCCTTAGCTCAGGAAAGCATCTTATTCACTGCTATGAAACAAGAGTTTTCCATTTGATAAATGGATCAAGCCTATTTTATCCGCTGGGGAAAGCTCAAAGGTGGTTCAGTAATGGAATTGTACCCTTGCATGGAAGAACCCTAATGGAGAAGTTTTCTTGGAGGGTTTAAAAGGACAAACAAAACACAAAACAACCTAGTGCTGACTTGTATGGTTTGTAAACAAACAGCTGGGTCTAAGTCCTACAGTGAATGTTATGCAAAGAAGACAGACAAAGCTGACCACCGTCAACTTCGGAGAGCTGGACTTCGGTGGAACGGCCATGCTGGACATTTTCTACCGGCAAAATTTACTCGGAAAAGAACTGGCTGGCTACAACACCAACATCATTTGCCTGCAGGAGGTATTTGTGGTTAACCTGGGGTCTGTGCCTGATGCCTTCGGTCTGGAGGGGCCTGGAGGGGCTGTTCCGGATTGAAGAGAGGCAGCACGAAGGACTGCCCTTTTTCCACCAGAGGGATAACCTCCGTTTCCCTAGTCAGCACGACATTGCCTTCAATCAGGCTTTGCTTGAGGATCCTTTGCATAGAGAACTGCAGGACAATTCATTTTCTTACAGACTACCCTTTAAGTCATCTAGGGTTGCATTTACAACACAAACTTATCATCCGGTTTTAATTTAAAGTCTAATCTTATTCTGGGGGTGTGTGCGGTTGTGTATGTATGAGGGTGTTTGGTTTGGATGGAAGAAGTGTGTTTAAACTCCGTTTCCCTAGTCAGCACGACATTGCCTTCAATCAGGCTTTGCTTGAGGATCCTTTGCATAGAGAACTGCAGGACAATTCATTTTCTTACAGACTACCCTTTAAGTCATCTAGGGTTGCATTTACAACACAAACTAATCATCCGGTTTTAACTTACAGTTTAATCTTATTCTGGGGGTGTGTGCGTTTGTGTATGTA
>QLTV01001459.1:1139519-1158966 GCA_003457575.1 Thermophis baileyi
TTACCTTTAAAGCCCTATATGGCTCAGGGCCAGGTTATCTTCGAGACCGCCTTCTGCCACATAGCTCCCAGCGACCGGTAAGATCCCACAGGGTTGGGCTCCTCCAGGTCCCGTCAGCTAAACAGTGCCGGCTGGCAGGCTCGCGGGGGAAGGCTTTCTCTGTGGCTGCTCCGGCCCTCTGGAACCAGCTACCCCCTGAGACCCGGACCACCCCCACCCTGCTGGCCTTCCAGAAAGCGGTGAAGACCTGGCTCTTCCGGCAGGCTTGGGGCCGTTGATCTTGCCTCTATAATTGGCGAGGTCCGGCCATGAAACGGTATGCATGAGTTTTTAACTTTTTTTAAGTGTTTTTATTATGGTTTTTTAACGGTTTTTTATATTGTTGTGAGCCGCCCAGAGTCCCTTGGGAGTTGGGCGGCATACAAATTTAATAAAGTAAATAAATAAATAAATAAACTGTGTGGATTTGTCTGTTAGTCACCTGGAGTCAAGATTGAGTCAAAGACACACACAAATGTATAATTTGCCTGTAGTAAATTATCAGCTCTGGACATGGTATTTTTAATTTGTTTATGAAGGTTCTTATAATTTAGAAGCTTGTAGTTCCAGCTGTGGTTTAATTAAGTAAACTCATTTAATCTGCAAGTGTTTGAATAGCAAAAAATTTGACTTTTTACATGTTGAATTAAAGAGGAATAAGGTAGTTTGATTGTGATGTGGCTTAGTACAGAATAACATCCTCATCCACAGTAATATTTTTGTGGATCTAAATAGGTCAGTTGTGAAGTATGGACAGAAATTAAGTAGTAAACTTGTAATCTCAAACAGAGGAGAAAAAGACTTGTTTACTCTGACCTGTTCCAGACAGAATGAATAACCATGAGCTGATGCTGTATAAAGGCTGATATGTGCTCCCATATTCCTCTTCTTATATGTGAATAAACAAAATACTTAGTTTGCTTAGGATTTTGACTCAGGAGAGAGAACTGAAGTTATGCCAGCCCTCCCAGGTAAACCAGACAAGAAATACAACTAGATGGACGAATTCCACTTTATTGTAAGGCTACATTAACAGAATCTTGCAAGTCTGAAAGTATAAACTTCCCACCTCCACCTATAACTGCTTGATCTGTCAGGGTAGGTCCTTCCTAAATTTTTTTCTCTGACCGTTAAATTGTTTCCTAGGCAGCATATCTTTGATCTTATCCCCAAGGTCATCCACACATTCCATTACAAGTTAGGAATTGAAACATATACTTATTCCCTTTATTTGGAAATTAATATTGTGTTTGAACTAGCCTAGTATATTTGTTCAGGGACATTGCAGACCCTACAGTAAGTTACATTGGAAGTTCCTGTGTTGAATCAGTGTCAGCTATAAAGAAAATCCTCAAGAGAGTTAATAAGGAAATGACAGCTAAGAAAGAAATTGAAGTATTTTAATAATATATATTTCTTAAGAGGAAATTTGGCAAGTTTCTCCGTGTTCAGTAAATATAACTTTTCAAAAAGAGGATTCTATTTACAGTGTGATAATGTAATGAAACAATGAAACATCTGGTATAGAAATGTTTGCAATTATGATTTGAATAGGATAACAAGAGAGATAGTATAACCGGACATTTGAAGTTCCTGAGACGTGCTTCAGCTCACAGCATGACGCAGCATTTGGTGATCCCAAATTAATGAACTTGGCTGACTTACTTGCTGGCAGATGGAAGCATTGCCGTACACTTTTCACGTAGACATCTTTTTAAAGTCAGAGTTGACCAGTGAAATACAATGAATTAAAATTTATTTAAGTTTGCACAATAAATTTACTTGCTATTACAATGTTTGTTAGTTGCTAATTTTTAAAATCCTAGCTTATTTTTAGCATAAAATAGCACAAAAGTAGTATCATATTTTTAAACCTACCTTGATACTTTGAGAGAATTATGTATGCATTGGTACTGAAAAAGCTCTGGTCCCGGGGACCAACCCTGATTGGATCCTGGTACTGAATTTTGTTTGATAATTGTGTTAGTGTACAAAATATTTGTTTTATTCTTTGAAGATAGGCAAGTTGTCAAACCTTATAATAAATAGAAATATAGCATCCATACTCTCCATTCATTTCCTTTTTAAAGGTTGTCCTTCACTTATGACCATCATTTAGTGACCATTCAAACAGTAGTGGGTTCTAAATCCTGTCGCTACTGGATGCATGCGCAGAAGCGTCCCGGGCGGGTGAGCGGAGCCTCCTGCCACTACCGGGAGCAACCCACCGCTGCATTCAAAGTTACGATGGTACTGAAAAAAGTGACTGACAGCTGGCCCTCATACTTACAATTATTGCAGCGTTCCCATGGTCAGGTACTCCTCATCTGGGCACATGGCAGCTGGTTTGTACTTATGCAGTGCAATGTCCTGCAGTGACATGATTGCTATTTGTAACATTCCAAGTTGGCTTCCGACAAAGTCAATGGGGATGCCGACAGAAGGTTGCAACTACCTCCTGTTGGCTTCCCCATTGACTTTGCAGTCATGTAATATCTTATTTAATGATCATAGGTGGCTTTCTTTATGACCATGGTAAAAAAGATTTTAAAATCGGGTATGGTCATGTGATGCCCCACTTAATGATGCACTGTTTAACAATGATTTTTTTTGGTCCCTATTGTGCTAGAAAGTTGAGGATTATGTTTATTTACTGTTATAATTTCAAGATTGATGACCATTTAATTATTGACGGCCAACCTGACTATATATTTCTGCAGCCAACTTTAGAGCAACATTGAGCATAATAAATTTTGCTGTCATAACTGGGAAGCAACCTTAAATACCTCTCTTCTGATGCTATGCATAGCTTTTCCATGAGTTTTCTTTTTAACTTGAATCACTGCTAGAAAGCAACAAATATTAACCTAATGGCTTTTACAGGTATAGTTCCTTGTTACTTTTATTTGTGACGTGTGCATAAAAAGGCTTATATGCAGTGCTAAGTAGCAACTCAGTAGACCAGACTCTTCAAAAATTTGGATTGCAACTGGTATAGCTTATCTTGCCTCTTGTTCCATAACTTCACTGGGCCATGGACTTTATTTTGTTATCCGCTGATTATTTTTGGTTCATTCATCACCATTTTTCAGTGTTTATACAGTTACTTAAGAGATTGGCTGTTGTTGTTTTTTTGCTATAGCTTGCTGAGAACTGGCTAGGAAAGTCTTATGTTTCATAATAGGGATCACTGGAATAAACACAAGCAGCACATGGAAACTAACATTTTTGTACTTTCTCCTACCAAATTAAAGAAATGTTTTTGGTTACGTGAATGTGCTTTGCAACAATTTGGAATTGTATTCTGTACAAAATATATCTTTTGCCCCAGCTCCTTGTTTCCAAAGTAAATAGTTTTATCATTACCCTGAAACAAGTGACTTTTGAAAACTACTCTTCTTCTAACATTCTGTACACCCATGTTCTTGGAGAATAAATGAATGGTTGTAGCGCAAAAGCTCCTCCGTTCAGAAATCTGACAGGTTGGGAGCACGAAGCTCCACTGGCTTTGCCTGTCAAGTTTTGGGAGCGCGAAAACTCCTCAGTTCTTTAAAACGATGAAAGGCTGGAGCCGAAGCCCCCAGCCCTGTAGAAAGCCCAGCGACTCAACCAGTATGATTGGGAGTCAGCCGGTGAAACCACTCACTGTGTAGAAGAAATAAAGACCAGGAATAGTCCATAGAATTAAATGTTCTTCAAGGGAGAACTCTTGACACGTCTGTCCTAGCTAAGGGACTGAGTTAAAAGATGGGGACCGTTAGTAATGGAGGTGTGTCATCACAGCTCTGACAGACTCAGTCCAATCAGCTAAGCAGACAAGGTCAACCCATTCCTTGGATGCTATCCACCCAACGACAAGGAGCGTATCAGGTAAGACCAACGCCCCATTTATGTCTGTAATGAAGCCAGAAACCAGAATCACTTAACAACCTTCTTACTAAGTGTAGCTGCAGTGATTCATTTAACAACTGTGGCAAGAAAGGTCATAATATGGGGCGGAATTCACTTAACTGTCTTCCTTAGTAATGGAAATTTTGGACTCAATTCCTGAATTCCTAAAGTTTTTGCAGTTGAAAATATTGAATTTAAATCACTGTTACACTGCGTTCGTATTTACACTATGTCATACATGTTTGATATATTCTGAATATTTGCAATAGGAAATGTATTGTTTCTTTCCCCTTTATCACTAGTTGTCACACTTTATGCTACTCTGGGAGGTCCTGCAATAGTGCATGGATTAAATGAAACTGAGGTGACAACCATTATTACAAGCAAGGAACTGATAGAAACAAAATTGAAGGTAAATATAGCCCTCAGGTATATAAACTTCTTTTATTCCTTTAATATTGTGGAGGAAAATGTTACATATGGCTTATTAGGTGTTGGGTCAGAGTGTTTGTGGATTCTGTTGTTTTGCATTTTTTATTGTTGCTTTGTACTCCAGGTTGTTATGTTTTGTTACTAAACTTTTTGAACGTTTTAAATTTGTTGTAAAACATCCAGTCTTCTGGAGTGGGAAGCCATAAAAATTAAATAAATAATAATATAAAATCTTTCTTCTTTTCTGCTTTCTAGAGATTTTGTTTTCTTATAAAATAACACAAATACAAAAACATGGATGGCTCATATGCAGGAAAAGTTGATTAATAATTTCTGTGGTCCCTAAATTAATGCTTAAATAATTCTGATATTTAGATGTATTTATGTATCATGCTAAAGAATAATGTAGTTATTTTGTTTTAATTTAGCATGTTATGGAAACCCAACAACACCCTGTAAACTATATCTTATGGCTTAACAGTTTATATGAATCCAGTCCATTGTGTTTTTTTAAAAAAATATGTATCATAGAGCCTACAGCAAGGGCCTACTGAAATGTGTCAGCATAATCTTGCATTCCTAGATGACTAAGTATTTTACCTCTTAAAAAGGGTTATTTCTACTTGGTACAGTGCAGTTTATATGAATGACACAGCATACTGTACTTATCTATTGTTCTTGATAGCCATTTCATATTAACTAGGGCTGCACAGCATTTCAGAGTTGAAGGCAGAAAGGTGCTCTGCTATTGTTAGGACCTCTCTGCAACTCCTGAAATCTAATTCCATTTTTCCAGGGTTGTGCTGCAATTATAGAAGTCAGCTGTATGATCCCTGGAAAAGATTCAGCTACTTGAAGGAGTGGCAAAGAGGTTATACATGAACAACAGTGTGTAGTCCAAAGCATCTTTTTGCCTTTGCGTCATAAGTGCCGCATAGACCTGATATTCATAATATATATAACTTACATGCAAAGGAAGAGTGCAGGCAACTTTGAGCAGCTATCTTATAAATGCTGTGTTATGTCCATTAATCATTCCTACAGTGTAAGCAACTTAAAATGGAAAGGAGGGAAAGGCTGGTAAATTTTAAAAATGACAAAATGGGTTATTATCTGTTTGTGCCCAGTGGAACAAAGCATGGAAAAATCATGTCATATCTGAGGATTTTCCCATAAAAGGACTGCTAACATCTTTTTTGAATATTAGCTTCATGGGCCAAAAATTTGATACCCAGCATGTATCTTTGAATAATATGCTATATATCGAAACAGATAATATGCTGCCAAATGTTTTTAAAGATGTCTATCAAAGAAGGTGTCAGCAGTAGAATGCACTGAAGTAGATGTGAAGTAAATATATATTTTAATGTCTGTTACTTGATCTTAAGCTGATTATAGTTTATTTGCTCTTAAGCTGATTATAGTTTAATTTAGCAGATTTTTAAATGTCTATGCGCTGTGAAGATTCTAAGCACTGTATGTTTCTTCTCTATAGTATATTGTTTCTCAGATTCCTCTACTACGTCACATTATTACTGTGGATGGCAAGCCAGCATCATGGTCTGATTTTCCAAAAGGTGTTATTGTTCAAACTATGTCATCTGTTCAAGCTATTGGAGAAAAAACAGAAAATAGTATGTACTGTTCAATCAATTGATTTTTTTTCTTATGGTGATGGAATAGAAAAGGCAAACAGAGATTGAACAAAAAGTCTTTGGCGTATTTCCAAATACAGCTATTTGAATCCTGGAAAACTATTACTGCTGAATGCTGTCAATATTGGACTAGTAGGACTTACGTTCTGACTAAAATGTAAAACAGCTGTGTGTGTTCCTTGGGAGAGGGAGGAACCAAGAGAGGATAATAATTAAAATGAATATGTTTTGGGTTAAAGCTTCATTGCAGAGTATATCCAAACAATCATTATATATTTTTTTAAAAAAAATTGTTATATCATGCTAATCCTTTAAAAGAAGATATCAGTTAAATTCAGTTCCTTGAACAGGGTAGTGGCCTGAATTCAGCTTCAGCAATAGGAGTGTTTCTTGAGGCTTCCTTCAGAAATAGGTCCACAGATGCCTACCAGTGGAGGCCAAGATATATGATAACTTTGATCTGAAGGAAAACAATGCACTAACACAGCATGCTTGGGCATACATGTAGCTTCTGTTAGCAGCTCCTTAAAGTGTCTATATCTTTTCCTAAGAACATGTGGCTAACATTTATCAAGCTCCTTTACAAAAGTGCAGTAAACCTAAAACAAATGTGCTTAATTCTTTTTGTTGATATCAGAGAGGAAAACTTAAAAGAAAAGCACAAGAAAGAAAGAAACTATAGTATTTATTTTGGGTTTTAGCAAAAAATAATAATAATTCAAAGTAGCACCCATGTAGAAACAAAACTAGACAAAATCTTTTCTTCAGCGAAGATAGTTAATTTCACCATCTCAACCAATTCCATTAACTTTACTATCCATTCATTGTGGGAATCTATAAGTATTTCCATTTTTGTGCATACAAAAGTCTTGCTGCAGTTATCATATATAAAAACAAAATTTCATGTTTTTTCATCAATCACTTATCCATCACACCTAAAAGAAATACCTACAGTTTCTATTGTACATTTATTTTAAAAATTCTCTGAATTAAAGTACATACATGATCCCAATAATTCTTAGCCTTCTTACTTGTTACTTACTCTTGCAAAGGTGATAAAAGGTGTCTTCAGAGTTCTTACATTTCCAGCATATCTTTGACACACCATTATATATCTTTGAAAATTCATCAGGTATTAAATATCAACTTGTAAAAAATTATCTTTCTAATTATAGCTCAAAGTGAATTTCAGTCCCTTATTCCACATATTCTCCCACTGATCTAGCATTATATTATCTTCAAAATTTTGCCCATTTAATCAGTTTGCCACCTTCAGTTATTTATAAAAATAACAAAGGTGGAATATAAATAAATAAATAACATTCATTTTCAATAAAAGTTGATGTCTGTTGGCAATAACATGCTCATTAATTTGGGGGTTGGGTGATTAGAATTATCTATTATTATAGAAATATTGTATAATATTTAATGTTAGATCAAAAGGTTAATTGATCTAAATGTACTATATATTTTAACTATATATAAAAAAGTTGGAAGTGATCCTTTTTCTCTTTTTTCTTTTTCCTTTGCACTTTTGCACCTGCCCCTTCCCTATTTTTTCCTTTTTAATTCCCTTTTCTTGTTTTTTATATTTTATATTTTTTCAGAAATTTATTGAAGTATATTTTTAAATTTTTTTAAAAAAAGAATATCATGGAAACATTTTTCATGCTAGTTTCAGTGTGCTATTTCAAAAGGCAACTGGACTTTTTTTCCCCTTGAGGATACTTCACTTCTCATCCAAGAAGCTTCTTCAGTTCTCACTGAAAGGTCTTCAAGAAAAAAAACCCCAAGAAAGTCCAGTTGCCTTTTGAAAAAGCATCTTTGGGACAACCATGATCTAGATGACTGAGAATCTCCATAGACATTTTTTTTATTCTAGTATGACTGCTGAAAGCTTACAAGACTATGGATGTGTTGGCTGTTCCTTTGTCAAGAAAAGGAAATTGGTTATATTTATTAGAATGTGTATGTTTGGGGACAATTTAAAAATATTTTTATCTAATATTTATGTTTGTACCTTTTCTTTTTGTAAAGCATCTTTCAAACAGAAGTTGAAACCAGTATCATCAGACATTGCAGTTATTATGTATACAAGTGGTTCTACAGGAGTCCCAAAAGGTGTCATGATCTCTCATTGTAATCTTATTTCTAGCATAACGGGAATGGCTGAAAGGATTCCAAATTTGGGGTATGTATTAAATTTGCTTTAGGAGTTTAAATAGCTTTTATATTTCTTTACAATACTACAATCAATGATAATGCTTTCATTAAATCAGGGTTATAATAGAAAGCTAAATAATAGAAGAAAATCTGACTGGAAAGAATGGTTTCTTTTCAGTTGTACTTAACTACTGTTAACAAGGAACAGTGCAAAGCTACTTAACAGAACTGTAAACAGTTTATATTGTTAAATGCATTTGGGCTTCATCCTTAGGGACATATGTGCATTTCTTTATACCATAAAAGAATGTGCATCTTTTATCCATATTGTTATGCTTTCTTCTGTTTGTTTTCTTGATACAACAGTATGCCAAGATGTGCTTTAGAATATATTATTATCGTCTTAGCAATGAGTTGGCATAATTTGACAAATACCTTAATTTGTTTTCAGAGAAAAAGATACCTACATCGGCTACTTGCCTCTTGCTCATGTTTTAGAGTTAAGTGCTGAACTTGTTTGTTTGACCCATGGTTGCCGAATTGGTTATTCATCACCTCAAACTCTAAGTGATCAGGTAAGCTTTTTCAACACATAAACATCTCCAAATATGACATCAAACATTTCACAGTATTTCCTAAATACAAAATGGAAGCTTTTGTCTTATTTTTTTTAAAAAAATCAGTGCTTTTTTGTATTTCTGACAAAATATTCTGAAGTTACAGTAAAACTTTTTTTCCCTTTAGTATAGGCTACATTGTGAACAAATAAAAACAGATTGGATAAAGGCAACACATTACTTTGTCTATTTTTCTTTCAGTCATCTAAAATAAAGAAAGGGAGTAAAGGTGATGTGTCTACATTGAAGCCAACTTTAATGGCAGCTGTTCCAGTAAGTTGATGTCTGCAACTTTAAAATATTGTTTAATATATGTGGAAAATATTTGTGAGCAGTGTATGAGCTTTGTGATTACAGAAAGTATGTTTTTAAAGAAAAATATTCATATTTATGTATTGTATGCTTAGAAACTTCTTAAAAATGCATGAATAAAGAGTGATTGATTGCTTCAGGCTGAGTAAACAGAACCTGGAATATAAGGGAGCCAATTTCCAGGGACCAAGTTCACTGACCAAATGAACAAGAAGAGCTAATAGGCAACATAGTCTTTAACTATTTCCTTCTAAATGGACAAAACCATGAGATGGGAACAAGAAATAGCCTAGTTATTACCCTAGGAAATACCCTAGGAAATGCAGGTAAAATGCAGATGCATCCGATTGAGCATATCTGGCTTGGTAGAATACTTATTTGAAAAAATGGTTGAACACATTCAATTTGGAATGAACCTCCAAAAAGATGAATGGAATTTTAGGTGCATCATTGCCATACAATACTCCTACATGTTGTTGTGATAGAGTAAATGTATAAACACATTGCAGTTTATCACTGCTTGATGTAATTTATTTCTACAACTAGGAAATCATGGATCGAATATTCAAAAAAATGTCATGAATTGAGTGGGTACTAACTAATCAAGGGTTTTAACTATTCCACTAAATTTTGCATTGGTCAAAATCTAACTCAGCTACTGTATCTAGTTATAGGGAATATATTTTAAGAAGAATTTGGACAAATTAGAATGAGGTCAGAGAATAACAGTGAGGATAATTGGGAACTAGAAATTAAGCCTTGTAAAGAAACATTGAAGGGAATTGAGAACGTTGATTTTTGAGAAGAGAAAGCTAAGGGTATGTATAATACCCTTCAAATACATGAAGGGTCTTACAGAAAAGAGAGGTTTTTATTCCTCAGGACAGAATATGGAAGGGTGAAGGGTATTCATAAGGATAGGGGCTACTACGGAAAAATGCACATTTCCTAGGTCCCACTAGATGCAATATTTAAGGAAAGGAATCTGGATTGTGCCCAGTTTATCCAACTGATGGGGATACCATCCTGCAAATACTTTTTTCCTCCAAACATTTTTTTATTAAGTTATTAAGTATTATAAAATACAAAAGTAAATAAAAGAGCAGTGAGGAGGGAAGGAAGAGGGAAAAGAGAAGTGAGGAAAGGTAGGGAAAAGAAAAGAAAAAGAAGCATTGACTTCCAACTCTCTCTGTCGAGTAGAATAAGGCATTAGCATTAAAACACAGCTTTTTGTTTATCCATAATAATATGAACAAACCATTTCTATAAAGATATCAATCTAATCTATAAAACCCAAAGTCAAAGTTACATTCTTTTCCACATCAAGCATGAAATTCAGAAGCGGTTTCCATGTGGAAACAAAAGTACTTATGTTTTTTTCTTTAATCAGAGTAGTGGTCAGTTTTGCCATTTCAGCCAATGGCAAAACCATCCTGCAAATAATTTGACTTTGTGCCATGTAAGGCTTTAGAGGAGATAACCAGTACCTAGAATTGCACCCAGAAAGAAAGAAACTTGAAGTCTATGCAGCCTTCATAATAGCGGTATGATATGGACGTACCACATATGAATACTACATTGTTTTAAACATGTAATAGTTAGAATTTGATAACTACAAATTAAAAGAAGCTTATAAAATTATTTTAAACATATAGTATTAGTTAGAATCTGATAACTACAAATTAAAAGAAGCTTATAAAATTTTACTTTTTTTTGCTTTTCATTCCCATTTCAGCTGTTTGCGCCTTTTCCCATAAAAATAACATGATTAATTTAAGGTGCTACAGAATAACTAAAAATGTGATTTATTTTCTAATTATGCTTTATGCCTCATATTTGTATACTATTAATGCATTAACAGGTTAAAGAAATAATTAAAAAAGGAGAAAAACTTGACAGCTTTATTAAAAGAAGTTCTGTTAATGACATTGATGTATGGAAATTATTTAGGCATTTATGTCTTTTAAACATTTGAGTTGCATTTAGGATACCGTGTTTCCCTGAAAATAAGACCCTGTCTTATATTTTTTTGAACCCTGAAATAAGCGCTTGGCCTTATTGCCATGCACTCAAAAGCCCGATTGGGCTTATTATCAGGGGATGTCTTATTTGGGGGGAAACAGGGTACGTGTGTATATATAGTGATACATTATTCCATTCCTTTCTAGGTAAGCATACCTCAGGGAGGAGATGAGAGAGGGAGAGGGGAAATGTAAATTTTAATTCAATCAACATTGTAAAAAAGCTTTCTAAGTAAATCGGAATCTTTAGAATAGTTTTTGTACTGACAATCATGTAATTCCTTGCTTGAAAAAAAACAGAAGCAAAAAGCAGTTTTCTGTGCTCTATGATACTATGCATTCTTCTTTCCTCTGTCTTCCAGGCTTTCAAAGGCTCCCAATCATACAAAATGTATAAATAGTTATTATAGCCTTATGTTAAAGTAGTGCTTAGGTACTTGAAAAGTAATGTGAATGTGAGCATGGGAAAAAATTGGGACCATTGTAATAATTTTTGATTACATTTTTTTGCAGTAATAGTTTCAAAGCTTTGCCTTTTATCTGAAATTGTATTCTTATATGTTTGAATGTTCAAATTATTGGGGAAATCTTAAGTTTTTATCTAATGTTAAACCATATAGTACTCCTCCAGATTACTGTAATGGAGTAAATGTATAACCCACTGCAATTTATCTCTGCTTGATGTAATTTATTTCTACAACTAGGAAATCATGGATCGAATCTACAAAAATGTTATGAACCGAGTTAATGAAATGTCCAGTTTTCAGCGCAATTTGTTTACTTTAGCTTATAATTACAAGATGGAACAGATTTCAAAAGGCTACAGTACTCCAGTATGTGACAGGTTGGTAAGAGAGGTTGATTTGTTTTTCTCTAAAGAGCAACATTTTTATGAAGGGTTGCTAAGCTCCGAAAAAGAGCCCATTTGGGAAATGGTAGAAGTTAAGCTTATAAAACAGTAATGTTATTTTGGAAAGTTACTTCCAGCTACACTGTTTAAAAGAAAATAATAACCTATTGTATAAATCTGTTTATCTGTCTTTTGCTGTAATATATATTCTTATTAGGGTGTGTTCTACTGAGAAGAGGATAATTTATTTCTTGGTAGCCATGTATAGGATGCAATTGCATTTTTTCTGAAACATCATTTTGCAAACTTAGTTAAATCTTCTGATTAGTTATATATGCCATGCTGGTTAAACCGATGTTGTTAAGTAAAAGAAACAACTTCTTCATGTTCTTCTTCCTCCTCACCCCCACTCCTCTCTCTCTCTTTTAGCCTTGTTTTCCGGAAAGTCCGGATGCTGCTAGGTGGGAAGATACGGGTCTTACTGTGTGGAGGAGCTCCACTTTCTGCAGCAACTCAGAGATTTATGAACATCTGTTTTTGTTGTCCTGTGGGACAGGGCTATGGCCTGACAGAATCCTCTGGGGCTGGAACAATAACAGAAGGTGAGTAGTATTTGTAGATCAACATGGCAGTAGATTGTAACAATATAATTGGGTGTTATCAGCATACTGGTTGATATTATTTCAAAACACTGACATTGCATATTGTTAGTTGTTCAGAGACATGATAAATTGCTACTAAAACTATTTCTGAATTTTTTGATTATATTTTATTTTCCTAAATTTCAGTTTGGGACTACACAACAGGCAGAGTGGGAGCACCCTTAATTTGTTGTGAAATCAAGCTGATGAATTGGGAAGAAGGTAGGAAGAAACTTTAATGATTGTGTGATGGTTCTTTTGGAAAAGGTTGAATACATTAACATATCAGAAAGGCTTGATTGTTAGTAGCAGAAATAAGGGCAGGTTCTCTATTAGTTTCTCTGAGTTCTAAACTAAGCCTCTCTGAAGCTCATTACCAATCCCTTCACCTTCCATATGTCTGTGCCTTAAAAGCAGTGGCATTTCGTTAGTCACTTTTTCCCTCAGTGATTCTTCCTGGACTTCAAATCTACCCTGCTGAAACTGTCCATAGTCACCAACCGGGGGGGGGGGGGAATCTTTATGGTAATATGACTTACATGTCATATTCTTTTCCATCTGTATGTGGCACATCATCAACACTGTCCCAGAGTGAGACACAGGGTTCCTGCTTTTGTTTAGCACAGATAGAACATTTCTTAATGGTTGGAACCAATAACTAACATTTGCAGGACATGTGGGCATTATGTTGATGACTTCCTGGGATGTTTGTGTGTATGTTTTTCCTCAGTAATTTTGGGAGGTTTTTATTTTTTTAAAGAACATATAATACAAGTTTTGTTGGGAAATAAAGCACATTTTCAATAATTTTGCTATCAACATTTGATCGGACATGGTTCTGAGCTGTTAGGCTCCAGCCCCAGAGGATTCTGTCAGGCCATAGCCCTATTCCTGTCCCTGTTTTAGATTCTGTTTCAGTCCTACTAAGTTTAAGACTAGCACCTCAAACTATATTGTTCTAGGTTTGTATAGTTCCCACCAGCATGTTGTGAAATGCCTCTTAAATGCTATCTCATCAAAGTAAAGGGGGAGCTGAGATCCTGAATCTCTTACTAAATTGCAATGACTGAAAAATCGGTAATTGTCTCTATTCCTCCAACATAGGAAATTAGAGATTTTGAATTTTTCACCTCATATAATGCTGATGCCGTTAGCCTTGATAATTATCTCTGGAATTAAGGACATTTGTTTTTCAATATTATTGTTAATATCAGTTACATTTATTTGCTGCATTTCTCGTTGTGAGGCTACTCTAGACGGATTACGATAATAAAAAGGAAGAAATGAAAAGAGTTGTAAACAGAACAGAAGTAAGATAATAAGAACAATAAACTTTCTTAAGACATATAAATAAACAAAAGTATTGATTATGTGCCATCCACCAAATTAATAAAAATTAAACAGCACATAAAATCATAAAAGCAATAAAATCAGAATACACACACCTTCCCTGTAGCAGTGTCTGCCCTCTGAAACAAGCTTCCCCCAAGATCTGGATAGTCCCCATTCTGCCATTGTTTAGAGGAGCTATGAAGACTTGTTCATCCAGCCCTTCTTGCTGCTGGCCTCCTGCAGTTTGGTCCATCTGATCTTATAGGTTTTTATTTGTAACCTCTCAGTGCTCACTGTTAGTGTTGCAGTTTCATCTAATGAGAAAAATAACACATGGATTGGTGGTTTATAAGAGGCCATCTTGATTTCAAAACACTTTTTACTTTTGCTATTTTTATTTTAAAAAGTAATACATCTTCTGTGCTATCCTATGTTCTACATATGGGTAATTGTGATCATTACATGAAGCTATTAGGAAATTTGGTATTTAAAATATTTATTTGGCACAAAATGAGAAAATAGATGTTCTCTTTCAGCTGAGGTATGGGAGCCCTTGTGGTACATTGAAGTGTTGGAATAGGAGCAGGGGTACCCAGGTTCTAGTCTGTCAGCTATGGAAGCTCTCTGCTTCGCCAGCCAATCACACTCCCCCAGCTCTGTCAACTTCACAGAGTTGCTGTAAAGAAAAAAAGGAGGAGGAGGTAGCTATCCAATGAAAGGCAGTATATATATATATCTATCTTATAAAAATAAAGCTTAAATGTAGCACATAGGTCACTGGTGGTCATAAGCCAAGAGAAAATATAATTCCCCTTGGTAAGAGGGAATCCTATGAACTCCATTTTTCCGAGAAAGATAATCCTTGTCTTTTTGTATCCTGATTAGTTTTATATCTAGGGAACATGCCCTGTGATATATCATAGATGGGGTACAGGCCACATAGATTTAGGGGTCCTGAGTTTTCATGTATTAATAGCAGTAAACAAGTTCCTCTGACTGTCAGTTGAATAAGTAACATGTTGCATGCCCATACAATTCCTTCCATTATAAGTGGATTTTTTATTTCAGTATAAAAATATTAGTATTGTTGCTGATATTATGTGACTGTCCTCAGGCACAGACATTGATCTTGTCATCTCAGGAGAATATTTTATTTATATATTACTAAAACTGTCCTGTTTGTCTGTTTGCAACCTTAAATTAGCCCAAATGGTGCCTCATAGTATATTTTTGAGTCAAGGTATCAAAAGTCTGTAACATAAAGAATGCACACAAATCTGGGACCATTGCTTTCATGTAATTGAAATATCAATGATTTCTTATCAGTTCTATTTGCAAAGTTGTGACAGCTATAATGTCTTTGTGGTTAGCAGCAATCGAATGATTGTAATTTTCATCTATACTTCTTGAAAACCTGCTCCCAGCAAAATGGCAGGCAATTTCACAGGACAGCCAAGGAGGAGGACGAGGCTTCACCAGGGCTCTGCTTAGTCATGAGGGGAGGGAAAACAGTGCCACCCTATATTATACGTGGAAAGTAGGATGACCGAACAGGTCATGGGTTGTCTAGTTTTAATTTATTTATCAAATTTATATGGCTGCCTATCTGACACAAGGTGAATTTGGGGGGGCATACAATAAAACCAACAATTTACACATGTGCTAAAACCATTTAAAACATTTCAATTAATATTAAAACCAAGATCATGAGAGTTAAAATCAAAATGTTGTATGTGTTGTAGCTACTATGCAGGTTCTCCTGCTGTCAGGAGAGATGTTTTGAGGGCTTTCTGAAAGACAGAGAATTAGCATCCAATGTGTGTGTCGACAACTTTATAAGTATTATCAAGAAACCATAAACATTTGCAGAAGTATACAGTTTTTTTTTCATATGTAATATAGAAGTGAAGTACATGCATGATACATGCTAGCAACTCGGGAGCAGGTCGGGAAAGCTTTGCTGACACATGCTTTTTTAATATATATATTTTCTAGCTGCATTTCCTATAGCTAGATCTTAAAATAAGTAATCTGTCACATGGTGCACATAAATTTGAACAAAAAATGTTTTTAAAAAATGCAAGATGAGAGATTACCAATACTTCTTGCATGTTTATTCTATTTCAAGTAGTTAGGGTTCTTTCACTAAATATTGCATTTTAAAATTATATACTTTAAGCATGATCGATAAATATTAAGTGAAAAGAATACATACACAGAAGAATTTGCTGGCCTTAAAATCTTATTTCCATAATATTTGCAATTATCTAATAAATTATTTTTGCTGTTTATACTTGGATCACACAATGGAAAAATGTAGTCATTGTTAATAAGATAAATATAAAAGGCTAGTACTGTGGAGCTGGCACTCTAAAAACTGTGATAACAGTGACTTACACTGATTTAGCTAAAGAAGCCTTGAGTTCAAATATTTATTATAGGTGCCATTTTCGGGCCTATTACACACCCTTTTCACTTAACCTGTTTTTCATAATTTGTTTGTAATGACATCATTACTGAAAAAGTTAACCTTTGTTTTTACTCTGCAAACCTGAGTTTATTTTGAATGTTTTGGGAATGGTAGAAAGAAAACTGAACATTGCATTTTGATTCCAAGCTAAGTCAGCCCTTTTTGGATTTATTTTTCTTGAACAGAATTTATAGATTGATAGAACTTAATTTCAGTTCTTAGCCAACCAAGCAGATGACCAGTGTTGAATGATAGAACAACCACCTCTAAGTAGGATGCTGGAAAGACAGCTGCCAATTCATTGTTTAGAATTATGCCTGCAGCTTTAATTGTTGTATTACACAGTTCACTATGTCTAGTTGAACCATTTGCACAGTAACCACTTGTATGTGTGTGTGTGTGTGTGTGTGTGTGATTGCATACTTTCTAGTCCATCAAAGTGTTTCATTGTAGAGCTCTTCCAGTCCACATTCTCAGTGTATCCTTAGTGTATGGTAGTTTAATGCTAGCATTTCCACACAATATTAATAAGCAACTTTCTTGGTTCTTTTTCTCACTGGGAACAGCTGCAGAACCCATGTGTTTATTACTTATCTGTATGAACTGGTTATTTCTCTCCATAGAAGTCAACATTTAACAATATACCATGCCTTTTTTTCCTTTCTTGTTTTCATTCATAGCAACGCAGCATTCTTGTTTATATATAATAATAAACCAAAACTATCACATTGCAAATTGGAGTTGCTAGCTACATCCATTGGCTGGAACAGGAACAAATTTATGGAAAACCTGTCTTGCTGCTTTGTCTATGTATGGTAGTGCATATATATGTGTGCATTTTTTAAAAAACATGTCTGTATATACAAATTAACTTGTGTTGAATTTGAAATATATCTGTTGTATAGGTGGATACTTTAATACAGATAAACCATACCCTAGAGGTGAGATTGTTATTGGTGGTCCAAACATATCTATGGGATACTACAAAAATGAAGAACGAACCAAAACTGATTTTATGGTTGATGAGAATGGAGAGAGATGGCTCTATACTGGAGATATTGGGGAATTCCAATCAGATGGGTGTCTAAAAATTATTGGTGAGTGTAGTGTGCAGAACTTAACGTAATTGAAATACTTTTTGCTGCAAAATCATTTCACTATGGTAGATTTGGTTCTTTATTATTTATTTGAATATTTTTAATGCTAAGTATATGTATGTTCTATTGAGAGTTCATTTCTTGTTTAAAATTGCATTTACTTTCAATATGTTGGAGAGTCAGTTCGGTATAGAGATTAAGGCATCAGGGTAGAAACTGGTAGACCAAGAGTTCTAAACCTGTTTTAGGCATAAAGCCAGTGGGTGACCTTGGGCCAGTCACTTTCTCTCAGTCCTAGGAAGAAGATGTTGGCAAACCACTTCTGAAAAATTTTCCAAGAAAAATGCAGGGATTTGTCCAGGCAGTCTCCGAGGACAGGATTGAACAGAGGAAAACAGAACATTGGATTCATTGGATTTATTAAGGCTCTCCCTAGAATAGGCCTGTAACATTAGATTAGTTTTCTCTAGCTGAAGCACCTTCCAAATATATAGATTTAAGTTCTCAGAATTCCTAGTCAGTGGCGATTGGTAAGAGTTTTGGGTGTTGAACACAATACACTGGGAAGAGTGTAAGGCACAATTTATTAAATTTACGTATTCTTACAATCAGGGTGACTACTCAGTTGCAGAACAATCTTGTGTATGCTTATTTAGACGTAAAAGTCTATATCTTTGTTGTTTTCTTTTTGCCTTTTTGGACAATATAGTATCTTTTTGGATATTTGGACAATATCTTTTTGGATATTTCTTTTTGGACAACCCTCTCTATTTACTAGATAGTGTTTTTGATGTAGTTATTAGACTAAATCTGAGATGATTGGAGTTCTGGGAAGATACACAGTGGGCAAGACATTGCATTCACTTCATTATTTTAATATATTGGGTTAATTTCAAGTCAGTATTCATTTGACAGAGTAGTTTATGCTTTAATTATGGTTTACCATTATGTGTAAATTTATTTAGAAAACTCAACATAAAAGCTAAGACGTTTTGGACTTGTTAAATGCATATTGCTGTAAGTTAATAAAAGTTGTCCTATACAGATTTGTTAAATGCTAAAAGCAGAATTGTAGGACCATCATAACTCTAACCTTTTACATATAATTTTCATGTCGTTTATTCATTATAACATTCATTTTAATTTCCCATTCAATAGATCGTAAAAAGGATCTTGTAAAGCTTCAAGCAGGTGAATATGTTTCTCTTGGTAAAGTTGAAGCAGCTTTGAAGAATCTTCCCCTGGTAGATAATATTTGTGTATATGCAAGCAGGTAAAGCAGTATAACTTTGTGTTCATTTTTGCATGGGCAACAAATATTTTCTAGAAATGTCTTTCTTGGTATTGTGTTTTTTAATGAAAAGAACAGTAATTGCCTTTTAAAGCTGTTCACATTTTGCAGAAAAAATATTTTCCTTTTGGCTGTATTCAACATTAGGCACTGTTAAGTTACTTCAGTTAATGTTGAATTACTGTCCAGAAATTATTATTATTATTATTTATTATTTATTAAATTTGTATGCCGCCCAACTCCCAAGGGACTCTGGGCGGCTCACAACAATATAAAAAAATATTAAAAGAAAACATAATAAAAACAGTTAAAAACAGTTAAAAACTCATACACACCGTTTCATGGCCGGATCTCGCCAATTACAGAGGCGAGATCAACGGCCCCAAGCCTGCCGGAAGAGCCAGGTCTTCACCGCTTTCCGGAAGGNATTAAATTTGTATGCCGCCCAACTCCCAAGGGACTCTGGGCGGCTCACAACAATATAAAAAAATATTAAAAGAAAACATAATAAAAACAGTTAAAAACAGTTAAAAACTCATACACACCGTTTCATGGCCGGATCTCGCCAATTACAGAGGCGAGATCAACGGCCCCAAGCCTGCCGGAAGAGCCAGGTCTTCACCGCTTTCCGGAAGG
>QLTV01001459.1:1160774-1208529 GCA_003457575.1 Thermophis baileyi
GAGGGGGGCCGTGTTAACAACCGACCTGGCATTAAACAGCAGCAGCCTGAGACCAGGGCCCTGACATCCCAAGTCACCAGGTATACGAGGTGAGCCCGGTGAACCAGAACCAGAGGGGCCAGAACAAGTAATCACTTTGAGACAACGAATCCTAGTTCCCCGAGAGTGGCCTACCCCTCAGCTCCTGCCATATCTACCTCTCCCAGTCATAACCGCAATACTCCAGCTCTCCAACACCTCAGAGATCTCCTCCCCCACCCCCACGGCCCCCCTCCTCCCTCGCCCGCTCCTAGTTCCCCGCGCGCGGCCTACCCCTCGGCTCCCTCCATATCTACCTCTCCCAGTCATAACCGCAATACTCCGGCCCTCCAACACCCCCGAGATCCACTCCCCCACCCCAACGGCCCCCCTCCTCCCCGGCAGGCAAGGCACCACACTCACACCAAACCGGGGGCCATATCTGAGCCCCCATCTGCTTCTGTTTGCACACTCAGCAGAGGAGGCTCTATTCCTTGCCCCCGGCTCCCTCGGCTCCCTCATTCTCCCAATTCAACCACTCCAAACCCACTTCTTCCATCCAAACCATCCCAAACCATCGTACATACACAACACCAACACCCTCATACATACACAAACGCACCCCCCCCCAAGATAAAATTAAACTGTAAGTTAAAACCGGATGATAAATTTGTGTTGTAAATGCAACCCTAGATGACTTAAAGGGTAGTCTGTAAGAAAATGAATTGTCCCGCAGTTCTCTGTGAAATGCCCATATTTAGCTGTTTCTGAAAGATAGTTGTTGATAGGTTTTTTCTCCCAATGCCCCCAGAATCAGAATTTTCATATGATCCCTCAACTTAGAGCCTGTTTGCTTCTTACAGCTGTGTATACTAGAAGGAGACTTTTTAAAATCCTGAAGTTCTCCCTCCCACAGCTATCTCACCGGGCAGGTTCCCTAGATTGTCTTGAAGCCCTGACTCACCCATCACATTTCTCTGCCCTTTTAAGAAAAATAAAGAGCTCCAAATAAGAGAAGAGAAGTAGAGAATAGATTTTTGCCTGAGGAAAAAGATGATGTTTCTGCCTGACTGAGTTTATTGTTTGTTTTTCATTTTGTGTTTTTAGTTGATAGAGCATTTAACTCTCAAATTCCAAATCTCTTTTGTCTCTTCCTTAATAATTCTAGAGGTTTAACAAATTAAAATCCACTAGTCATTAGATGAAAAAATATCTCTGACTTTTCCTGTCTTTCCTATTATTTTATCATTACTAGTCTAAGACCTCTATTCTCCCAATTTAACAGATTTTCATTATTTTGATGTCCAAATTCTGTTTTGTCATTTTGGTTTTATGAGACCTTGCAGTTAAGTTCCTTGTAGATAAGGTATCTTATGATAATAATAATAATAAAACTTATGATAATGCTTAGGATAATAATAAAGTTACATTAATTTTTATTTATATTTCGATTTTGTATCGTGTTTTTTATTTTACATTCTTAATTTTATACTGTAAAGTGACTAGAGAAATTATGTAGCAGTATAAAATTATTATTTAAAATATACCAAATGTTCAGGCTGGATATGACATTTTTGTCTACCTATCAAGTCCTTTCCAAGGAACTGAGATAGACAGATGTGGATGTTTGATAGTGTTACATGCTCATAAAATTTGGAGATGCCACAAAACTTGAGGAATTGCCCTGGAAGACAGGCTCAAGGTTCAAAAGAATCTTGAAAGACTTCACCTTGGCCTATCAAAAAAATGTTTTTCAGTGATACGAAATAAAAAGGTTCTACACTTAGGAAAAATCAGTTGCACAAGTACAAGAGAAATGGTACCTGGCTTAGCGATAGTACTTTTAAGAAAGACCTGGATGTCTTGGTGGATCATATAAGTGTAAGCCAGTAATGTCCTACAGCTGCCAAAAAAGCCAGTACAGTTTGGGTTTTTAAAATAAAGGTATGGTACTCATAGGCCACAGTTAAAAAAAGTGCTGAGTGACAAAGCTGGTAAAAAAAACTTTGAGATTAAATCCTACAGTGAAGGTTGAAACCTTAAGAAGATAATATTAAGGCTTGTAGAAATCTTCCATTACGTCAGTGGATGTCACCGGAAAGAGGGTGTAGACTTATTCTCTGGAGCACCCAAGAACCAATGAGTGAAAGCTTTTTAGTCAGAAATCCAAATTCGAAATAAGGAATAATTTCCTGACTTAGAAGTTATTAAGCAATTCAGCCTGCTTTCTGAAGTTGTGAATGCTATATCACTGAATGTTTTCAAGAAAATATTAGATATATATTTCTCCAGGATGGTATGAGGATTTCTGTACTGAGCATACGGTTGGATGAGAAGGCCTCTAAAGTCCCTTCCAACCTTGGCAGTTAAAGGAATCTTCTATAATGCCATTCTGTTGCTAAATATATCTGATTTATAACCAGTGTGATGGATTTCCTGCATTTTTGAGGAACATAAAAATAATGGATTAAGAACTGTGAAAAAATAGGGATGCTGTCACAATTGAAACCTTTGTGACTAAAGTAATATTTCTTCATTATATTTGGGGGGGGAAGTTTTTAGAAAAATATATAATGAACATGTAGAAGATTACTAACGTTTTATAAAACAGATAAGCAACTTAATTATGAAATTGTACATATCTTTGTATTAGTTTCCATTCTTATATCATTGGATTTATTGTGCCAAATCATAAAGAACTTAAAGAGTTAGCAAGAAAGAAAGGATTCAGAGGAACTTCGGAAGAGATATGTAATAATTCTGAAGTGGAGAAAGAAGTACAGAAGCTTTTAGCTGAGGCTGCTAGAACAGGTAAGTTACCAATTTTGTTCAAGTTACCATGTAAAACAAAATTATTAAGAATTCATGAGGATTCATTAGTATCCTGTAGAGATATTCTGAAATATATTCTTAAGATTTATATTTATTATTATTGCAACAGGATAGGGACAAAGAAATCCCATAAGACTGCCCAAACTTGTATCTCAACACCCTGTTTCCCATTATGACAAAACCAGATGATTCCAAGAAGCCCACAATCAGAATATGAAAAGCACCCATGTGCCCAAAATAGAAAAAGTATTTTATTTTCAACTCAGAATCTTGAATCTTGGAAGTTCTACCAAATATTGGATCAGCTATGATTCAACAGACACAAAAATTGTAACCCTTTTTTATGTATGGATCAGGGGAAAGAGCAAGATTCAGAAGTAATCTCTTGGCTTCAAATTTATTTATCAATCAGTCATGTTTATATAATCTTAGTGCCCACTGGCCAATAAGAAAGCGATTTAGAAGCTGTTATATTTTGCTGCCAGTCATCCGTATTTTTTCAATGCAGATTGGTAGCCTTATTCCTAATTTTCTTTACATTTTAAGTACAGTCACTTGCCCTGGATGGATAGGTTTCAGATTGAAAGGAATGAGAGGGAGTGAATTCTGAACTCTGAATTTTGATCTCTCCCTACAAATAACCCTTTAAGCAGATACTTTCTCTTTGGAAGGAGACATGCTGGCAAAAATATTAAATTTTGTTCTTCCCCTGGTTTCCATTTCTGCAACCAGGAGCCCTGTCTACCAGGGAAATGTCCAGTGTGGACTTGTCATCCCTTTCACTCTTGGTCACATAGGCTAGAAAATGCTTCTCAAACCCAAAGGTTCAGCCACTGCATGATTTTATAGTCTGGCCTGCCAATTTCTCCTGGAGTTCACCCAAGGATATTTCTAAGAAGAAGGAAAAAACAATGACAAAAACACGGCTTATTGTGGCTGTCTATGCGTTGTAAAGGTTCTTCATAAAGAAAGCTGAAGTGCAGAAACTGCCTTGCCTATAAATTTCTACTCATAGGGATCTAAAGTACCTATGAAGGTTGCCTCAGTCAAAGAGGCAACCAGAAACCTTAATACCAGTCCTCATTATTCCAGCTGAAGTATCTGTTCAGCATTGAGTCCAATAGACCCTCGAGGTTGTTTCTTCCTTTGGGGCTAGTTCTCTAATATAAGTCTTTTAACAACACAGGTCCAGAACAGCTGCTTTGTAGCACATGCTATTTAAATGCCTGATGCTTCACTTCATAATTCTACCCAGATACCTCTGCTCCCACTTCAACCTATGTCAGGAGCAGTCAGGATGTAATTATTTCTTACTGCTGTACACAGAAGAATGCAAAAGATAACACCCAGTGCTTAAAAAATATTAAATAACTTCCAATCTGAGCAACTAAAACAGAACACTGAAAATACTTCAATCTGGAACAGTCAAGTTTCTAGAATAAGACATCAAAACAGTCTTTTCAATTGATATATAAACAATATGAAAATATTTCTCTGCACAAGATAGTGCGCGTACGAAATATTTTTCAGTGCCATCCTCCTGCTACTATTACTCGGATGCAGATTGCCTTTGAAATAAGAAATAGTCACTATGAGAACTGATTACAGGGCCAGATGAATTGCATTCCAGGTTATTGAAGGAAGTTTAATATACAGGTAGTCCTTGACTTATGACCACAATTGGGACCAGAATTTTCGTTGTTAACCAAGGCAATTGTAAAGTGAGTTGTGCCTGATTTTGTGACCTTTTTTTGCCAGAGCTATTAAGCAAATTACTAAGCAAAGTTGTTAAGTGAATCTGGATCTTCCCATATACTTTGCTTGTTTAGAAGCTACTGGGAAAATCGCAAATAGCAATCACATGATCCCAGAACACTGTAACTATCATAAATATATGCCGTTGCCAAGCAAATTTTGATCATGAGACCCCAAGGATGCTGCAGTGATAGTAAGTGTGAGGACTGGTTGTAAGTCACTTTTTTCAGTGCCATTGTAACTTCGTTCACTAAATGAATGGTTATAGGTCAAGGACTACCTGTATTGTATTATCTTTAGGAAATCCTGGAAAAATAGTAAATAGTTAGTGTTTTTAAAATGGAAAAAAGATCCAGGGAACCACAGGTCTCATATTGATACTTTGAGATAGTTTAAAATTTCAGTCCTGCCTTAAACACAGAGCCAGCTGGATGGCTTTGGTCAGTCTTTCTCTCACATCCTTAAGAAGAAAGCAGTGGCAAATTACTTCCAAAAATATCACCAAGAAAACTTCAGGGACTAATCCAGAAGTCAAGAATGTCTTGAAGGTATCCTCCTCCCCATCCCAAAAAAGCCTTGGCAATAATTCTCTTACAGACTAAATATATGCCAGTAGATGTGGCTAAACAAAAGCATATTTTATAATATAATTTTAAATTATGGAAATGTCCATTTTATTTTGAATTGATCAAGTTATATCTAGACTTTATGGTTGGATCTGGGTACCATAGTTAAAAATAATTTAGGTAAATTCAAAATAATTCAGAAAAATGGAATGAAAATTATCAGAGGACTAAAAATCAGGTTCTGTGAAGAGATATTGAAAGTAGTGGAGATTTTAATCATGGGAAGCGAAGAAAAGATATTGCCTGGATGAAGCTTAAATCCTCTACTCCAGCTCCCCCAACCTTTTGGGCATCAGGGACTGATTCCATGGAGGGCACTTTTTCCACAGACTAGGAGGGCATGGTTTCACGTGCTGCCTGGATCCTATGTGTGTATGGATGGGGCATCACTCACTTGCGTGGCCCGGTTCCTGGGAGGCCGCAGAATGGTGCCAGACCATGACTGGGGTTTGGGGACCCCTGCTCTACTCCATTGTCCCAGGATATGGTCTACACATCCTAAAATGCATTTTAAGTTGTAGAAAGTAGATTCTAATTGAATAATTCAAAATATTTTTTTCTAAAATTAAAACAATGGAAACTGTTACCCTACTACTTTGCTAGATATGTTCAAAGAGAGGCTGGCTAGCCTTCCATCAGGGATACTTTAAATAGGGATATTTTAAATTCATCCACTGAACTGGGTATTGGACTTGATTGTACAAATACTATACTGCATTCTAACTTTTATGATTTGACTTTTCTCGCTGAGTTTGTGTAAGAGCTTTTTAAAGACTTCAAAGCTATCCATCTTTAAATTTTGTGTCCAGACACTTCAATAGCAAATACTACACTGTATTTCTTAAATCTTGCTGCCCTCTTTATGATCCTAAATTTTAATATTATTTCAAAAAAAGAGAAAAAGTTCTTTCTCACACTATACATTTCTTAATATTTGTAATTGCCATGCCCCTGACTCCAGGTGAAATAACCCAGAGGTTTTAGATACCTCTCATAAGCCAAAGTGTTAAAATTTAGCTTTTATCTTTTTCTGCATCTATTCCAAGTTTACAGCATTTGTTCCAGGATTATAATAACCTTTTAAATATATCATTTGTAAGCTAAAATTTTATCTTTCTGTTACAGCTAATCTGGAGAAATTTGAAATTCCCCTCAAAATTCGGTTGTCCCCTGAACCTTGGACCCCTGAAACGGGTTTGGTGACAGATGCCTTCAAACTAAAGCGTAAAGAGCTTACTGCACATTATCAAGAAGATATTAATCGAATGTATGGAACAAAAGTAAAATAACTCATCCCTCTCTTTTTCTCTCTTTGTCTTTTTTTATTTTATTTTATATCACTTTGCTATGGTGAGCTCAGATCAAATAGGAAATACTTGAACTCTAAGTCCTACCACTTGGGACCAACCTTAAAACATCTCTCCTTCCTTTCAGCATATGCTGTTACTTCTGATAATATCACCATCTTTAAACTGGCAGGATTAGTAAAATTCTAAGACAGCAATTTTTTGTCTGTCTTCATTTGTTTCAGTCTCTTGAGCTATCTTGTTAATGTGCGGATTTTCCTATAAGTCCATTTGGACTACCATGATTTTGAATCCTCAAATTTTTAAACCGGATTTATAGATCCTGTATAATGTTCTGTTTATTTGTAACTTTTTTGAAGTTTGGCTAAATAGAGGAAGAACTTGGCTATAAAACAAATTATTATTCTAAGCCTTTTTTACATACATATTTAAATATTCAAGAGCTATCAATGTGAAATTATGTACAATGAAATCATTTATAGTTGAAAATCATTGTTAGCCTGAAGATGGAGGTTATTTGTTGCTGTGCAATTATTTTGGATCAAATTATAAAGAGAAATCGTCTGAGATTCTGACTAATAGAGAACAACTGAAATATATGCCTGACAATTTCCTCCTCCGTATATATTTTATTTTTAATCTCAGATAAGGAAAATGGTCATGGCAAATGCTGTATGTGTGAGAACACATGCAAAAGAAAGTATATCAATATTTTACTCGTGCATAGTATGCTGTCACATAGAAAATGTTACATCTGTGAATCACCTACCTAACACAGGTAATTCACTGTTCAAAATGCATTTAGACCATTTAACAAGAAAATTGAATTATCGAAACTAGTGAGAACTCAGTTTTAATTGAATTACATTTTGATTGGTAATGTATTTTATTCAATGGGTCTTTTATTGTATTGATTGTATTGTTTTACAGTTCAGACCTATTCCTTTTACTTGTGTGTGTAAATCAACAGTTCAATTAAATAAATTTAAAGTCCATTATGGCCATTTCCTGCATGAATCACCTAAAATGGATCAGCATTCTTGCATACCTTTCAATGGGGAAGAGGGTATGGTGGGGTGGGAAAGTTCCCTGTATCAGTTTATAATGGATTGTGTACTTGGAGTCTATTTCCATTGAACCATTGTTTGTTTGTATATTCTCTTTGTTTTAACTGTCATGAATGATGATAGAAGTGACATTTTTAATTACCTGGTTATAGGAATCTTGGTTGTATTATTTGGAAAGAATGTTTGTAAACAATTCTTACTAGTTAACTATGCTTGTAGACATAATCCATGTCAATTTTCTTTGGATTTCTAAACATTGTTTTATGCACTATGGTCCCTTTGAAATAGTACTGTAAAACGTTTGGCTCTTGACCATCTGCTGTTCATATAGATGTTTTTGCAAAAGCAGAGCAGACCTGACCCCAAACTGGGAAAAGCCCAGGTGGACAATGGAAGTGTGTTTTTCTTCAAGAAATGGTGATCGTTCTCTTCTGCATGAGTATCTATATTTCATGATGATTTAAAGTTCCACATATATAAGGTCTAAATATGAGTTTTGTTTATCCAATTATATAGGCAACTTTAGAACATGAAACATATGTTATCAAATGTTATTTGCAAATAGCAAAATGCTTTTATTTCCTTTTTGTGATGCTACAAACTAGCACACCTTTTGATTTTTAATCCGTATCTGAGTAATGCGGCAATGATTACTAAATTGTTTTTAATACTGTTCAGCCAACATTAAGTACTTTTGAAGCCATTGGCTTCAGTTGACAATTTAGTGCTTGTTGCTTCTTCTTTTTCTGTCTGAAATGGTGGATTTCCAACTCTTTAATTTTGCATATACTGTGCTATTCTATGCTTGCCACAATAGCTTTTATTTGAGAAACAATACAATTTGGTTGCATTCTAATTAGAAAGACAAAAAATGTGTACAGTGGAACATTTTCTTCTAATAGGCAGAGATTAGAACAGAAGGTTATTTATAATGGTTAATGCTTTATTTTTTTGGAAAATTAATCAGTACTAAGAGTGATCTGTATTGGGTTCCAGTTCATGAAAATGTTATTCTGCTTACCACATGGAATGAAATTGGTCAGTGGAAAAATACAAATTTAAAAGTCCCATAATTAAATCAACAATGTGTGTTTTTCTGTTAAAATTCACTTTAAGTATACTTTGTAAAAAAATGAAAACTAGGTGTGTGTTGTAAAAAACCTAATGGATATTGTCTGGATTTCACATATTTCTAGTTCTATTGTATAATAACTGGGTGTGACATTTGGATACAAACTAATCATCTGTTTTAATATTTGGATTCTATGGGGCTAATCTCTGTCACTGATATTTCTAGAATTGTTTAAATTTATTCCTCCATTCGAAGGATTATGTGAGGACTTGAAATATGTAATGGGAGAAACTGCACACTGTGCTCTTCCACGTGTTTTCAATCCCAGACTTCCTTGTGTAGAGGTTTACAACAAAGGGGATATAGGCAATGTATGGGCTACATAGAATGTGGTGCAATATACACCTTTTTCTCCCCCTACAAAACTTTGAGCCATTATTCACTTACAAATAGGTTTACACTTCATGATGTAATTTCCTCTGTTGAGGTTCTTCACGTGGAATTACAATAGGAAATATCTCATTATTACTATGTAATGTTTTTATGCCTGTGGTTTTTTGATTCGGGTAATAAGCAGATTTGCTGTATTTATGTTAAATCCTTAGACTTTACAGATGTGTGGGATCATTGACTTTTTCTCATTGGAAAGAATTCGTTTTCAAAGACTACAGCAGTAAAAGTGACTGTGGTCTTCTTCCCATTGACTTATTGCCAGGGTATATTTGCTTTAAGTTTCATCTCCACAATATGTGGACAAAAATACAATAATGTTAATGGGGGCAATCACATGCATGTTTTTTGCCTTGTTGTCTTCCCTTTGGAAACTAGATAAGAACTGAAAGGGTTGTCTCTTCGTCAATATAATTTTAGTCTCTCTGGGTGTGGGTATGCTGCATGAAAGAGTCAAAGCACTACTTCCACCCAGTTTTAGTTCATTTCACTTATATGGAATCCCATGGAAATTCTGTTAAAAATAACTATAGCAGCAGTTATTATATCCTTAGTGTCAGAAAACAGTTTTCAGTGGATGCACTTAAAGATAGGCTACTTCTGTTTATCTCAGGGGAAACTGTCCTTTAGCAGTAAAATATTTTGCTAGATTTGAAAGCTATTTTGCCACAATTGCTAAATGCAGTGTGCAGTTAAAACCTTAATGAAGCCCTATACCTGTGTCATAGGTTCTCATTTGCTTTAAATAAAGTTAAGAAAAACATACTGAGTTGAAACACAGATGAGTTTCGTCCATTAAAGCTTGAGATTTTGTGCAATAACTCAACAAAATTGAAATCCTTTGAAAATAACATTAAAAAAATAAAAAAGCTTGTTTTTCTGCTTTTCATTTCCACTTATTTTTATTTTTATTTTTCAAGTATATTCATTGTTAATGTTCTTTTATATTGTAAAAAATTATCTGCAACGGATATCTTCTAACCAGGTAAAAAGAGGGAAATTTAAGGCTGTACCCATATTACATCAAACTAAAATGGAACTGGATGACCAGTTGTTCTAGCAATTGGTTATTTAATGTAAATTCATGGACTTTGTTATTATTCTGAACTGCCTAAAATGTGTCTATTACTACAGAGTTTTATTGTATGATTATTTATTTTTCATTGGACATTTCATTGGACAAAATAAAATTGAGTTTCACAAGTTTACTTCTTTCTTGTGTCTGAGTTTTCACTTTAGGGGCATTAATTCTAATCCTGACGTCCCAGAATGGGATGAGCAACATGTGGCCTTCCAGATATCTTCAGCTTGCACAAATAATGAATTTCATTGTTTTAACACCCAGGTTATCACAATCATTATATTAGTTCACATTCTCTTTTTCCATGACCCATCTTGCTTGTGCGAGCATTAAAGAAGAAAAAAAGTGGCTTGAAATACTTCTTAGCTCTAACAAATGCCTATTGGTCAGAAGAAAAAAATATTTTAAAAAGTAATCATCTAATTTTTGTAAGCAGTTGAGCATACAGCAAATAACAAGTTGCTGTAAAAATGATTACTATGAACCAATACCAGATTTAGTGTAGTGAGGACTACAGAGAGATATATAGTTTTTTACAGTAAGGTATAATGGAGACAATAAACGAGAAGTCTTTGGACTTACTACAGTGGTACCTTGGTACTCTATTGCTTTGAAAATCATTGAATTTGGTACTCAATGCATTTTGATGCAAAAAATTTGTCCCGGTACTCATTGTTTGCTTGGTACTTGATACACAAGCTAGAACTTGGTGTCGGCTGCCTTGTGACTCACTACATTATTCCTTATGGGGAAAAATTGTTTGATACTCATTATTTTTGATACTCATTGCACCTCCCAGAATCAATTAACAATGAGTACGGAGGTATCACTGCAGACCAGGTAGAAATCTTATCAGTGAATTAGATAATGTAATACATCTCAGTACAATTTTCAGAGCATCTTCCAATACATAATTCAACACAAGAAAAATAGTGTTGATTGTAATGAGAATTTTTGCCAGCATGACACTATAAATACAGATTGCTTTCTATACCTTTTTTGAATAGGTTAACAAGGATAATGATGGTTTACAAATCACAATGGCTGGATTCACACAATATGCTAAGCCAAAATTAAGTAAACTGCTTTATTGCTTATACAGTATATGAACTTGCCTTGAAAGCAAGCTAGGTTAAAAAAATGTGAATTCTATAGCTATAGTTATATATATGAATGGTACAGTATTTTATTTTGTGTCAAGTTACACGGTCAAGTCTATAATTTTTTTGCCTTAGTTTTTTATCTCTAAAAAACTGGCAAGAAAAAGAGAAGATGTGCATTATTTTATATGAACTTTATTTTAAGGTTATCTTTTGAAACAATATTCTGTAAATCTTGATGCTGATGTAGATTGTGCAGAGAGCAAACCCACTCCCTTCTAGCACTGAAGATGTTATCTAGTTGAAAAATGAAATGTCTGCAAGAAAACAAGTTCAGAGAGCACCAACGTTGTGGCCTGTCGGCTGTCAGCAGAGCTAGCAGCAGAGTCAGATGAGGTTGAGGGGGAGCCTGGGCCGGCTTTGGAGCTTTTGGAAGGCTCTGATGAGGAAGCAGGATCAGAGGCAGATGCAGAGCCGGGGCCTTCTGTCCTCCCCCAGGTGGAGAGGCAGCTGCCTTAGGGGCCTGAGCTGAGTGAGGGGGAGGAACAGATGGTGCCCATCCCAGATGCGCGTATGTGTAGAGGAAAGGAGAGGAGAGCAATGGAAAGCAATAAGCCGGTTCTCTGGGACTTTCATTTGTGACTAATTACTTTTGGTTTTGTTTATCCAATGTGAACAAAGTTTTCCTGCCCTGACTTAAATAAAAAGGGTTTGTGAGTAAGCAGTTTCTCATTGCTTGTGAAGGCTGGATCAGAACAACCAAGGACCCCATAGTTCAAACCTGAGCTACAGATATTCTCTAGTGTTCAATTTGGCAGCGTTGTTTTTGTATAATGACATCGATTTTCACAAAAAAAGTTCTAGCCCTTCTCAATCTGCCCTCAGACTTGTAATTGGCAACCGTGGTCCAACTTATCAAAGAATAACAAATAAGATCATATCACAGTTTAATATTGTGCTATAGTATGTCTCTTGTAAGAGACTTTGTAACACACAAAACGTATTCACACATGCTAGTACCCCATCCTATAAATTGATCAGGAAGCTGCAGCTTTTAAAACAAAATTTATTTCATTACAGGTAACAGCATTTAAATGTAATGGTTGCTAAGAATGTCTTAAGCAGCAATTCTGGTTACTCTGAAGGATTCTACTTCAAGTTTGTTCTAATTCTCAGATCATATCAACTGATTCTAGTGACGGTAGGAATCAAAGTATTTTCTACATTTTCCTACATTCCTACAAGCAATATTAAGAGAACGTGTCGTCTTGCCCTTTTGCCTTAAATGTTCATCTATGTGCAAAGTTCCTGACTTGACCTTAACATAATCTGATGTGCTTACTCCCAGAGCATGCCAAGAGGTTAACAATTTAATTATTTTCATCTGTTACTGGCTCTTTTATATTTCTTTTAAAGAGTTAACATTTTTTGAAATAGTGTATGAGCAAGCATATTTAAGTGCAATGCAAAACAAAAAACCCTGGTGTTTCTGTTATCTGTACCACTTTATTTCTAAAAGTATAGGATCATTACTATCTGTCCCATGTGTATGGAGAATTATTCACATTCATATGTGTCAGGAATCTTAAGCATGGGGTTCAGTGAATTCAGTTCTAAGAGAAGTAAAAAAATAATATACCATATAGAAGATAAAATCACACTGAAATGTAATCAGATACATAGACTGGAAGTCTCTTCATGTTGGGGAGCTGAGGTGGCGCAGTGGTTAGAGTGCAGTACTGCAGGCTACTTCAGCTGACTGCTAGCTGCAGTTCGGCAGTTCAAATCTTACCGGCTGAAGGTTGACTCAGCCTTCCATCCTTCCGAGGTGGGTAAAATGAGGACCCAGATTGTTGGGGGCAATATGATTCTGTAAACCGCTTAGAGAGGGCTGTAAAAGCACTATGAAGCGGTATATAAGTCTAAGTGCAATTGCTATTGCTATTTCTATTTATATAAAAAAGAAGCATAATTTGTTGTGTCAAATTATTGGGAAATTGGGAGGACTTTTCTCCTGGTCTTCCAGTGAAATGGGTACATGGGAAGCTAAGGAAAGAGAAATATTCATTTAATAACCTCATAAGAGTACTGTTTAATCCAGCATTTAATTCCTATGTGATTCAGTTCGAATCCTGCCTGTAAACGTATCTGATTTGCTTTATAAGAATAGATACAGTTTTTATCTGATTCCATTTAACTCTGTTTAGGATGTTAAAGTTATGCAAAGGGATGTTGTTATTTTCATAAGATAGTACTCAACTTACAACCATTCATTTAGCAGCTGTTTGAAGTTGCAATGAAAAAAAAGTGACTTACAAGTGGTCTCACACTTATGCCCATCACAGCATGCCCACGGTCATATGATCAAAATTCGAGTGCTTGGCAACCAGCAGATATTAATAATGGTTGCAGCGCCCAGGGTCATGTGATTGCCATTTGCAACCTTCCCAGCCAGCTTCTGAAAAGCAGAGTCAATGGGGAAAGCCAGTTTGGTTTAACAACCACGATTCACTTAACTACTGCAGTGATTTGCTTAACAATTGTGGCCAAAAGTCATAAAATTGGGTGTAACTCACTTAACAATCACTTAGGAACAGAACTCGTCCCAGTTGTGGTCGTAAGTTGAGGACTACCTGTATGTCTACTACATTGTCCATATTTATATTATAAAACCTGTCAACTATAAAGTGCACTAATTTTTAAATGCATTACCATTACACGGTCTACACCACAATGTAATCTACATTCAGCTTGGTGGAGGAGCAGGAAATTTATACCTTTGGAATCCTTGGTGCTTTCTCAGTTTGGGTAATATAACGTCTACAAGAAAAACATCAAGATCAGAGAGCACTAAGGATCTCACATTTCAATCCTGAGCTACAAATATTCTCTTCTATCAAAACTCATATTTGAAATGCTGTCATTTGTTTAACAGATAAAGAAGTGAAACTGAAAATGTATTTAATACAGTTAAAATTTGTACTTTAACCTTTGTACTTAATTACAAGTTCCAACTCGCATGCTTATCAGTTGAGCTATATGAAAAACCCCTAGTTTTACCAATGGCACTAGGATTTCCAAAAGTATTTTCTGTAATATGTTACTGATAAAATCAGAACACTCTTCAGTTCTCAGCATCTGGCCAGCTGTTTCTCCAAAGTAAAAGTTAGCTGTCATAAGAAAGATTCTTCCCAGTAACTTGTTGAAGTTCAGTAAGTCAGAAAATATTTTTTTTTACTATAATTAAACCAAAATATGATCTCCCAGAAAGAAGTGTTTCCTTACAGGAAGTGATCGAATGAAGAAACACTAAAATATTGCAAAAGATTTTCTAGAGAAATAAACCGTTTTTCTGTCTCCTTGCAGGCGGCTGTTACATGTACTGATATCCTCATTTTTGAGACATTTCAGGCAAGTATGTATTAAAAAGAGTATTTTTGGAGAAGGGGAGGAGGAGAGGGAGGGAGGGAGAAAGAAAGAGAGAGGGAGAGAGATTAAATTTGCTTCCTCTTCTGAAGGCAAGCCATAAGCATAATGTCAGCATGATGGAATCTGTAAATTTATCTGGTCTGTCAAGCCTGTCAGAAGCACTGCAGTTAAGGCTACGATTTTCAAGCCATCCTGTGGTAATCCTCTTCTCAGTCAAAGCCATGTTCAGTCAGTTTTTCCTGGAGTGAGAATTTTTTGCCACTTTTATTGGTCTTTTACCCTTCTAAATGTACCTGCTTGCAGAAAACATGCAACCTCATGAATATATAATGAAAAATAAATGCAGAGATGAGGTTGCCTATAAATCGCTGTGACATTGCATTCTCTACCTATGATGATTTTCATTGCAGAATTGAAACCAAACTTGTAAAAACCACATTTTTAAATGAATTCTGCCTTGCAAAGAAGTACAATATGAGAGGTAGATTATAGATTTTAGGGTAAGGCAGAGAATCACCACTTTGCAAATCATAAGCAAACCCCCCTAAACAGCTGCAAAGTACTTCCAGTGTAGTAATCATACTTTATTAAGGTGACTAACTATTCCCCCCTTACCCCTAAAAAAACCAAATAGAAGTAAAAAAAATACAGTAAAACCCAGTAATTATAAAACTGGTGGCAATCAAAATATGATGCATTTTGCAAGTAGGAAAACAAAATTCAAACACATTCAGAAAAAAATGAAATTACATTGGTAGTAACAATCGTAAATAAGAAGGATCTGAGTCCCTTGGAAATATAACAAAACATAGATTAAATTTCAGAAATTCCATCACATAGGGGCAAAAAATTTGTTCAAATGGGGTACTCCATAATTTCCCTTTGAGAACAGCTCTTGTGAGGGCATGGCATCTTACAGGGTTGTCGTTCATCTGAATTAGGGAACCATTATTTGGCTTAGATATTAGGCCACCTTAAGGAAAAAAAGTGAATGGCTGTCCAAGAATACATCTTTGGGTAGGGCAGCCAACATACACAACCAAACAACCCCAAACTAAACTATAAAATCCCTCACATATGGCATGGCGTCAGCTATGTTACATCATTTATATCCTGTTCGTTCCAAGGAGGGTAGTTCTCAGCCATCAAATACGGTCTACCCCATATCTAAATATTCACTTCATTCCCTTTCCTGGATTACTTTATATTTAAAAGCCAATTATATACAGCATAAGGACCACACACATTTCTGTACTCCAGCTGTTCATTGTTTATATTGAGCATCTAATTGTATGCCCCTGGAAAATAGCTGACTACAATTTAAAAACTATAAGCAAAACTATGAACATTGCATAGGATTAACAAGAAGCTTTTTTTAAAATATACAATTCTAAATCATTCAGCTGAAAAACCAAAGAACAAGACCAAAGAATCAAACAAGACAAAACAGCCTGGAGGATGCACGTGACTGAACCAGGAGATCATTAATACTATTTTTTGAGGGGGGAGAAGAGGGCTGTTCTTTTTGTCTTAAAGATGTGATACGTTCATTCTGAAGAACTGCTCTATTAATCCAGATGGATTTGAGAACTTCTTCCTGGTCTACAAACTGTTCTGTTTAGGGAAGATTACATTAGTTATAGAAAATCTTGGATGAAATGAATTGACTTAATGGAAATAGCATTGGCCACTGTAGTCACTTTTGTTATATCGCTCAAGGGCAGTCTACCGTTGATCATGCTATCTTTTAGAACTGCTTGAAAGGATTGGAGTATAAGTACCATTCTGCAGTGGTTCCATGCCTGCTTAAAAGGCGGGTTCCAGCTGTTAATCCCCAAAGCTGAGGATTCAGTGATTGAACTTTTGGTCCCTCCTGTTCATCTGTTCTTGCCCCAATGTTGTTAAACATCTTTTGCGTTTCTTTGAGCAACTGGTTCTGGCAACAGCAACATTAACACTTTACCATCAGAATGGTAGCCTGCTTGCTGATGAATGACAGCTATTTCAAGATTGTTAACATCTTTACTACCGGTATGAGTGGAGTATTGATTCCTTATATATTCCCAAGTACCGGTTTTGTTCTATAAAGTCATACACAGCTGGGGTCAGGTATAGTATAGGTGGTACCTGGTTCAATGGTAGTAACTGCAAGAGGGACCTTGGAGTCCTAGAGGACAATCACTTAAATACGAGCCAGCAATGTGTTGCAACTGCCAAAAAAGCCAACACAGTCCTAGGCTTTATTAACAGAGGGATAGAATCAAGATCACGTGAAGTATTAATACCACTTTATAATGCCTTGGTAAGACTACACTTGGAATACTGCATCTAGTGTTGGTCACCATGATATAAAAAAGATGCTGAGACTAGAAAGAATATAGAGAAGAGCAAAAAAGATGATTAGGGACTGGAGGCTAAAACATGAAGAATGGTTGCAGCAATTATATCTAGTTTAATGAAAAGGACTAGGGGTGACATGATAGCAGTGTTCCAATATCTAAGGGACTGCCACAAAGAAGAGGGGGGTGAACCTATTCTCCAAGGCACCTGAAGGCAGGTAAAGCAATGGATGGAAACTAATCAAGGACCAACCTACAAATAAGGACAAATTTCCTGACAGAATAATTAATCAGTGGAATGACCCAGAAGTTGTGGGTGCTTCAACACTGGAGGTTTTTAAAGAGATTGACAACCATTTGTCTGTAATGGACTAGAGACCTGAGCAAGAGGTTGGACTAGAAGATCTCCAAGGTCCCTTCCAACTCTGTTATGCTGTTACCTTCAGGGCCATCTTCTGGAGAAGAATAGCCACATTCACTATAATTAACCCACAAAGGGATTGCATTTTGCATTACTGGGAGGTCTTTTTAAAATGGCATTGTACATTTGTTTACTTATTCCAAAATCAGACAAGCCAGGATCTGGGAGCTCTGCTGCTTATTTTGGTGAATGGGACCCAAGTTTTCAGCTGCTGCATTCTTTAAAAAAATCTATGTGAATTCTCTTTTAGTCAGCCTGTTTGAAGTTCACTAAATTTCTGAAATAGATTAAAGATCAAGGGAGAGCATCATTCCCACAAATAAGAAAATCATCTTATTATGAGGAAATTGAATAAACAGGTTAGAGCAGTGATGGCGAACCTTTTTTTGCTTGGGTGCCAAAAGGGCGTGCGTGCCCACAACCATAATGCAATGCCCCCCCCCCGCACATGCGCGCACCATGCACGCACAACCCCCCGCGCTGCTCCCGCACGCATGCACGCAGGACTCACTGAAGCCTCTGGAGCCTGGGGATGGTGAAAAATGGATTCCAGCTGATTTTTGGCCTTCCGGAGGGCGGGGGGGGGGAGGTCGTTTTCACTTTCCCCAGCTTCAGGAAAGCCTCCTGAGCCTGTGGATGGCGAAAAACGGACCCAGCGGCCCGACCTCCCCCCGCCCTCCGGAAGGCCGAAAATCAGCTGGCCAGCGTGCACATGCACGCTGGAGCTGACATAGGGCAACACCTCACGTGCCCTCAGATATGGCTCCACGTGCCACCTGTGGCACGTGTGCCATAGGTTCGCCATCACTGGGTTAGAGCTTGAGCAAGCTCCAAAGATCCTCCCACCTTCTTCTCTTGCTATTTATAAAATAATATTTTACATACTGGCCAGGTTCAACACTGCATTGAGTTAAGGATACAGAACTTTTGGCTTTATGCCAGGGACTCATTCCAAAAAGTGTCTTAGTATTAAAATATAGATTTAATTTAATTTAATTTAAATGCAAGTGTAATTAAAATGAATGTAAATAAATAAACTGCAGTTGACATAATTGCTCTCTCCTTTTTAAATTATTTTCTCTGTTTTCATCCAATTTGGAACATCTGATTTGATAGAAACTTTAAGAGGGTTCTATAGACCTCATTTAAAGCTTTTAAAGTCTGCGTGCAGCCCTGGGATCATCTGAGTGTGCACTTCTGTACTAAGTCATGGTTTCTTCAACCATAGTCTGTTGAATAATCTGCAGTAATTGGATTAACATCTCACGCTGCATCAGAAACCACATTTATAAACCACACAGATACAGATGAAACATATGGTATAATGTAAAGCAGGGACTTTGGATCCCAATTTCCCCACCTCCTTCCCAGTAAGACCCCCAAGCCAAGTCTGCAACCTCAGAAAAGGACAGAAACCACAGAGTCTTATCCTTTTCCAAGAATTTTTGAAGCCCAGTAAGGAAAGAACCTCCACCCCACACCATATTTCATAGTTATCTCAGAAGAGCAGACGAGGTCATTCTAACCTTAAACACATACCAGATGTTTTATTTTCACATTCCCCTCCCCCCCCAATGCCTTGTCGTACAGCAGTTCAAATGGATTCCCACCCGCTGGGGTTTTCCTGCCACTTGCAAATTTCACATGCAATGTTTCCACTGAAACTTTCTGTGAGCATTCACAAGATTTATTTATTTTTTTTACTTTTTAAAGAACAGCATAACATTTTGCATTATCTATGTCTGTTTAGCTTAAAGCCCAGTGCTGAATGTATTTCCCATCGACATAATGTTCTCTTTGGTGATCCCCGCCCTGCCCTTTACTTAAGTGTCACTTGTAACCTTGCTCCAACCATGAAACAGCCTCAACAAAGAGAGAAGGAAAAGGTAAAACTGGTCAGAGTAGGAACAGTTCTGTGAAGGTGGAAGCAAGTCAGGCCTTTTGTAATCCAAGGCCCCACTGTGAATGAATAGTAATCCCACCACAGATAGCCATACAGAAAAATCTGTAGCAAAATCTGTCTCCCTGTTTCTCCAATTTTTCTTCCGTGTGAAGGAGACTTTTGTTTTTGGACATCATTCTCCAACTGCTTAGGATCTCTTTTTGTGGAACTTCTGACTTCATGTTATTACCATACTGTGATTGTTTGCTTCACCTTTCCAATTATGCCTGTTTTCATTACTTTATGGCGTTCTAGGCTATCCATGTTCCCCGGTTTAAAAAATGCTCATAGGAATAATTATCCTAAGCCTAAGGTTTTTTTCTGTGGGATTGTATAAAAGCATGGTCAGCCTGGGAGATTGCCACTGTTGATGAGACAATTGTGTAAAGAGAGACAGAACATCTGCACCTTTCTGTAGCTTCTTAACTAAAATCCCACCCAGCAGAGTTTCACCTATTTATTCTGAAGAAAAGGATAAAGAAAAGAGGGCATTAAGACACAGTATTGCATAGTACTAGAATGGATTTGATCTTGTGAAGATTGAATTTCCCAAGCAGTTCTCAATCAGGGAACATGAATGAAAAGACTGGCCTTTTTGGTTGTGGCTCCCACATTATGGAACTCTTTACTCGCAGAGGTGGCTTCCCTGCCTTCTAGTAAAGACGGTTAAACAGTTCTTCTCTGTGTACTTTCAGCTTGAACGGTCTGAGGTGTGTTTGTGCATTTGTCTTAACTATAGTTTTAGTCAGGGGTGGGCTTCAAAAATTTTAGCAAGGGGTTCTCTGCCTGGTTGCTGGGTGGGCGTGGCCATGGTGGGCGTGGCCTAGTTGGCCTCCTGCACCATGGCAGGGGGGGCATTTTTGCCCTCCTTGGGCTCCAGAGGCTTTTCTAGAGGCTCCGCGAGGACGAAAACGGCGTCCCCAGGCTCCGGAGGCCCTCTGGAGGCTGGAAATGGGCCCATTTCCAGCATTCCCGAACTTCCGGTAGGCCCGTTTTTCACCCTCCCCGAGCCTCTGCACGCTCCCTGCACTTACCTGCATCCAAAATGGGCCACGTGGGGACTCCTGGGAGGGGCGGGGTGTGGTGGGTGGGGCCAGCCAGGAAGCCCACCCCTGGTTTTAGTCTTTGGCTTCTTTCTTAGAATATTCTTTTTATTACTTCATTGAATCTTGTCTGGATACAATCTATGGATTGGGCAAAGTCACAAAATCAAGCAACAAAACTTGTAAAAATGAAAATTGCTCCAAACTGAGCCGAAGGCTGCCCCTCAGCCCAATCCCAAATTATTCAGGGACTTCTCTCTTTTGAAAAGGCTATTTGAAGGGTTGGGTTACTGTTTGGAAGACAGAAATGGGAATCTTTTGCCTATGAAGAAAGCTTTTGGGCTTTCCTCATAGTTGTCTGCATGTTTCACTCTCAGTATGTCTTTGGTTTTAAAAGTGAAGAAATCCTGACATATATTATTCTCTTGTATTCCCACTGCCCTTTTCGCTGATCATAAACAGATGGCCCCAGAAAAGGCTAACACCGAGTCAGCTGCATGTACAGAAATGAAAAGCCAGTGGGAAATGAATGGGGACTAACTTCTTAGAATCTACTAAATCCTGGGAGTTGATTCCATTAATCCTCCTTGACTCATGACAAGAGAGAATCCAGCAAATAAACATAGCCGGAAAAGGATGATCTTTTTCAAGGGGTTAATGCTAATGGCTTGTAATGTACTGGATGATAACTGTTCAGTTTCCTGGGGAAAATGTTTGCTTTAGTTTAGATCCTATAGCAATAATGCATCCTTTGAAAACTTTTTTTTACCGGAAATGCTGTAGAATACGATGAAACATAAGAGTTATTTGGTGGGAGGATGGGTGGGAATTTTTCAGCGCTATTATCATAAGATATAAAACTTCTTTAAAATAGTTGTTGTGGTCGTTCAAAGTGGATGATGTGAATCTATGCTATTTGTTTCTTTAATTTGTTTATTTATTTATAGTTCATGTTTCTGCCCATCTCCCTCAACCCTCATACTGAGTTGCAAATATTGGTTTATACAGTAATGCTGTAAGACTTGTTTGCCTTTTTTGTAACATTAGGGAATTGTGGGAAGGATCATTCTTTTTTTTTTTGCTAAATAAATTAAAAGTCAGAAATCATACCATAGTAGTTTGCACTACAAAATGTCATAGCCCACTGGGGGTGCTAATTTCTTTAGTGAGAAAGAGGTCAGAGTAAGAACTGGCATGAGGCTGGACAAGTGTGCAGGCTGGGCTGTATGCCACAATCACAAGCTATCAGGTTTCTCCTTTGGAATGTCACCGACTCTTTATACCATGTCATAGACTGGACATCCATTAGAAATTTATATTTTCCCAGTTACGAGTATAACTTGGGGACTTCAAGATTTGATACAAAATACTAATGAGAGTGTTGTAATATTTTATTCTTTCCAACCATGAAAAGAATGCTATCTTATTGGGTATGGATGGGGAAGCTAGCAAACAGCAACAGAGTGATCAATGCCTGGAATTCACTACCTGACTCTGGTTTCTTCCCCAAACCCAAAAAACTTTAACCTTAGACTGTCTACTGTCGACCTCACCCCATTCCTAAGAGGTCTGTAAGGGGCGTGCATAAGCGCACCAGCGTGCCTACCGTCCCTGTCCTACTGTCCTATTGTCTTCATCTATCTGTATTCACTTTGATTATGTTTATGATTATACCTATACCTGCTATCTTGTACATGTTTGACAAATAAATAAAATAAAATAAATAAAATAAATAAATAAAATAAATAAAAGAAAGATCTGGATAAAAAGTAGGCCAGATCCAGCAGGGGACTGCAGAGAGAAATTTTCTCCCAAAGGTCCCTATCAAGGGGACAGTTAGGGTAGCAAATTCAAAATGTTGTCAATTAAGTTATTCCAAACCTCTGGTCACATGAGGCAGAGCAGAACCTATACAGCCAATCCTGTGCAATGCATGCATGCTTGCAAGCATATGACAAGGGCTGGTATATGAGTTGGAAAGAACTCCAAAAACCATGTTCTGCCTGTTTTCCCTACTTTGTTTGTCATCATATCATAGGGCCCAACATTCTGTTCTGCTTTTTGTTGATGATGCACACTTACTCTGCAAATTTATCCAATTAACATTTTTTAAAAGATCCCCCCCCCGCCACCTCATGTGCAAATTACATTTTAAAAGTGAACTGAGTTATTTGCTGCAGCTATTGTTATTTTAAAGAAATCTTTCCCAGCAGTTTGGATGCCATGTAATATACCTCTCTGGTTGTCTAATGTTACTGTGAATGCATGTATTGTAAATGCATTTATATTGAAGGCTAGACAATTTGTGATTCGATGGATCATTCTTCTTTCCACATACAGTATAATGTAGGCTTTCACCATTTCCCCTCACCTCACAAAACTCAGGAGAGCCCAGTGAAACCTCTTGCAGAAGTGCCTGCCATTTTGCTGGAGGACGGGGGACAAAAGGAGTAGCAGACAATGAGAAAAACTGCACTCCTACTCCCTCTTTTAACATGTCCCCAAGGGCCACCTCTTTCCAGGGAGAAAGAGGGCTCACCCATTGCCAGCCAGATCTCCCTTGCCAGCAAGCATCCCAGTCATTCCTTCATCCTTCCTGTCTCCACATATAATATAAGCTTGCACCATTTCCTTTCCCCTCCTGATTATCAGACGAGCACAGTAAAGCCGCCGCCTCCTCCTCCTCCTCCTCCTCCTCCCCCCCCCTCAGCTGACCCATGGAATTGCCTGCCATTTTGTGGGGGTGATGGTGGTGGTGGAGGAGGAGGAACAAAGGTACTGCGGATTGTGAGGAAAACTGTACCCCTTGCTCCCCATTCCATCATTTTCCTTCAAAACCCCTCTAGCCCTATCTTGTCAGCAGATATTCGAGTCTCTTCCTTGTTCTTTCTTCATTGACCACCACCATTAAGAGACTTCAAATTTCAGCCTCAAAGGAGCCAATAGCTGCTTGCCTCTCAGACCTTGCCACCCGCTGATTGAGTGCAGGGGTCAAATGGAAAAAAGTGTGGGGATATGTTCCTCCCATCTTCCCTCACACTATTCAACTTATGAGCTTTGGAAGTTGGAAGGCATGGTGCCATTGAAACAGCCACAACCTTGCCAAATTTCAATTCCATGGGAGTCCTGGGTCCCAGATTTTGGATGCATTCTGCAAGTTAGCCCATTTGAGGCATGTTGATTTAAAAACTGTTGCTGTATGATGGGCCCTCAAGTTAGGACACTCAACTGAACTAATAACTTAGTTCAATTTAGCAACCTTAGCTATTTCATTCCAAAAGCTCTTCAAAATGCAGTGTCTGCCTATTTTCCCTTGAGTTTAGATGCTAAGCCAAGTTGAATGAGAGACCACCAGAAAATTCCAGCTACTGTATATGCTGAGAGAAAAATTAAAATTATTCCAGAATAAAGCAATAATAAAGTTGTTCTATACTGATGCTAACAAAACTGCATGGAAATGCCCATAAAGTCATCAGGATATCATTATATTATGGTGATGGTCCATAAAGTCACCAGGATATCACCATAATATGGACATCACCATAGTATGGTCGTCAAAGCTTAGTAAATGGAAAGTTTACCAATAAATACATGGAAAGTTTACCAACAAATAAACTATAAAAAAATCTTCAGAAAAACATGGGAATACATGCTGACTCAGAATGAAAGCTTCCTTTGCAATGTTCTATTCCCACAGTAGGCAATCAAGAGCTTAAAGATTGTGAGTGGAATGGCATGATGTTGGTCATGTTTCTCAGGAACTGGCATTCAACGGTATTCTGCCCCTGAAGCAGCATTGGAAGCAGCCACAGAAAGCAACTTTTCTGTGAATTAATATGTTTGTGTCACTTAGTTTGAAACCTGTTCACTTTGCTGTTGGCCCTTATTCCAAAATATAGAAACTGGAATGAAAGGGTGATAGTATAGCTCCAGAAACAATTTTTCTTCTATCAAATTCAGACAGTTGGAATGCATGATGAAACATATGTAGAAATACAGCGGCAAAGATTGTTGAGAAATATCTATTCAGATATTATGGGAACCTTTATAAAAGTGCAAGCAATTACGCAAACTTATGAGCCATGAAGTTTGCTGAATGTCTTTTTTCATTCCATTGCTCCGAGTATATTCCACATTTCCTCTGGGATACTAGAATAATACTTTTGACTCAAAGCAGTCTGATGAGAGAGCTTTCTTTGAATGAAATTGTCCACACTTCTTAGCTAGCATGCAATGATCAATCTTTTGTTTTATGTTGGAAAACCATGGAACAAACACAGGATGCAAAGCTACAAAAAAAAAAAAAAACCCCAACAACACCATCCAGAAAGTCTAGATGGAATTGTTTTTGTTTGTTCTCTGCCTGTCTTATCACAAAATTTATGGATTTAGGAGTGTAGGGAGGAAAGGAGGAAGCAAGGAGTAGTTCCTGCAAAACTGTAGTCTCATGAATTTTGCTAAAAAGTTCCCACTATAGCTAATTGCATTTGTTTTTGTTACAGCTGGATTGCTAGATTGTCTATTGTAGCAATCTCCTTACCACCCTGGAGAAAAGCTTCTGTGTTTATTTGTTTTTCCTTTGTTTATTCAAACGTAGGCAACATAGTTGGATGAATTTTGACTTTCCTTACTCCAATAAAGTTCTGTACAGCCAGAAAATGCACTGGGTTACACAAACCTTTAGTATTAATATTTAATTTATTAACCTCCTGCTCATCTTTTATGCAATATTTTGATATGTACTATAAGCATATGTATAAAAAGGCAATTATGATAAAAATTGTAAACATTAACAACATCATTATAATGGTGGGATTATGTACAGTAAAAGTCAAGTAAAGTAAAGACCAATAAAACAATGCTGCATCAGATTTCAGTGACAACTTTTGAATTATTGTGCAGGAATGCATGATAGAGGAGAACTTTTTTTTTAAAAAAAAAATCCTATTATTCAAGTGTACATCTTGCGTTAAAAAGAGAGAGAGTGTGCAAAAGTTCTGAAAAAAATATGTTTTTGTAAAAACACCATTGTTTAACATTTAAAAAACAGTCAAGAATTATTTAGATCTTATCCTAGGGGAATTATGATGCTATCATTGAGGAATCGTCATCTGGTAAGAATCTAAAAGGTTTTCTCATATACTTTTCTCAGAAAGTGATTCAGCCAAGGCAACTTCTATATGATAAATCCAAAATATGGTTGATTCTCAACTATTTTCATATATTGAATCTAGATTATTGCTTGTACTTTTGGGATGGTTTGTCCGATGTGCAGTTTCAATAACAGAAAACACACAGGATTATGGCAGAGAGTGAATTTTTACATTTGCTGTATGAAAACACAGTGAACAAAAACAGCTGCCAAACTGCATCCATATTTTATTAAATATTGATATTTGCTTCTCCAGCTAATTCATTCCTTTAAGGCAGTTAAAAATACAAATAATGAAAACCATATAAAGCAAGCCAAATGAAAAGAAAAACAGAAAAGAATTTACCCTTATTGAAATTCTTATGCAAAAAAGAGAACTTTTCATTTTCATCTAGATCAGGGGTGTCAAACTGGCGGGCCGCGGGCCAGATGTGTCACGCTCAGGCCACGTCCACCCCAGCTCCGCGAAGGGAAAAAAGTCACCAAACATCACATGATGGCAACATGACGCCACAAATTTGACACCCGTGATCTAGATAGTTTATTGGGTAGCTTCCATACTACCGTATTTTTCAGAGTATAAGATGCACCGGAGTATAAGATGCACCTTAGTTTTTGGGGAGGAAAATAGGGGGAAAAAATTCTGCCTACCAGGTATTCATCTGGCTACTCCTTAGCCTGGTCAGCTTCAGCACATTAGTTCGCTCGCTGATTTTGAGGTTGGGACTGGTGGGGAGTCAACTGCAGCACATTAGTTCACTCACTGGTTTTGAGGTTGGGGCTGGTTGGGGCTGTGCTTCTAAAGCACAGCTGATCGTCGGAGGGAGCAGCAATTAGAAAAGCAGGCAAAGCATGCAAGATTGCTTAGCTCGTGTTGGGGCTGAAAAACAGCTTCAAAAGCACAGCTGAGCTCCAGTGACTAAAGCAGGCAAAGCGCGGAAGGGGTAAGAGAAGGCAGCAGCTGTTCCGGGTAGCCATTTTGGGCACCACGCATCGAGCGTTTGGAGGCTGAAAATGCAACGTGTGGAGCCCAAAAACAAGCCATTGTCGGTGGCAATCTCTGCAGCCATGAAGAGGACGCGCAGAGGCCGAAGGGTAAGGGCTGGCAGGTGGGTGGGGCTACATTCGGAGTATAAGAAGCACCCAAATTTGCAGCCTCTTTTAGGAGGGAAAAATGTGCTTCTTATACTCCGAAAAATACAATAGGTATTTAGTCTGGAAATGTCATCATTCCTATTTTAAAGTCCTAATACAGTTTCATTCTGTTTTTATGGCATTATTTGTAACATTTAAAATAATATATACAAAAATGCAATTGCATAATTAGTCTGTTCAGTGAAAAAATATTATGGAAGCTTTTCAGAACTTTTTTCCCCCTTACATTCAATCATGTCCAATTCTTGGAGATTGACTGGACAAATTCCTGAAGTTTAAAGTCTAAAGAGAAAATGTCTTAAAATTACAGTAATATAATCTAAATTATTTCTAAAGACAATTCATTTCTTAGTATTTCAGTCTTACTTTCTGTTTCCTGTTTCTTTTCATGGAAACTATATTTCACAATAATTTTACGAGTATACTGGATGGACTGAGAAGAAAAAAAATTGCTTATTCTCTAATAGGTATTGAAATATTTCTTCAAATATCAGTCATTTACAGGAATTTGGGAGCTCCTTACTTTCCACGAGGATTGTACTCTGAGACACCGGAAACCAGTGAATTGTCCACAATGTGACAATCAGCTCAATCACGATGGAACACAGATGCTCAGGGAGACTGGTGAGGACAAGTAATGATAGCAAGGCATCATGGCACCTTGACCTCTGTGAGCATTGGAAATTCTGAAAGCCAGGATGAGATCACAGATCCTACCAGTGGGAAATCACCTGTCCTTCAATTCCAGAAGTATTGCAAACTATCTTTGCAATATTTCTTCTGAAATGATTGTTGACTGGCTCAGTTTTCTGAGTTCACGCGCATTGCCAGAACATAGAGCTATTGCACTAAATTCAGATTAATGTAGTGCTTGCATGGGAAAGGGTATTTGAGAGGTCTTATTATTTTTATTATTATTATTTATTGTATTTCTATGCCGCCCAACTCCCAAGGGACTCTTGTATATGATATCACTTTTTCTTGCTGATTAAATCTTTATTTATAATCTTCATTCTAATATTTATTTTAGACACTTAGACTATTTAATCAATTTTCTAAAATTGCCTAAAATTTCTAATCTTTTCTTCCTTCCTTCCTTTTGTAACATATAGTATGTTTAACTTATTCAAATCCTTGACTTCAGAAAGTCTTTTTCAATTGTACTACTTTTTATTTGGTCTTCCTCATTCTTTTGTAATGATTCATGATTCAGTTTCCTTTGGAGGCTTTTTTTGGTATATTTTTGTTTAAAATGAGGTGTGTCTCTTTTTTCTTACATTTTTATCCCAATAAGCAGTATTCTTCCCGCAGTTCTTAAAAATTCATATTGTAGCATCAATAGAGAATTGAAGATAATGCAGGCTATTCTGAAGGGGCAGTCTTAATAATAAGTTACTATGTTCAATATGTCATGTAAGTTGAAAAATGTGGTGAATTTTCATTTCCCCATAAAGAGTGAACTTTTCTACAAATACTATTCTATAAGTAGAATAGGCCTTTTCAACTCTTGAGGGAGTTTTCTGCTTGCTCTATTGCAGCGGTTCTCAACCTTTGGGGGTCGAATGACCCTTTCACAGGGGTCGCCTAAGCGTGCGCTAGCCTGCCACGCCCCCTTTGTCACCTTATCGTGCACGGGGAGGGGGTGGGGAGGGGATCACAGCGGCGGGGCGGGGGTCGCGGCATTAGGAAGGTTGAGAAACACTGCTCTATTGGCTTCCTTCCCAGAGCATTTCAACTGCTTCTTCAGTTCTTCTTCCTCCTCTTCCTTATTTGATGAGGAAGAACAAAGTGCTGCTTGCTGGTCTTATTTAGGCTTTTTTAAATAGGGATGAAAAAAATGATTTCTTTTAGAATACTGACATTTTAAAGTGGGTTTCTAACTAGTTGACAAATGTGTCCATGTCACAAGTCTGCATGTTCAGTTCACATTCATTGGCAAACCCATTGAACAATCTACCAAACATCCTTACAGCAAATTGTGTTGTACAAATCCAGAAAGTAAGGTTAGTTTAGAATTCAGTATGAGGGGGGATATTCAGAAATTTGGATTAATTGAATAAAACCTTATTTAAGTAATTAAGACACATAAGAGAGTATTGTAAATATGGCTATTGTGTGGTTATCGGATTATTGCCAAGAGCGGCAACCAAGACTGAAGCTATAACCAAAAATTTCATCACCCACTTTGCCACAAGGGGGTGAGGGTATGCCAGATTTTAAATGTGTGCTTCCTTATATTCTAAATTCCATCCAAATCAGATGCAAACATTTTACAGTTCATATAAGCAATTTTCAGTCCAGGATTTTCTTTCCTATCTTATCCTTATCCTCCCTACCCACCTCCCTACTAGCCAAGAATTCAATTCTCGGTCATTCAGCAATACCAAATTCCATTTCATATTACCTTTCCTTTAGGGATATTATCTAAATTAGGCAACAATTTACCATTTAGTAAGTTGTGAAGTTAGGACTTCAAAATAAAAATAAAAATCAATGTATTTAATAATGGGGACTTTATGATGAGAAACAACCCTCACACATATTTCAACAAAGATAAAAGGCATAGTGAATCATATATATTTATTAACAAACCAATAAGAAATAAGTTAGGTGTTATCTAAATTTTCAGTGCCCCAAGTCTCTGAAATTTAAAGCGAAAAATTCCACTTTTTCCATCACTTTTTAAAATCACAAATTCTTGAATTTCTCTAAATAATATAGTTTAACTGACATAGAAATCCTTAAGCAAAGCAGTTGGCTTTGGAATGTAGGACTGAGAGAAAAATTCTTCCATTTAACAATTCATTTTGAGCTGGATGGTATTCCAGGATGATAATATTTAGAATATGTGTTTCTGGTTGCTTTATTTAAAAACAAACAAAGAAACCACAAAAGACTTGAGTTTTATATCCTCCTTGAGGGTGGACGCTGAAAGTACGAGTGGTTTGAAAACTATTATTCCCTCATTTAACTCCTGCCCTTTAATATTGCTGATGTGGCACATAGTTAGATAATCAATAGTTGAAGAATGTAGAATATGCTGTGATGCCAGGGTTGCATTTTGGAGGAATAGATATTATACTTGTGTGGATTTTATATGGTTTGAACCACTGACGGCCTGGTATATTATAGAAATGCTATTCAGTAACTAAATAAATAAATAAATAAATTTGTGTATACTTGTTAAAGGCTTTTTACTAATTTGGGGGTATCAGCTACACTCCTAATCACTGGCCTCAAGTCTGCTTAGAACTGTATTAAAGTAATCCAGTTCTGTACTCAGAGTCCTATTGAACTAAATAGTTACATGTATACATAAACTTTGGGGGGAGAGTTTTATGAATAAACCAGTTTTGTGCACATCAAAAGTAATCATCAGAAGTTGAAGTATTCATTAGGAGCTTACATTCTAATATTTTCTGTATCTAAGCCAAAACGTGGCATTTTCCTCACTTTTCCTGAACAAGCTGGTTCTCTGCAACATAGCCTTGTTAGGGTTCCAGCTTTGCTTGTGAATGCAAAATCTGCTCCCTCTTGGGCAGACTCTGGACTTTCCTTCCCTTATTTCCTGATAAGCCAGCTTCTCCAGGCAGAGAAGAAAGACTGTGAGATCTTGGCTTAGCTTGAATGTGTAAGAAAATGTAAAAACTACAGTATGTCTCATCAGTGGACTAAAACAGCTAGATAACACTTCCTTCCTTCCTTCCTTCCTTCCTTCCTTCCTTCCTTCCTTCCTTCCTTCCTCCCTTCCTCCTTTCTTTACCTTCTGTTTCCTGTCTTCCTTCCTTCCTTCCTTCCTTCCTTCCTTCCTTCCTTCCTTCCTTCCTTCCTTCCTTCCTTCCTTCCTCATTTCAGAAACAAAATGGAATTGTGGGAAGTACATCATCCTTTATAGTATTAAACATCTGAAAAATCAAAGTTTTTGGTTCATCTTTTGCAAATAACTCAGAAATTTACAAACAGTTATCTATTTTCTCCTGTCCACTGCTTCATATGCTTGCGATACATTTTTCTATACAAATGTGTGTTGGTTATTGAAAGGATCTGCTTATTATTTGGTTCGCATGGCAACATCACCTGTATTTTGTCTAATAAAAGATGCTGATGATTATTTTCATAACCACTTTAGGCAATTCCATTTTACAACCACAGTTGAGTGGAATGTAGTCCAGGTTGCAACTCCAAACCATTTTATGCTGTTTTATAATACCCATTCTAACCACTTTTACTAGACCAGCAAATCCCATGAAATCAAATGTTTCATGGTAGTATTGTAAACTGAAGCATCCTAACTTTAACTCTGCAAGTCTCGGTGGGCCTTTTTGTCTAATCCAAGGGATGGATTAAATTTAAGATTTGAGAGCTTTAATTTAAACGCAGTCAAACTTTTCTGTAAATGATAAAGGCCATCTGCAAGAGTACTAGGAAGGAAGCAGTGCTTACACATCGCCATGAAAGGGGTTTTCTGCTGATGACAATTCACTGCTTTTGCCAGAACTTATCCCTGTGCATACAAAGCAGTGTTTAGCTGAAGTCACATAATTCATCCATAAAGTGTCTGCGCTTGACCCAAGTTTTGTGTCCAAACTTTCTAGCACTGGCCTTTGTTTAGGAAAGAATGACTCAGCCATCCCACTGTTCTTCATTTTACAGAGGTGTCAGGAATTTAACCAGTTAAAACTGTGAGGCCATTTCAGTTTGTGGGCTGACTCTAGCATGAAACTATTATATACTCTGGGTCACGTGGCATAACATTTCATCCAAGTCTATTAATTCTGGCAGCAGCCAGAGAAAGTTTCAGAGCTTCTGGAATCCAGCAGATGTACTGTTTCCTTAGGGCTTTGGGAAGCACGGCATTATTTGCAGGCTCACGTAAGTTGTTGAACTTTTTTTTATTAGTCTAATGCACTGAATATAATAATGCTTTTCCATTGTTCCAGAGTGGTAAGCTATGCGAAGCTTCACTACAATAACTGGTTTGGTTGTAAACCAACTCTGTCTCTCCTTCTTGAATTTTAGAAGTGCTTTTTCAGTCATTCATTGCCATGTACTCTCTGTGTAAGGCATTCTGATGTAAGGAAATCTTTGGATATAACTGGAAATACTACTTGAATGGAAATTTAGTTTGCAAAATTCTGTAGTTTTGAACTAAATGGTCCAAAAATCATAATAATCTCCATTAGCACTTAGGCTGTATAAACCACGTTATCAACTTGTCTTAATACATTTTGTGGGGAAGACTGAGTAGGATGGCAAGAAGAAAAAGGAGAATCATTTTGGACTTGAACTGAAGAGAACCAAATTCAAGCCTATTACCTGCTCATTCAGGGAGTAGTGAAATTATTGTTTTGGGAACAAAATTAAGCAACATTTTTCCAAGCTACTAGTAGGTCTGTCAGCTGATGTACTGTACATATTTTCATAAAACTGATTATTTGCATTATAATAAGTTATAGTGGGGCTCATTATCACTTTGATCTCATGTTTTACACGTAAATATTCCTGGGTTCAATTTTTGCTGTCTTTGGTTTTAGAAGATCAGGCAGTTGGTAGGAAAGACTTGTGATTTTGAAAGTTGTCCATGTGGATAATACTAGGCTACATAAAGGAAGAATAAGCTTCAGTGATGTACGAGACAATATATTATGAAGCTAATTCCCACGAACTCTTATCAAATGTTCTTAGATGATCAAATTGTTTTGTCCTGACTAAATTATTGGTCTATCTCAATAACCCAACAAATAACTATAAGTTCCCATATGCATTAGGATTAATTTCCTATCATCATTGCTTGATATTCATGCGTTAACCTCTTACTTTCTCCAGGATCCAGTCTTCTTCCAAAAGCTTTGATGTTTGCAATGGATCATCCTAACACAACACAGTCCCTGCCGGCTGTTGAAAACTCTGGCTCTGTTGCTTCCCTGTCTGAGAAGAATGGAGGTAGTGGCAACGAATACTTTTATATCCTGATTGTCATGACCTTCTATGGAATCTTTTTAATGGGAATCATGCTAGGCTATATGAACTCCAAGAGGAAAGAAAAGAAACCTAACTTGCTGCTGCTTTATAAAGATGAGCAGAGGAAATGGGGACAAGCTGTAAAGCCTTTGCCAACAGTCTCAGGACTGAGGTCTGTCCAGTTTCCAATGATCAGTATGCTGCAAGACAGCATGGTACCAGCTTTTTCCTGCACCTTGTGTTCCATGGAGGGAAACAGTGAATCTTCCTTGCCAGATGTTCACCTCACTATTGAAGAAGAAATGCCTGTTGATGAACCAGGAGAATCGGCTGAAGCAGCCCTCCTCAAGGACAGTAGTGAAGGCTCTTCAGAAAGCATCCATCAACATTCCTAGCATTTCCAGGCTCTGAAGACTCAACATCTTTTGAAAAATTATAATCAGTTGTGCTTCTGGCATTGATCCATCCACCATCAGGATGGGTCATTATATTGTTGGAAGATGGAAAGAAAAGTAATAAGCCCAAATATAATGTATAACAGAATGGTTTGGTTACTAAAGACAGAGAAGGATTTTTTTTTTTCTCTGAAGGAAATATCCTGGCTTTCCTTCAGCTTATTTCTGAATGTACAAATGTGAAAGTAGTGGTGATATGTATATGACTGTTTTATGAATAACCAGTGATTTGATAACTAATGCCACGAATATTTTACCCTATTAAACGTCTCAAATAAGACATTCCTAGTCTCAAAATGACTAAACAGCAATAATACAGAGCAAAAATCAATCTTTGCTCACTCAGTGACTAAGTGGCAGCCCACTTGAATGAATTCCTAACTTTCAGATATGTATAATTGTGTAGAAGAAGTACATTTATACAGATATCAGAGCAGCAACTGGGAAGGGGGCATGATAATGAAATGGCATGAAACAACAGCACTTGTGACTCGAAGTATATAACAACAAACAACAATTACCGCTATTTTTTTATTTGTTACTTGTTTATCCCAAATAGAATGGCTGTGGAAGTAAATCGTACATTAATGTAAATTTCTAGATCAGTAAGCATTGCACAAAACTGATACTTTAGTTCTGTTAATCAGCTCAACATCCTGTTCATTCTGAACGAGTCATGAATCACAAAAAGACCAGGAGCTATAATGCCCAATTAAGATATAACTGCACCAAAAGCAGGCCCGGTATGGCCACTCGGATGTTCTTTGTCTGTAGCTGTCATCATTGCAGCTCTTCATTAATTCATAATGAGTATAAAACATTGATCTCAAACATGGTGAGTTTCTGGTTCTGGATTTCTGGTTTAAATAATAATATATTCATTTTAGAAAGTATTCAAACCATAGCTCAGGAATTTTTTAATGATAATTTGTTACAGTATTTTACAAACACATTAGTTAAAACATTACATGGGTTTTAAAAAGTTATACATGTAACAGTGATCCCAAAATTCATTACTTCCATCATGCATTGCATTGGACATCAACATTGGGCTTATAAGTATGAGAACAGAAACACTGCCAAAACTCTGAGTTTTCCAAGTTAAATAATGCAGAAAGATATGTATTGCCATGGGATACAGTCTGTGAAAACAGAAAGGGAATATGCACAAATGAGGTAAAAGTCCTACTTTTTACTTCTATTTTAAGGCGTTAGTTCTAATTCTAATTTAAGTTTCAACAGAGCTAAAAAACTTCATTGATCAAAGAATATTGTCATTTTGTCTGTCTGATGTCAACAAGATCATTATGTTATAGGAACCTTGTTTGTTTGTTTGTTCATTGATGAGTGACTACAAATCTCATTAAATGCAATAGATGTATTGCTATTATCTTTGCTGATAGTCTTATGAGAACAATCTTGGGGTTTCTATATTACAAGAAGGACTGTTTTCAATATTCTTAGATGCCAAACTATGTTTGGCATTTTGACTGGAATCACTTGAATTCTGAAATTGTACAATTCAAAATAATAAATGAGTTGATATATTTTTCCATTGCCTTTTCTTCATTTATTATGAAACAAATGTATTGGTGACTCTCTATTCTTTTCAGCTTGACTCAAAAGTCAATTGTGTATATACTTTGATACCACACTGTATATATTTGAACTATATTTAAATATTATTTTTTCATTATCCCTCATTTTATTTAAATAAAAATGTAATGATAACGTTTTGTTATTTCTATGGAATGATTATTCAGTGACTAAGGTTTCTGTGACCAAAACTACTTCTTTCTTCTTTTTTACCTTCAGCAAACCATTTCCTGGTAGTTTCCCATACTCCTCATTGGAGTTATAGGATCAGGTTCATTTTAAGTGACAATATCAGCTGTGATTCTTCTAACACATGTCATTCATCCAGGAACATTTCAGACTACTTTGTTCTTTAAGTCTATGACAAGCATGCTGTTCAAAACAGAGTCTGTGTATCTAAACCATTTGTTGTTTATTTGTTTGCTTTGGCCGTTGTGATCAGCAGTAAATGGTAGGCCTACCATATTAGGTTGCAGAAAGCCAAATAAACACTAAGTGACAACAGAGAGTACAGATGACTTTAATCCTTTGCTGCCATCTCAAGGTCATTTAGATTTTTGCAGTCCTAATATGCTATAAATATGAATGGTTCAATGTATTTTGTTAGTTTTTCATGAGCATTGCCATCATTCCCAATGGCCTTTTCTGCAATTCTCTAGCACAATAGATTTGGATTTTTTTTTTAAAATTAAGAATCAGTTCTATGGGAGTAACCATATCTCCTAATAATTTGAATCTAAGTTGCAATTGCCTTTCCCTGCTATTTCTTGCACATTAAAGACAATATAATAGGGTAATTTGGGGCCTTGTGATCAACTGGTAAATCCTTAAAATAAACAAGGATTCTTGCATATGAAGGAGGAGAAACAAGTGGTTATTCTTCTCAACTCATTGATCACTTGTAGAGGGCATGATACAGTATGTAAATCATGTTTCCCTGCCTGGAGCTCTCTATATGTTTTGGATTATATCTCTGCTTAAATCTATGTAGGATGGATACTTCCAGTGCAACACATTTGAAGGGCTAAACTGCGGTAAGATGCTTTAGGCAGAAAAAAAACTTAAATAGAAAACAGGTGACTTTTGGTAAAGACTGAGTCAGTGCACTTGCTAAAATACCTTTGATTCAGTTTTTTGGCTGTGGCAAAGACTTGACAGGAAAGCCTGCAGTTAGAAGGCAATAGTGCAATTTGGATAGAAAGTTCTCCACATGGCTCTACCTAGAGGGCAGGACCTTAGAAGACTTCCACAGAAAGACTCTACCAGTTTGAAAGCAGCTTTGAACCTCTGTGATCCCCTAGTGCCAGCAGCGTTCAAAAATCAAGCAAATTGGCGGCCATAAATTTGAAACTGCAGTAAAGTCCTCTGTCTTTCTCTGAAATACTGCCTCTGGGGAATTCATGGGGAATGTGTCTCTCACTTGCAACTGTCCCTCCCTCCTCCTTCTGGTTTTCAGGCCTCTCTGGGGAAAGTTAGTTTGACCCATTTGCAGTTTCCTCTCATAGAAATCCCTGGGATCTTTTTCCGCAAATGGCCAGACAATGCACATTGTATGAAGTAAGTAAATGGATGTGGGTAAGACAAAAGGCATTTACTTCAGCCACTTTTTCATAGGGAGAGGTCAGTGAGAAGATTACTGTCTTGCAGCAGCTAAGGTCTTGACAGCGATTTTTGCTCTTTGTTCTCAGTGCTGTGAGGTTAGCAGAAGAGAAAACGCTCAGGAATCATCTTCAAACTGCTTTTGAAGCCTCGAAGACTGGATGCAATAATGGTGAGGAAGGGCTCTTACTTTTGAAATGGAGGCAAGAATGGCTCAGATAACCTTGAAAGGCCAAGCTGATGTGAGACTGCAGCCTGACAAGGCCAGCCCTTTCTTAAAGCAAACTATAACAGCCAGTGAGTCTGGTGTGCTTATTAAATGCCTTTTGCTCAAAGATGACAAGCAGGCAGTCGGCAGCCAGGCATCTGCAGACTTTCAGGATGAGAGAGAAGACATGACTAGTTAACCCCCAATTTGGAAATCTTCCAGCAGTGGGGGAAGGTGGCGATAATGCTGACACTGAAAACCTGGACAAGGAGAGGCAGAAAGTGGGATGAAGGAAATCAGCAGGAAAAAATGTGACGTGCCACAATGTTGCCTAAAGAGCAGTGATTTCTGACAGTTTCTGTTCTTCATAAATAGGAATGGACAGCCCATAGAATGAATAATTTTAACATAATTAAGGGATAGAAAAATGGTTATGATTCTTCAGCATTCTTGGACTCATATTAGGTTCTTAGGATAATTGCATTTAATACAAAGCATGCATTGCTTTATCCAACTATGAGTAGCTGATGAGGAAAATATGATTATACCAACAAAGATCGTTATTAGGCTCCTCTGATTACACCCATGTTTGGTCATTTGCTTGCTACATCTTAAAATTTTGTTTACTAATGAACTTATACTTTAGATGAAATGATAAGATAAAATTATTTTAGTTTTTAATTGTAAGTATATTTTATGCATACAAAATCACACAGAGAATATGTGAACATAAAAACTAATGGGGAGGACATCTCTTACAAAACAATCATAACAAGATGTGCAGCCACTGTAAGTTAAAATCCACTGTTTGGTAGCAAAGAGATGGCTAAAACTGCCCTTCGTTCCTTTTCCCAGGAAGCCAATTTGCATATTTAACTTTGTTTAAAATAATGCTCCACGGTTGCTATAGGAAACGTAGGCAGCAGTGTTCATGGTCTCAGACCTCTCTTCCTGCAAGACACGTCAACAGCATTTTTCAAACTATTCATGAATGCCTGTTGTTGCACATGCACTAGAAATAAATAAAATGCCATAGGTTATACCTCAAGAGAAAGGGGAAAGAGAATAGAGTTAACCATGTAGTAGTAGTTTAATAGCAAGGTTCTCAGAGTTCTCTGTCATGCTTCACTAATGGATAAATGACAGAACAGAAAACAATGTAAAAGACTCCAAATTTACATAAACTAATATGAGTCAATGGTATAAGGTTCACCTTAAATTTAATCAAAATTATATGAAAATTCTGCTTTTGCTCTTTAGATAGGTATGGAAGAATGCCATGTGCTATGGGGCTGATAGTTGCTTAAATGACCCTTCAAGAAGCCCCCACTCCAAGAAAGTCTTAGGCTGGTCACCCAGATGCTTCAACTGTGTTATTTCAAAGTAAGAAGTAGAATTTTCCTTGAGTGCAGAAGCACCTAGCAAGACCCTAAGGCAGAAATAGGCAACATACCACATGTGGGCTGCATAAACTTTCATGCTTGTCACCAATATTCAACCACAAAATAAACAAATTTTATTGACAAAAGGTCAGCCTGTTTCTGGCTTTTCTGAGTGGAAAACAACATCTAGGGTATTTTCAGTTAGGGCAACACCTTAATCTCTAACTTAAAACATATTAAAAATATACAAGTGTTCTTATTGTGATGCCACAGGACCTCAGCATAGCCTCCTGAGATCCTCCATAAATTCAAGAGGCTGAGCTGTGGCCTTACTCCTCATATATTGCCTGCTTCTTGCTCTAAAGCAAAAGTGGGCAACATTTTCTCACATACAATTTGCTATTTCTATCACCAGCACAACTGTCTTTGTTCTGGCTTGCAGCCAGATGCCAATATTCTTCTTATTCATGTCAGAATGAATGTCTTCTCCCCACCTCTCAAAATCATTAGCCAGTGAAGTTCTGCTATCCATAGAATTTATGTAACTTTGGGATTATTCTCATAGAGAGTCAAACCTGAAGCTTTAGCCATCTCTAACAGCTTGCCTTTCACTTTCACCTGCTACCTCTCCAATTCTGGCTTGAGGGAGAAAGTAGAGGAGTCTCTCCTCACTAGATCTCTGTTCCTGTTGCCTGGTCCAAAGCCTCAAATCAGCCCAAACAGCTGACAGACATTACATAAATCATCTCTCTCTCTTTTTCTTTCCCCATCTCATGTCAGTGTTCATTATGCTATAGTGCTCCTATTATGCCTATCTAGTGTTGTTGGGCTGGTAAAGAACACAGATATAATGTTATTCATGAAGGCTGCTAAACTTGTGTTTTTGAAATAAACATTGCTTACAATAAAAAAAAACACAGGAGAGAAGGACATGCTCACTCAAAGCCACAGTGCCTCATTCTTACCCAAAAGCAGCATGAAAAATGACATTGAAATATATTAGAATGCAGACCTAGTAAAACTGCTGTGGCTTGCTGATTGCTTAAGGGGGACTATAGCACTATAACACCCAGAATAGCTAAAGATAGCCTTAAGCTGTCTCAAGTATTGTGGAGAGAAAGAAGTTCCCTGAGGATGGGCTCCAGCATGAGTCCAAAAGCTTGGAAGACTAAAACTCTGGTCCCAGTGACTGACTCAGATTGGATCCTGCCACAGGTATAGGTTGAGGACAAGATGAAGACAGCCTCATAGGAATACAGAAGAAAAGAAGTTGGCAGAGCACATTTATGTAGTGGTTAGATGCAAATGAAAAAAAGCTGGTAGTCACCTTGTACAGTACTTAAGTGTAAGAATTTGATAGATTATCCATGAATTGCAATGGTATTTTTCCTCCCAGAGGAAAGAAAGCAACAAAACACGTAAAAGCCGTTTCTGTTTCATCTGTTTGAATGACAATGGTAAAAAGAATTTAAAAGTAGTATTAAACAGACCACTTTTTCTGTTGAAGAAGTTTTCTCTTAACTTTGATGTTTGGGGATTAGAAAATTAACCACATACTGCAACAATGAAAATAATAAGAAACAGTAACTAGTGGTACAGTTCAGTTAATGTCATTCAGCAATTCCTGAAAAGAAATTTAAAAAAGGATATTAGCCAAAATGTATATAGTATACTGTAACATAGCTGATAAATGCACAGTATTTTTCAAGACAAAAGAAGAGAAAGGAATGAAAATGTGCTTCTATAACATATATTTTATTTGACTGGAAACAGGAAGAGGAGGAGGAAATGGCAGAATAGATTGGCATAACTGTTTGCATCTGTCCAGGATAAAAACAAAAACAAAACACACCACCTTTCTTAGTTGAATATTTAATTGGCAATGACGAGAAGCAAAGCTATTTCCTGGATGCTAAAGTAATTTCTTCAAATATAATAGGAATTGTGAGAGTAATAACAAACTTAGATTAGACTGAGCCTTCATCTGTTCTCAATAGTGAGGTAAATTTAAGTTTTGGAGTGCTGCCACATTAGACTATATATAACAACATGGAAAAGATGTTTGGATCTGATGAAATACTTGCATTCAAATCCAGAATTCTTTTCCCATAGTAGCCAACCCAAATGTCTCTTTCAAGTCTGCAAGCTTCTGATGAATAAAATGTATACACTAAAGCGCTTCTCTATTTGAAAAAAAGAAAAAGAAAGCTATGTACTGAAAATTAAATAAGGAAGAAAATCAGGCTAGAATACTACTGCCAGGAAGAGCCTCAAATCATGAGAAATACCCACACCCATCCACAGTCTGAAGTGATACAATCCAAAGTGGTTCAGAGACAATTACGTGTTGAGTTGATTTCCCCAGCAATGATATGATATTATTGCTAGAGGCCTATTAGTATACTAGATTCAGGCTCCTCTTGTAGTTCTGATGTTTCCATCAAACTGGAAATTATTTTGCTAAGCAAGAAATATTGGTGCAGAAATAGCAACATTTTACTGATTGTGTTGAGCCTTCCATGTAACCACGAGGTAGGAAGACTTTTGGTTCAGCTTACTTCTAAGTTCTTGGCTTCCCCCAAATGGTTAGACATAAGGACTGATCTAAATATAAGAATGTAAGCAGTCTGGAGCCTGCCACTATAATCTCTGTGTCAGTTCTGATTGACTGTGGATTCTTGGTCAATAATACAGTACAGATCTGCAAACAAATACATCAGTCAATTTAATCAGTCAAGTTCCCCTTCATTGTAACTATGAAATCAGAAAACTTGGACAACAGATAATGTAACCATTGGAAATACCCAAAACACATGGATCATTGTAAACATATTGCTACTACTTCTACCACTACTTCTACATTTTAACATTAAAATAATTTAAATGCACAATATACTGTACAATTATATCTATTTTAAAGCTTATAAGTAATTGTGGTTTTCCACCCCAAATGAAGTCAGAGAAAAGGAACATTTACTCTTGTCCCTACAATATTTTCTTGGTCGTTGGGGGAAAATATAAACATTTTTGAAAAGGGATTTCGTTTGTGCCTTTAAGTCAGAGTTGACTCCTGGAGACCAATGGGACAACTCCTTGCAGTTTTCTTGGCAATGTTTTTAGTAGTGATTTGTCATTGCTGGCTTCCTAGGGCTGAGAGAGAGTGACTGGACCAAAGTCACCCAGTTGGCTTCATGCTTAACGCAGAACTGGAGCTCATGGTCTCACAGTTTCTATCCTGATGTTTTATCTATTACACCAAGATGGCTCTCTTTTGAATAGGAATGGACCTGAGGAAACGTAAATCAGTCTGCCCTTATTTTGCATTGGTTGTAATGGGTAGAATGAACAAACTGCCCTTTTTATTCTCAGAACACATTGGAAAAGTTATAAACAAGCTCCTCCTCTAAACCATGTCCTATGCACTCTCTCTTCTCCAGTCTGTTGCCCTCCATATTGTATGTACTGGAACTTCAACTGGGAATTGCTCCCATACATCTGGAAGATACTCAGTTGGAAAAAACATTGTATTTTACTGGAATTTGTGGAATTCCATGCTGCTGCACACATTTGAATTTTCACAAATTGTACACCCCCCAGACGCTATACTATTCAGACAGAATAGTTTCTTAGACAGAAATTAATCCTAGAATGATTTACAAAAGTATGTAGAAACCCACAGGGACCTCACATTTGTCTTAGTTTTGAAATGCAATAAAATATAATGTTCTATTAATTGAACTTAATATAGTAATGACTCACTTGTCCCACTGATTTCAGAGGATCTTCCCTCAAGATAACATTTTGGTCTAACTCAATATGTCTGCTCCAAAGCCTCCTAAATGCACTCATTGACAAAGAAAGATAATCAAGTGGCTCTGATAGTTGAAAATAGTTTTTATAAATCATTATTTCAGACAAAAACTCTAAAGCTTTAGTTATTCTTACTATGGAGAAGGTCTGTTGCATCTGACTGTCTTGTACTTATTACAGATAACGAGTGGAATGAAGTAAAAAGCCAATTTCACTGCTATAAAATTAGTAAGATAACCAGAAATTCAAGCCAAGACTTGTAAGAGTTAAGCTGCCAAAGAGTTCTGCCTGGATGGGTAAATCTTAATTTTTCTCCCACATTTAGCAGTCTTTTTATGGATAATGTTTAGGTTGCAATAATTTTTAATTAAATGAACCAAATCATACACTTGCCCATTATAATTTTTATAACAGTATGAAATCTACTGGTTAGTAAGGCTCAACAGAGACTTCATTTCCTTAGATTCCTGCGGAAAAATCAGGTGGAACAACGGCTGATGACCTCTTTCTATCGGTCTACGATAGAAAGAATCCTTACATACTGTATAACAGTATGGTACGCTGGTTCAACAGCTGCGGACAGGAAGGCACTACAGAGAGTGATTAATTCGGCACAAGAAACCATTGGTTGCCCCCTAACACCACTGGATGACATCGCCAGGTCTCGGTGTTTCAGCAGAGTAAGGAAGATACTTAGGGACGATTCACATCCTGGTCAGTGTCTTTTCTCACTTTTACCATTGGGCAGAAGACACAGAAGTATAGCCAGCCGGACAAACAGGTTTAAAAACAGCTTTTATCCATGGGTTGTCAGACTCCTAAAGACAACTACTACAATCACTCCATGCGTACATGGAAACATATGACTGGTTTCTCCCTAATTACTTGTATAAGGACCATTTTCTATATTATTCATGTTGTCTTGTATTTTTGTTATGAATTGCACCAGTAGAGGCTAAATCAATTTTGTTGTATATATGTACAATGACAATAAAGGTGGTTGTTGTTATTGTTGTTGTTGTTGTTGTTGTTGTTATAGATACATTTCCCCCCTCTCTACATGAATTTAATAGCTATAATAATATTATGGCAACGGATCAACAAAATTATGCAAAAGTAGATTGAAAGTAGCCTTTTTCCTTTCTCAATAGTTGTTACTGCTATCCAGTATGAAAAAGATTTCTTGGTAACTGAAATAACTGATTTCATCTTCCTAATGCCAGTTTCTCACAGTAAGTTCCCTTCAGGATTTCTCTCATGCCTGAACTCCACGCCTACTCAAGCCTCAAGAACTATAAACTAATTAAATCAGAATTTTGCAGGCTGGGAAAGAAGAAACACAACATGTTATGTATTTTTAAAAAAATGTTCAGTTAGTATATAGATATTTCGGTTAATATGGGAATCATGGCAAATAGATCACCAAATTTGGTCTATTTGGTAAGGGATGGCGAGATTCTAATTGTGTTGGATCATACACTCAGGATTCATAGGGGAAATGTTCAAATCTGAAATCTGCAGAATCTCAATCTCAAATCTCAGATCTGCAGATTCATAGTGGAAATGTTTTGTCACCGAAGACACATGTAACTATTATGTTTTTAAAACTGAGGCTTGCTTCAGCCAAAGTACCTAGAACCCTGCAATATACGCTGTTTCTTTTCTCTTAATAACAGTGGCTATCATCTTTTTTCATTCGGTATGCAATTAATTGACAATCAGTGAAATGAGTTGGAAGCAAAGTCAGAAAATATCTTGGGTTGGTTGTGCACAAAATAGTTTTAAACACAATAGCTTCATTCTATGGGCCAATATTTATTTGTAGCTGAATGTATTTTTGTGCTGACAGGGTTGGACAAGATATCATACCTGTGTGTATAATAATTAATGGATATTGAAAGGCTAAATACATTGAAAACTTCCTGTCTTCTTTGCTTTGCCTGGAAAATTTACACATTATTTCCATGAACTTTATCAAGAAGATTAATTGTTTGTGAAAGATCATTTAGAACTTAGATTGTCATCAAGACTCTCATTAAACAAATATGTAAAAGTATTCTGGAAACAAAGCATGGCCTTTCTGTGTTTTAGAAAAGAATGTCAAGTTGCATCTTGAATAAACAGGCCTGCCTTATTCCTATTAAAAAGGCACAGTTGCATCTACAGGATAATGTCAGGAATCACTGAAGACGAACTGGAAATACAGTAGATAGATTTTCATCTGATGTAAATTCCTTCTGTTTGCTTACTCTTGGACTTCTATTTCACGTGAGCTCCTGCATGTGTTTCGTACGTCACTGGAAAGATACTGGCTGCAGTTGGGAACATTTTTTAAAAAGAACCTCTTAAGATCAAATGTGAAACGCAGCTTAGGGAATGATTAATTAACACAAATACACAATATGGGTCACGATTACAAAAATCTACTCCATCTGTGGATCCTTGCATGCGTACATACTTCTTTCTGGAAAATAAACCAGTTTGGCTTCTTTCCAGGAGGAAAATGTTTTTTGGAATCCTACACACTTTCTTTTTAAGAAACAGGGTAGAGGAGTTAGCTTTGAAAGAACAGCTAATGTTAAAACTATGAAGGGTTGTGCTATTTTGTTTCTAGGAGTTTACCAACTATGAGGGGGGGGAAATAGAGCCCCCATAACCTGACTGGAATCCATTTCTTCCCACTCTTTAAAAAGCAAAGATTGTAGCCATTTTGTTAGCATATTTCATTTATATGTACACTGTAAGCTCAGGTCACCACTCTGGTAAATTATAAATGGGAAAAAGCATTAATTGGGATGAGGTGTTTTATTCTTTCTTTGACCTCCTCTCCTCTTTTTCTAGAGACTTTTGTCCAGCCCAAAGCCTTTTCATCCAGCTAAGCTTAGTTCAGTTCTTAGCAGCTGATGAGAAGGAAAGCATTTGAGAAAAGAATATATACTATATGTAAACAGTAATTGATAGAGGAATAATAGCTTATGCCTTGCTTTGACTAATTTTCAGGTCTTCCCCACAAATGTTTTAATGCACAGGTGCCTACTAATAACTACCCTCAAACCTTTTGGTACCATGTAGTATATTTAATATGATTTTAAATTGTAAATAAATATGCAAAAATTATGATTATACCTTAACTAAATTCAATGGATAATAATTGCAATATAAAATTAGCAACATAAGAAATTTTCATTTTTATTTTATACGAGGTACCATATACAACCATAGCAATATACTAGGGAACTGAAATACATCTTTCATCAGAATCATGGTATTCAAATTGTACTGCTAAATCATGGAAATTGTACTGCTAAATAAACCAAGAGCAAATATGTAGAGGATTCATTTTATACTTGGATTAATCCACCAGCTTCTGACTTCTGAATTATCTCTGTCTCACTGGGGAGGGAAAACATAGATGAACAAAGTCATATACTGTATGAGAAGCAATAACTGAAATGAAGAATCCAAAGAGGTAAGGATAATCTGTATAGCAATTAAAACCCATTGAATTTGATTTCCTATCTGTGCACTAAAACACATTCTTCACAGAAATCCATTGGTGAAATGGATTGTTATGGGGATGCAGGGGACGTTTCCCTTTTGCAAATCTTTAGTCTATTGAATACTGGCAATACAGTATTCAAAAAAATTCTTTGATACGGTGAGGAACCCATCACAGGTTCCTCTGATATTATTAAACTACAAATTCTAACAGTCTTCAAACTAATGAATGCTGTAGTTGACAAGAATAGACTGCTCATTCCATAGTGGCTAAAGGAAAGATGTAAGCTTTGAATTTTTGATTGCATAAAGAGATGCTTTTTCTTCATTTTCCTAAGATATGATACTGCAAATTATTTTGTTATGAAAATATATAGTTGTAACTGCTAGCTTAGAACTGTTGCATGATTCTGGAAGTACTTCAACCATTTGATTTATTTCCACAAGATGGTGCAGTAGGGCTAATGATCTTTTCAGCAGGGCTAATGATCTTTTCAGCACACAGTCTGCACTTGGGGAGGAATATAATATTAAAAATAAAGACTGAACAAAAACATCCTTCTAGAATATTTTGCTTTGAAAATAAAACAGCAAAATATCTTATTGTTTGGATTCCTTTCCCCCGGCCATTACTATAGGGACCTCCAACTGTATATAATTAATGCATAGCCCATTCAAAAGGTTTAGTAGACCCCAAATTCTTTTATATATTGATTTTATTTATTTTAACATATTTCTATTTATACAAAGTACACTTAGACATGATAACAGATGTTAGGATATGTTGTGATTCTCAGTGGAAATTACACTCAATTCCTTCATCAACAGAGTGGCAGATCAAGCTGACAGAGAAAGCACTGATATAAAAAATACCATTTAAAAATAAATGTAAACTGTCTTTAATTTGGGAGCCATTATACAGACATCTAACATATCTGAAGTTTGGATTTCTCTTACCACAAATCTTAAAACATCAAATTCTGTCTGACTGGCATAAATTATAATCAGTTCTTATTATTAGTATTGATGATTCCTATTAATTTGATGCTTTTTATTCATATTTTTACTTGACTTTAATAATAATTTTTAAACTGACATATGATTATCATTATATGCTGTCTTAATTCAATGTTACTATTAGAAAAACAGGATTTTAAAAAATTAATTAACATCTTAATTTTTATAGCTTCCTAAATTCCTGTATCTAGTTCTTTTCATGGCTCGTTCATTGACTCAACTAATTTACTTTGATGACCCATATTTTAAAAAATATTTTTCTGCCTAAGCTGAATATGTACATAACATATGGACAAATACAAATGCAAGTTCAAATGCAAATCTTATATATTTTATTTCCATCTTTTTCTTGGGAAAGTCAGACTAGCATTTATGAATATCACTAATTCTGTTCCCATAACAACAGCCTATGATAGATGGTTTGCACTGGGCACAAAATCAGGGGCGCAGTGGTATAGGAAAAATATTTCTTTATGTCCTGGTTACAAGTACCACAGAAGCATTTGGTTAAATCCTGTGAGAAATAAAAAGTGATATAAAAATGGGCCTTTGCCCCATCCAGCAAAGTTATTCTTATGTACTCATAGTTGCATGACAGCAAGTTCTAATCTTCTAAAAAAGATCAGATCTCAAAGGCCAACTTCCCAGAAGCCTTCAGAGAATTAGTTTGGGAGCATATGGATGTCACAGCTAGGTAGCAACTAGGCACTGACTTTTGTGGCTCATGCTTTCTTTAAAAAATATTTAGAATATACACATTACAGCAAGTCCGAAAGCAATTAATTGAAAATGATCTAAAACAATTATAAATGTGCAAACTGCAGATAAGCAAAACAAAATCTGAGCAACTTAATTAGCCAATACATCTACTCTTTACAACAATATTGCAAAAGAATGCAAATGATAAGAAACATAACAATAAATCAGGAATAGAAAAAATAATAATTAAACCTTAAACACAAAATTAATTATAATGAAACATGCATTTAGAGGGAAATACCTATTCCCCCGACTCCAAAGCTTCACAACGCAGGTTCTCCTCCTTTTCTCAGTTCTTTCTCATATAGGTTAGTTGTAGTATTTACAGTACAGTTGACACTTTCTCAACTATTTAGCAAACTTTGGCTGTTCTGCCATTTCTCACCAGGCAGTGGCACCTAGATGACCTTATCTCATCTTAGAACAGCGGTTCTCAACCTGTGGGTCGTGACCCCTTTGGGGGTCGAACGACCTTTTCACAGGGGTCGCCGCGCACGCTAGCCCGCCATCTTGGAAATGCTCCCAGTTCGGCCGTGCCTGCGGGTCGCCGGACAGCTGGTAGCCACAGAAGCGGGAGACTTCGCCCACCCGCCCGGACGCTGCCATTTGGGTTCTTTTACACTCTGCGCATGCGCAGAATGCTTTGCGCATGCGCAGAGGGTAAAAGAACTCAAATGGCGG
>QLTV01001459.1:1222235-1257915 GCA_003457575.1 Thermophis baileyi
GCTTCCTATTTTGACCACTTGTTGCCTGTTTGACAGGAACGCAGTTATCCATTTGTGCAGGGGTCCAGAAATGCCATAAGATTTTACTTTTAGGAGTAGTTTGTTGTGTACCACTGAGTCAAAGGCTTTGCAGAAGTCTATGTAAATTGTGTCTATTGCTTTGCCCTGGTCGAGTTGTGTAGTCCATATGTTTTTACAGTGTAGAAGTTGCAGATTGCAGGATAAATTTTTCCTGAAACCAAATTGTTTGTGAGAGAGTAGGTTGCTTGTCTCTAAGTGGAGGGTAATGGATTGGTTAATGATTGATTCCATGACTTTGCAGGTGACACAACATAAAGAGATTGGTCTGTAATTTTCAACTAGGCTGGGGTCTCCCTTTTTGAAGATAGGGATGACCGTGGTTAGTGACCATAGGTTGGGTAGGGAGCTGGTCCTGAAAGATTTATCAAAAATTATGGTCAGAGGTTCTGCTAGGGCAGTGGAAAGCTTTTTTAAGAAGTAGGCACATAGTCCATCTGGTCCAATGAATAGAGATGGTTTTAGATTGGGTAGTGCCTTTCCAATGTTGTCTTCTGTAAAATTGGTGTATATTAGATCATTGTAATTGTTTGTGGTTCGACTAGGAAATATTGGACATGAGTTGTTGCTGTTTACAAAAACTGAGCCAAAGAATGTGTTAAAGAGGTTGGCTTTAATGGCTTCATCATTACAGTCTTTATTTTTAGGTCCTTTTAGGGGTGGGATGGTTCTCGTCTCTTTAAGTTTGTTGTTTACGAAATTGTAAAATGCACGGTTGGATTTTGTGCACAGGAGGTTTTCCAAGAGATTTTTTTTTTTGCTTGGAGCTTCCTTATTGTTATGGGTAGTTTGTTTTTCCTGTTTTTGGGAGTTATTAGTGGTACGTATAGTTTAATGACTCTTTGAACTCTCTGATGATTGGTAACCACTAAACACTATTTGAAAAATGCTAGCTTAATATTGTGTACTTATGTATTTGTGAGTATTTTAATCATACGATTCAATATACTTCTATATAACATTGTTTCTAGTCCACAGTAGTTTTCACATTATTGTATCTGTTATTCCTCCCCATTTCCTTCCTTCTCTTGGAGCCTAGTAGTATGATCTATTCTATTTTCAAATTGAGAAGACAATCGATTGGGCTATGAAATGGAATGGAGAAATGCTAATTATCCATTGGTACTTTAATTTGGAAAAAATAACACCTCGTTAAGACTAAATCTGTATGAAAACTTCCTAACAAGCAGAACATTCAACATAATCAAATTATTGTGATAATGGCAGTGACAGAAGATGAAAAGATTTATCATGGTAGGAGAAAAATCCTCATAAAGGTTTTCCCAGTGCCACCTCAAGAGCATATGGCTTCCCAAGGCCATATTGACTGATGACATAACTTCCCACCAATACAAAGATTTGCATTTTTAGAATGACTCGGAAGGAGAGTCACCACTGATCCTCTAGGTTTTGGCATCCTAGGCCAGCCTTTAGCCTAAAGCTTTCTTGTGTCTCCAGATAATAAAATTAAAGCATCAGCCTAGAGCCTAGAGCCTGGTTTGCTTGTCAAGATGTGTGCATTAAAATGGGAGTCAATGCTTTTCTACTCACAGTATATCATTTGGCCTTGCTACCACTGAAGTTAAAGCTACAGAGGATTGCATATTCATATGATTAAACTCATGGAAACTACTTTTTTGCCCTCTGAAATTCTTCATTTTGGCTCCAGTAGGCTTTATTTCTGAAAGCATATATTTTGAAACTGTGTTTTTGAAATTATGATGGGAGTCAGTGTTGGTAGCTAAGCAAAGTTTTGTAAATAAAATGCCACATATAAACGATTTTCAACATTAACATTTCATCATTGATATTTCAGCCATTTACTTACTTTCTCCTGATAACACCACGAGTTCTAACCCTGCCTTATGCATGAAGCCAACTGGGTGACCTTCTGCCAGTCAATTTCTCTTCAGCCTTACAAAGGAGGCAATGGCAAACCACTTCTGGAAAACCTTGCCAAGAAAACAGCAGGCTCTTGTCCAGACAGTCTCCTAGAATCGGACATGACTGAACACAAGAATGACTGACTGAATGACTGATTGACTGACTGAGTGTGTATGTGTGCATAGTACGTATTCTTTATATTAATAGCTTATACTTAAGGACAGTTGGTATTTCTCTCTAGAGCTTGCTGACGCATGCATTGTGAAGTGTATGTTTTGTAGGGTATTTTCAAATTAGCAAATCATTCAGTCTCTCCAAATATTATTACTAAGCAGAAGGCAAACAATGTGACCAGCCTCCAGTAGCTTCTAATAATAGAAATGATACATCTTTTAACATCAGAATGGTAATATTTGGGTAGATGGTGCAGTAAATTTTATATGCTATAATAGAAAAATGACATGCCTGGGTTCATTCATTCATTCATTCATTCATTCATTCATTCTACAAGGCTAAATGGTCAAGTCTTCTCCTATTATTGACAGTATCCCAAAGTAATATTTAACAGATATTATTTATACAATGAATCTTAACTATTTAAGGACCAGAACATTTCTTTTCTGAAAGGCTTCCATTACAAAGAAAAAAGATGCAGAAATCCTCTTCCATTAGAGTTATATCTTCTCCATATTTTTTTTCTTTCTTGCCTCTCAAAATACTTTCTTTATAGCCTTTGCAAGATAGACAGACAGACAATTGACAGACAGCCAATTTTTTTCCTCCAGGCTTTTATCTAGGGTCAGTTACAGTGTAATAAGCCACTGTTGTACCATGGGTCCATTTAAAACTAGTGGAAAGGTGCCATAGGAGAGTCTCTGTTTGTCTTGTGGAGTGCTAAGACTGGGAAGAGCCATTTTGTCTTGAGGAGAAATACTGGAAGAATGACAAAAACTCTGTGGTCTAGGAGAACGTTGTTTCTTAATCGGAATAGGCTTGTCATCCAGGTCATCGTCACTTTCATCCAATTCTTCCTGCCAAAGATTCCACTCGTATTCAACATGCACGTGTGGATTTAGTTTCCCCACTTTGGTGTGGGAAAGCAAATCTTCACACTGGATAGTTTTCAGTCTCTTCGCCGTGTCCAGGGAAGTTTCCCCAGCTTGATTTACTATATGCAAAGTTGGCTTCCCCTTCAAAACCAACTTCAAACACGCTGGTTTTTATATATACTGCAATAAAGTAGAACTGTATTCCCCAATGCTGTTTGCTTATCCAGGTTTCCATAGTTTTGTACAAGGAAATCGACCAATACTCTGAACTTCAGTCTCTACTTTTATTATATTCTCACTATATTAACAATCATGTTCTGACACTAATCACCATTCCAAATATGTCTCATATTCATTCATTTCTGCTTAAAATCTTCTCCGTATTTTTTTTCCTTTCTTGTCTCTCAAAAGATTTTCTCTATAGCCTTTGCAAGATAGAAAGACAGATAGACATTAGCATTATTCTGATAGGAAAAAAAATACTGCATATTCTCTCAGTTATTTCCAAACTTCAAAGAATTGTGCTTAACTCTCTTCATGTCTATCATTAATTTAGAATTTTCTATAATTTCACAGTAATCAAGTTCAGGATGTTTTCTAAACTGGGTCTATCTTTTTTCACAATTTGATGTATCATTTCCATGTTTATTGCTTTAATATTTTAAACTCAGTTGGGAGAATAATACATGTCTAAATTGTATAAATAGTATGTCTCCTGAAATGTTGGTTTGACAGTGTAAAATACATTCATTAAAATGTGTTACTGTCTTAAAAAATATTAGTTTTATTAAAATGCATTTAGTATGAGGAAATTAGTCACATAACATTGGGAAAGCTTGAAGGCTTTCACCTGGGACCAGACTCTTGGAGTAAAAACTTCCATTATATCTGTTCCTGTGCAGAGTTAATAATCATTTTTAAATTCACATAGTCCTGAATTAAAAATATTCAATTAGGTTGTTGGCTATAAGACTAATCTTCAATGTGGAAACTCTAGGACAGGGGTGTCAAACTCAAGGCCCGTGGGCCGGATCCATCCCGCGGGGTGCTTAGATCTGGCCCATGGGGCCACTCTGGAAACAGTGAAGGACCGGTCCGCAGTGTCTCTGCCAGTGAAAACAGAGCTCAGGAGAGCCGCACACAGTCCGCCCGAGCTCCGTTTTCGCTGGCAAAGGATTGCAGGAAACCGTCACAGAAGAAGGAGCCCATTTTTGCTGGCAGAGCACTCGGGCCACCACAGGTGCCCCCGACATGAGTGACATCGAGCTGGCCATGCCCACCCCGGCCACATCCACCCCAGCCCCCTGAGGTCAAACACAACCCTAATGCAGCCCCCAATGAAATCGAGTTTGACACCCCTGCTCTAGGATGTTGCTACATTTCATGCATGCATACTTTATTGTACAAAAATAAGAACCATTCAGAGTGCAACAGAGTAGGTACTTATGGGTATGTTTCCTTATGACCATTTAATACTACTACACCCCAAGCTACTCCAACTCCCAATAGATTTCTGGATGTGATTCAAGGGACTGGTTATTACCTTGAAAACCCTATATGGCATAGGACTGGATCACTTGAAGGACTGTGTCTCCCAAGAACATCTGTCCACCCCAAATGCTCCACATTCCTTTTTTTAAAACTTGTCATTTAATGGGATCTAGGAAATGTGTCTTTTCTGTAATTGCCCCTGTTCTCTGGAAAGATCTCCAATAGATACAGGCCCCAAGTCTTCTCACCTTCAGGAAAGTTGTTAAGATCAGACTTTCTGCCCAGGCATTTGGGGCCAGTTAAATGGGAATCCCTTTTTGATTGTTTTTTTTTAATGTGCTTGGTTGCCATTTTATGTGTGGTATTTATGTAGTGTATAATTCCCTCCTTTAATTTATTGTTGTTCTTATGTTATATGCCACCCAAAGTGGATGAATTGGATAGTCATATATTTTATAATAATTAGATTTTTATCATGTATTTTATTTGAGTTATATTACATTATGGACATTCATTTAATTGTTGTGTGTTTTAATGAGAAAAAGTGATGGGAACTTTCCCATGTATCAAGATGATTTCACAGCATTATTTTTAAAGGATAAATTCACTTCTATACTTGAGGATATACTTTTTTCTGTTCTGGATTAACATCATGGTCCAGTTGCTCCACACTATCAAGAAACATTGACTTTTGTACATTTGATTATACTAAATGACCAGTGGTAAGAGAAAAGCATGAGTAGAGATATCAAGGAGGGGACGCCTTCTTTATTCTCCATGTCTCCATTGCTGTATTCCTAACTGGAGGATTGTAAGGATTACTTTATCCTTCTCTCCAATATGAGACAGAAAACACATGCTTTCCAGAGGTGGTATTCACTTACTTTCCCTACCGGTTCGCAAATGTGAGCGTGTGTGTGCACATGCTTGCTTCGGTCACACGCGCACCTTCCGTACATGCGAGTGGCCTTCCGTGCATGCGCTTTTCTCACACGCATGGCTTACACGCATGCGCACGGCTTCAAAATGTGCCTAAATAGGATGGCATAATGCAGGGGCGGGTGGGCGGACTCACACGCAGGTAAGTCGCTACTACAGGTTCGCCTGAACCGGTCCGAACCAGCTGAATACCACCTCTGATGCTTTCTATCATAGAATATTGCTCTTCATATAAAATTTATTTGTCCTTTTGGAGCTCATGATACAGTACTCTTAATAAGCTTCGTTCTGCTCACCAACATATGTTAGAATAAATTGAAATAAATAATTTCAAGCTGAGGAGAATGACAATTATATGGTTTTCCATCTTGTCAATTGTTCTGATTTTTCCAAAATTCAACAATCACATATCTACAAACTAAATGGATACTGAGTTGTACACTTTCCTATTAATTAACAAAAAGTGAGAAATGCTCTTTGTATTTGGAAATCAGCAGTGATAGGAACAATTGTGGATCAATTAAAATGCTTCTGCTGATTTTGAGAATGAAAAGGATAGTGTTGGGTTAAAATCATCAGTCCCACTTAAGTAAAAAATACGTCTGAATAAGCACCTTTAGTACGCATGTAAGAAATGAATAAGTTTTGCTAAGGTATATGTAGAAAAATCTGTAAATCTCTGTATATCAGGACATAGTGTATACACTAAATGAAAGGAAATCTCAAGAAAACTGTCTACTGTGGACCTTACACATTTCTTAAGAGGTTCCTAAGGGGGCGTGCATAAGCGCACCAGCGTGCCTACCGTCCCTGTCCTACTGTACCCATTTGTATGTACTCATTTTATGTGTTTATGGCTATGTTTTGCTTCTTTATATCCATTTATTTGTGCCATTTTTTCATGTGTCCTGTTTCCTTGCACTTGTTGACAAATAAATAAATTAAATTAAATTAAATTAATTAAGATAATGATAAATACGGGTAGTCCTTGGTTTACAAGGGCAGTTGGGACCAGGACTGCCATTGCTAAAAGTTGTGGTTGTAAAGCATGATGTAATGTAAACCTTGAACTACGCCGTCTACGTTCCGACCTAAGCTTAGTACACAAGATCATCTACCTTAACGTCCTACCTGTTAACGACTACTTTAATTTCAACCACAATAACACTAGGGCTATCAATAGATTCAAACTAAATGTAATCCGCTCTAATCTTGATTGCAGAAAATACGACTTCTGCAATAGAGTAGTAAATGTCTGGAATACTTTACCTGATCCTGTTGTTAGTTTCTCTAACCCCCATACCTTTTACCTTAAACTGTCTACCGTGGACCTTACACGTTTCTTAAGAGGTCCCATAAATAAAATAAATAAAATAAATAAAATAAATAAAATAAATAAAATAAATAAAATAAATAAAATAAATAAAATAAATAAAATAAATAAAATAAATAAAATAAATAAATAAAATAAATAAAATAAATAAAATAAATGTGACTTCATCACTTAGTGATGGCCACCCTGGCCATTTCTGTTGCTGTTGTAACCCAAGGATGCGCAAATTGTTAAGCAGCAAGAGGCCAGGTAAAGAGTGCAGGATTACCTTGGGAAGGGGGAGGCTCTGGGAGGCCTAGTAGAGGCCACACACAGGTTGGGAGGTGCTGTGGGCAGAAGAAAAAGCATTGGCAATTTACCAGACAACCAACTTACTAGACAAGTTAACAAGCTGACCTTGCAATTGAACTGGCTTGTGGAAAGCCAGCAAAGAAGATTGCAAATGGTGACCACATGACCACACCTAGATCATGATCATGTGACTATGATGTGCCACAACAGTCGGAACTTACGTTCCATCACACATACATTTTTCAGCACCACCATAACTGAACAAATGGACCAGGGGTGGGTTCCACTTACCTTCCCTACCGGTTCGCATCGCGACGGAAGAAGTGTGTCGCGCGCAAGCGAGCACGCAAACCAGTAGCGATGGGATTTAGAACCCATCACTGGTTTGAAGTAAACTTGATATTCTTCATTTGAATTTCCCGCTGTTGCATCTCTGACTTATTCATATTCTAAATTAGTTCTCTGGGAGGTTTTTAAATATTTTTTAGAATTTCTCAACCTAGTGAGATAATATTAACTTCAGGGATGACGTTAGACTTATTGCAGGAGGAAACATGATTGAAAACTCAGAACAACTACAGAGAGAGCACAACTACAAGACATTATCACAAAATTACATTCCTTCTTACTTTTTTCCTGCCCTGGGATTTTCTGTTTTTTAAAAAAAGAGCTTGGTAGAAGGAAATTCAGCAGGGCACTCTATCATAGGAGCTGTATTTACATTTTAGAAAAAGCAATAAACTGTTGAAAAAACAATTTGATTTCCTCTCCTTGCACGGACTGAGTATTTAATTATGTTTCTTAATTTGCAGTAGAAAGTATGATAAGATAATAAAATCCATACCATTGATCAAAATGTCCCTGCCAAAAACGTATGAAACAGAACACAGATGGCAACAGATTAACCGACTTTACCTGGAATAACATGTTCTTTCTATCTGTGGAAATTTGATATAATTAAAAATAAAGCTCTTAATTGAGCAAGTGGACCATTTGTATTTTTTCAATATAGATTTTTACATTTTATATGTGTTTGTTTTTTATATTGTAGTTTTTATCTCATTGTTGGATGCTGCGCAGAGTCATTTATGGTGAGGTGGGTAGCTACAAAAATTTGATAAATAAATAATCTAGATTCCTATGAAATAAGCAGTGCTTTCGGGAAAAGGACTATTGGGCTTTTCCTGTTGTGGGCTTGAAGTGAATTAGGCCCCAGAATTAGACGGATATTGAAACTAGTATAATTGTTATATGTACCTTAAGGGTTTGTCTAAAGTTTGGGTTTTCTTATACAAGATGCTAAGTTTGCAATCACTCTGTTTTATGGAACGTACAAAATGTCAGCATCCGCTCTTGCCAGCATATGAATTCTCTATGCTCCATCTGTTGTTGTTCCTGTTTTCTCCTCAGCAAACAGAAAATGTGGCTTCCTCCAGCATAATGGAAGAGTTGAACAACCTCTATAGGTGGAAAGGATTTTAATGCTATTCATTTATGTTTTTTAAAGTGTGAGATTAATGTGGGCAGGAGGCTCATGGAGAAGGTGAATGCATCACAAGTCAGCATAAACGAAATGCGGTTTATGACTGCATTTATTGTTTTAATGGAATTGTTTAATCAGTGTTTCAAGCTGGAGAGACTATAACTTTCATTGAGAAAGAGGGGGAAAGATAGGTTGACTGAACTGAGCAAATCCTATTCTCCACGTTTGGAGCAAAAGGACAGCTATTGTTGCTATAGCAGTGCTGCGATGAGGACGAAAGGAAATTGATGGATGATATGCAACAAGCAGGCCGCCAATGATTTCATTGCCTGGTCTGGCCAAGAGGATTCATTATCTTGTGTTGTTCTCTCAAGTTCTTCTCTAGTACAGCATAGGATATCAACAGTCACCACATATGCAATGTTATTGACTCATTATTTTCTATTAATTTCCCAATTTTTGTGATTATTTTAATTATTCATATGACTAAATCACGCTGAAAGGCATTTAAAAATTCATTATAATCTTATGAGACCCAGTTTGGTGTAGGCATTAGGCTAGAAATTGGGAGACTGTGAGTTCTAGTCCAGTGTTGGGCACAAAGCCAGTGGATAATTTTTCTTTACCACTAGAAAAGGGGCAATGGCAAAACACTTCTGAAAGACCTTGCCAAGAAAACTGCAGGAACTTGTCCAGGCAGTCTCTGAGAATCAAACACAATTGGACAGAAGAAAAATATTATATTATATATTATCACTATATATTATATAGTATCTTATACATTATGGCACTACAGTATATTACTAAAATATAGAAAATATTCTTTATGGCATGATCAATTTTTGTACTATATCTCACTTTAATTTTAAAAAAATTAGATGAAAAATAATTAGAAAGCAAAAAGCAGTCACTAAACATGGAGGAATGAATGTTACTAGACTTTTAATGCTTCCCACCATAGATCTTCTATCCCACACATTTTGGGTATGGAATAGACTTGAATATAGATACTATTCCACCACAAAGCTTGTGTACAATTTAATAAAGTATGAGAATTGTTTATATAAAAAATGAGATGGAAATATACAAGAAGATTATAACTAAACAGCTTATGGCCAGGCGAGCAGCAACAGAACAAACCAGTAATTGGTTCCATAGAAGTTACAGTGGGAAGAGGAGGGGTTGAAAAGGATGAGAGAACACGGTTGCCTAGTTACAAAGTCCATTTCTGTGTTTATTCTCCTATCTTCAGTCCCTTCAGTCCCTGCACATGGAAACAAATCTAGCATTATTCAGGAACGTTGCATAGTTACAACCTGCAAAAACATTCCTAATAATATATATAACAAAAACTTATAATAAAAAGAAATTACAGCTACTGAACCATCTAAATACAGCCTTAGGCTGATATAATGATCATATCTTTGTTGCAGATACTGTACACAACTGTAATTGCAAGAGAGTTTCAATAAAATATTCTCAGTAACTTCAGCAAAATTAAATGATTGATATTCATTTAATAAAAACATTTACATATTGCTTTCCCTAATCTATGTCAATGTGAGTTGTATTCATATCGAAGCTGGTAATAAAACAATTAAAAAAATTAATATAAACAGTAAAATGGCAGGTGCTCCTTGAATTTCTGTGAACTAAAGCCTTCCAAACGGTAGGCCTCACCACTAAGAAGGCCAAACTGTTCTAGCTTGGTAGAACAATAGGGTCAGGAACTGAGGCGAGACGGTGGTTAGAACGGAACCCCTTTATTTAACACAGCTGACAACAGAACAAAGCAGTAACCGGCAACAGGCAAGCCTCTGTCAGGCTGCTATTTATATAGTGGCTGTCAAAACTGGTAGCCAATAGCGGGGCTGTACTTTTCCCACCGGCTGAGCTGTCAAAGGACAGTCAATAGGAAAATAGCTCTTAGTTGCTAGGTAGATCTTGAGCGTGGAGATGCAGCACCCCTCCCCTCCCGGATGGCGCATGCGTAGTCCTGGAGATACGCCGGGCGCCTGCGCTGTCTCGTCGAACACCGCGGCTCTACAGGCACGGTCAGGTTAGGAGCCTCTGGATCTGCGACTGGCGATGGGGGTGCTTCGTCAGGAACCCTGGACTCTGGAGGAAGATCTACGGAGGCAGGTGAGTCAGGCGCCGGGATCGTATAGTCTGTGGGGACGTCAGGGCGATCGTCGGCAGGAGCGGTTGGTAGGCAGTCCGCGGCCTCTACGTTTGGCCTGGTGGCAGCGGGGACTGGTGTGGAAGCAAAGGGTCATCCTCTAAGCTGGTCAACGTGACGCCGCCATAGCCTCCCGTCCTCCAGGCCTACCCTGTATGAACTGTGAACTAAAGCCTTCCAAACAGTAGGCCTCACAACTGAGAAGGCCAAACTGTGGGAAGACAAGCCAACAATCTACAATTCATGGAAGTCACAACTGGATCTTCCTGAATTATCTTAATTCAGGTTTATAACCAGCAAAACTGTCTCTTGGTATCTTGGGTTCAAGCTATTTAAGGATTTATACTCAGCACAGATTTAATTTGCACATAGTAGATACCACTGAGCAATCTTGTAGTCACATTCTACACCAATGAAATGTGCTATTGCTTGTTGAATGTGCTACAGCTTCTGGTCGAATAGAAGACATGTATAATATTTTACACAAGGTAATTCTTCTTTCTAAAGTACAATAAGTAACTTTTAATGGTACACACATTTATATACTTTTTATTATAAAACAAAACCTTCATACTTAAAACAAACAAAGCTAACTTCCAAAATAAATGAACAGCTAAAATACAAAAAGAATATACAAAATGAATTATAATAAAGAAAAATAGACACAACTCAATTGCATTACTCTGAGTAGCTTGCCAGAAAAATTGGAAGCTGAAAGATTTATTTTTGATTTTCACATTTCATTTTTAAGTTGTTATAGTGCATCTGTTAGTTGATGAAACTGTTATACTGTATCAGTGTAATATTCTCTTTTTATTGTGTTAGCATATTGTTTAATAAAACATTAATATTACACTATTGAAATGTCCCATATGGATCAATGGATTTATCAATATTTTAATTATGTATTTTATTAATTTTATTTATTTATTTATTTAAAAATACTTTTTGCTTCCATGCTCTGTTGAAACAGGTAATACAAATATTGACATATTACACATATCAACAATGTATTGTCACGAAACTGGATATAACTTTGCAGAGTTCTATAATAAGTGTTTATAATGACATGGCTGGAATTACTTTATGACATCTTCTAGATATGGAGATTCTTCCTAAGGATAAACCACCGAAGGTCTCTTGTCATCATCACCTCCTATCTCATTTTCTCCTTGGAGGTGAAACTTTCCAGTGAACTAGGATATTAATAAAACCAACATTTTGAGTAAAAGGGGATATACAATCCAACAATCTGTCTTTGTTGCTTTAAAAATATCAGATAAAAAAAATCTAGTTTATATGGTTGGCTATTATCCCAGATTGATCTGAATATCTGTCATGACTGGAAGTAAACAACAGCTTCATCTTAAAGTTCTACCTGAGGTGGGCAGCCTTGGACCATGTTAGGCCACAGCATTTCTTTTTTGGAGGACCCAGACACTCCCATAAACTTCCAGCACATTCCCATTTGATCTGCTTGGAACTCCATCTTATTAGAAAGTGCCACTGAAAGTTCATGAGGGCTGTGCTGTGCTTCAAATTTAAAGGAGAAATGCTTTACTGAGCATGTATGACTGTATACAAAGCACTTGTCAGCAACTCCTTAAACCAGTGAACTTTTCCAGATATCACATAGTGTAGCTACAGAGTTCAGCCACACAATCCCAGGAAAAAAGGAGGTACACTCTAAGGCAGTGATGGCGAACCTTTTTGGCACCGACTGCTGAAAAGGGAGCACTTTGCACGCGCGAATGGTTTGCGCGCATGCACGCTCGTCTGGGCCGCAACCAGGAAGAGGAGCTGCCCAGGGGGCATGCATGCACTGGAAAATGAACTTCTGGTTTCCGGTGTGCACATGCGCGCCAGCCAACAAGTCTTCCAGTTACTGCCGCACATGCGCACGTGCCAATCAGCTGGCCAGTGCGCATGCTCATGTGGGAAAATGGAAGACCAACTCTTCCGGTTTCCGGCACTGCTGCATGCGCAAAGGCCAGCTGATCGTCATGTGCGCATGTGCGCCAGAAACCCAGAAGAGGAATGGCCGACACTACGCATGCCAGGCGATATGGCTCCGCGTGCCACTTCGGGCACGCGTGCCATAGGTTCGCCATCACGGGTTTAAGGAGTCCTTGATAGGTACTATGTGACTACTCAGAAGTCTCTGAAGCACCTTTTCCCTTTGATTCTTAAACACTACACAACTAGAGTGTGTATATGAATGCCTGCACAAAGGAAATCTGGTATCAGGGACAAAACCCCTATCTACTTTCCTATGTAACAGGTGAATAAGCCTGGACTAATATTTCATAATGTAGTTTTTTGCCACTCTTGGAATTTAATGTGGAACAGCCCAGAAATAGTTTTCATCATACAGTTTTGCAAACAATCAAACTTGGTAGATATTCACATTTTAATGAAGACTAAACTGTGCTGCTATTCAGATTCCTCCTCAATTGCATTTATAGTAACTTCTGATCTATGCCTACAAATGAATCTAATTGCTTAAGATATGAATAAGTATATAAATTGTGCAATCACTGTCAAAGCATGTAATCACTGAGGCAGATTTTTTTTAGGGAGGGGGTTTGGCAAAAATATATATCATGCATTTCCTCCAAAAGCTCAAGGCAACATATGTGTAACAATGCTTTTTCTGTTTTTTCCCCCTCCCACACCAACAACTTCATGCAGAAAATTTCCCTGAGAGGTAGTACCTTATCCAAAAACAGTACATAAGTTTCTATGATTGAGTGTAGCTTTGAACCAGTGTGTGATCCATTGTGTGATCCCAAAGTTATGCAATCAAATCTCTGGAAACCTAGTACAATCAATGAATTTTAATTAGTGATAACCCAATGAGGAAACTTAAGAGTAGTTTACTTGAGCTATCTCATTCTGCCATTACTTCACTTGTTAGCTCACAGAAAAGTCACAAAATCCATATTATTTACTTTCTCTGAGTGGACAAGAAGCTACTATGGAATTCTAACATATAAAGTTCTTGGACTCCTTTTTTTTCCTGGACTGAACAAGGCTGAAAACAATAGCAGCCTCCAAGAAAAATATTAAAATTCTTGGAAATACAATTTCAATCCAATTTAACCTTAAAACATGAAACAAATATTTTTTTCTTCTGGAGTGTAGCTGTTGTTTTAATAGATAGTATTATAATAATATATAATTGTTAATATCTGCTTGTTCATATTCCCAAGATAACTTTGCCACTATTTCCCCCCCCACATGTTTCAACTTCAATGAACCAAATAAAAGGTCTGTTTTTTTTACTTACATGGTTTCTCTACTGTCTTTTAATGTTTTAATGTAAAGCAGCTTAAATAACCAGTGTACAAAACAATTTTAAATTATACTTAAGCACAAGTAAACAAAAGCAGCAGGATAATTCTTCATACTGAATATAGATAAAAATCAAAGCAGTGCTGTATAGTTATTTTGCTTTGGGCCATGGATACATTTAAAATACAAATATCTTTGCTGTTTAAAGGTGGGTGAATTACTGTTGATTTTTCTTTTTCGTTTTTTTATATCTCGCCTTTATTATTTTTTTTACAAATAACTCAAGGCAGTGAACATATCCAACACATGCCTTCCTCCTATTTTCCCCACAACAGCAGCCCTGTGAGGTGAGTTGAACTGAGAGACAGTGATTGGCCCAAGCTCACACAGCTGGCTTTCATGGTTCAAGTGGAACCTGAACCCGTGATCCTTATTTCCTAGCCTGGTGCCTTAACCACTAGACCAGGAGTGTCAAACTGGCATCGTCACGGTGTCGTCACATGATGCAATACATTGCAATACAACTTTTTTCCCTTTTGCTAAACCAGGCGTAAGCATGGCCAGTATGTGATGCATCCCGCCCGCGTGCCGCGAGTTTGACAGCCCTGCACTAGACCAAACTGGCTCTCATATTCTTCATGAATATGCCTCTTAAATTAAGGATTTGGGTTTTTTTGAGCTTTCAAGTCAATCTTGACTCCTGGTGTCTGCCTGGATAAGTCCCTACAGTTTTATTGGCAAAATTTCACAAGTGGTTTGCCATTGCCTCCTTGTTGACCTGAGAGAGATTGACTGGCCCAAGGCCACCTGGCTTTGTGCCTATGGCACAGAAGTGGGTTCCTGCTGGTTCAGACCGGCTCTATAGAACTGGTAGCGGGAATTTCCCCCCACTTCCCGAACCGGCAGCGATGGCCGGCTGGACACGCCCCTGAACTGGCTCTCTCAGCAGCACCGTAGGTGCCACCATCTTGTTTTTTGCTTCTGCGCATGCGCAGAAGCTGGGTTTTTAGCACTACATTTGCGCGGCGTGCCCATGCGGCATGCAAGACGTGCGTGCCCACGCAGCACATGAGGAAGCGAACCGGCAGTGAGGTAAGTCAGAACCCACCCCTGCTAATGGCAGGACTAGAACTCATAGCTTTAACCATTATCACCAAGGAGGCTCTTTAACAGAGGTGGGTTCCTCCCAGTTCGGACCAGTTCTGAACCGGTAGCGACCCACTGGTGACATCACGATGATGTCACGGATCCGCTTCGGTCAGTGCCGGTCTGTGGGCGCCACCATCTTTTTTTAAAAAATTTTTTTGAATTTTGAATTTTTTTTCTTCTGCGCATGTGCAGAAGTCGAGTTTCTGGCACTGCGCATGCGTCGCCATCTTGTTTTTGGCTTCTTCTCTTTTTTATGTTTTTTTATTTTTTTGTGCGTGTGTGAAGGAAGCGAACCAGCAGCGAGGTAAGTTAGAACCCACCCCTGGGTAGGAAGGAGAGGGCATGGGACCCAGGGGGCTTCTGCCTGCCAGTGCGCCATGGGCAGTAGGAGATTGCAAGCCGCAAGGGCTCTGGTGGGACGTGGAAGGCATGCGGCTTCTGGCATTGCAGAAGGGGGGAGGGGGTGGAAGCCTACCTGATTTCTCTGTTGCGTTTCTCCGTCGCGTTTCTTGTGCAGGGAAACAAAAGGTTGTGGGACTAAAAATAAAGTGCAATCAATCAATTTCAACTTCTTGCAAAAGAAAAAAATCCCACAAACTTTTGTTTTCCTGCACACGATAGCAAGAAACGCGACAGAGCTGGAAATCAGGTAGGCAAAGAAATGCTTGGGGGAAGCGAGGGCATCTGGCTGGCAGTGGGTGGGGCAAGCGGTGGCAAACTCTCTTCTCCCTGCTGCATCTCCTTCCCTCGTGTTCTCTGCTCCATTTCCCATTTCTACATTGCAGCACAGCTGCAGGATCCACTTTGATAGCGAAGGGGGGCAATAATTTGCCTGGCCAAACTAACCCCGCAGTCTCCCCTACACTGGGATCAGCTTCGATCAGGTCAGTCAGTTGGTCAGTGCCTCCTTTGGCAGCAAACAAAACAGCCCCGTTGCACCACGCCTCCTCCTGCCAGGAAGAGCAAATGGGCTGTCTGTGTGCACACGGGGCACTTGAAGAGAGAGAGCAAGACAGCTCTCCAACCTCTCTCTCTCTCTGTGTGTGTGTGTGGCTTTTTTTCTCCCTTCCTCCAGTTTCTTTTCTTTTTTTTTAAACAAAGGAGGTGCGGTTGGGAGGGAAGGGGAGGGTTGTCCCAAAAAGCAAGACCACAAAGTTAAAAGAACAGCTTTTGAAATCCTTAAAAAGTTACGATGCTGACCCTGGGACAGCAATTTCTTTTTTTCTTTTGGGAAAAAACAAGCAGCAGGTATCTGAGCAGGCATCCCCAACTCTTAATAAGGGTGACATTTAAAAGCTGCAGGGGGAGGGGAAGTTGCCTTCTCCCCCAGAAAATGGAAGGGAGGGTAAAGAAGTAAGGAGATGGGAATAAAAAGGAAAGAAGGAGGAAGGGGGAAGAAAGGAAGGAGATGGGAATAAAAAGGAGAGAAGGGGGGGGGAGGAAGGAAAGAGATGGCAAAAGGCAGGAGGTTATTCTGCATTTTGTATTCTATTCTTTTTCTTGTTTTTCAGCAACACACTATTTTTTCAATGTGGCGACTACCGTGTTTCCCTGAAAATAAGACAGGGGCTTATATTTTTTGACCCCCGAAATATGGCCTTGGCCTTATTATCGGGGGGGTATTATTATTTTGGGGGTGCAGGAGGCCCCTAAACCTCTGCCCGCAGCAGGGGGACTGGTGCCGGAACGCCAACCAGCTGCGTCACTGGTGCTGCTCAGGCCGCCGCCTCCAGCAATCGTGGCAGCATTTTTGTTGCTTCCCGAGGTGACGAGGCGAGGCAGGGGGGGCGAAGGGGGGAACATGCCCCACATGCACCTGCCATCCACGTGAAACGGCTACACGGATGCCGTTCCCGCAAACCCTAGCTCATGCACCACTTCTCTTAGTGGCCGCCACAAAAGAGCGGCCGCAAAAAAACTCTTGCCAGTCCTAGACCTGTCGACCTGGGACTTAGGGGAGGGGGACTGGCGCCGGAGCTCCAAGCAGTGGCTGGTGTGGGCTGTCTGTGCATCCATGAAGCGGGATCGGCGTGGCCGGTTCTTGCCCGCAGCATTGCCAGCAAGGATCGGGTCAGTGCTGCTGCCGCCCGAGATGAGCAGGCCAGATTCGGTGAGCCAGATGCACCGCTGCCACTCAGGATAAGAAGAGAGAGAGGAGGCACTCTGACACTGTGACATTTCTCACATTCTTGTCCTCCCGGGTGGCGGCAGCGCGTTCAGCTCCCCGAATCTGGCCTGCCGATCTTGGCTGGCGAGGGGGAGTGGCACGTGGGGTGGCAAGTGGGGAGGGGTGGGGCGGCGGGGAAGCGAGACGCATGGAGCAAGACGGGGCTCCCCTTGCCGTCTCTTCTCCCCCCCTCTCTGGGCATGGCAGGAGATGGAAGCCCAAGATCAGCAGGCCAGATTCGGTGAGCCGGACGCACTGCTGCCGCTCTCAGCTGCTATCTCTCAGCTGGCTCGGTAGCTTTTATTATTTATTCGGAATCAAGCCAGCCTCTCAGCGTAGCCCAGCGCCGAATCTCGGCTTCTTTTCAGGGCAGGCGGGACACTCAGGGGACGCGCAGCAGTTGCTTTTCCTTGGGGGGAAGTGGGGGGGGGGAGAGCCGCAAACCCAGCGGTGTCCTCCAAGCAGAAGGAGACGAATTTCACCAAGGCTGGGCTGCTTTGTCTGCCAAAGTGGCAGGGTTGTGTAATGCTCCAGTTGGAAAGGAAGTCGGGGGGGGGCGTGAAAGGGTGGCGGCGGGGGGGAAGAGAGATAGCCGTGCACTCTCTTCCCAATGATTTATTTAAACAGCCAAGCGCCACCAGGAAGACTTTTTCCCCTGCCAGTCGGAGCCATGGACAGACCCCACTATGCCTTCTGCAAACGACCAGCGCCCAACTAACTAAGTCTGGGGGAAGCCGCAGACGGGGAAAAGGGGCGCGTGCGGAGAGGGTCATTTTGTCCAACAGAGTTTTCTGTCGGGCAGCACGAGCTCCGGAATCTTCGGAATTAATGGAGCCTGCGAGGCCAGACTGAAACCGAAGGCAACCCCAACCCACTCGCGCTCTCACACACATGCACGCACACGCACGCACGCACGCACGCACACACACACACACACTAACTAAGTCTGGGGGAAGCCGCAGACGGGGAAAAGGGGTACGCACGGGGAGGGTCATTTTGTCTGACAGAGTTTTCTGTTGGGCAGCACGAGCTCCGGAATCTTCGGAATTAACGGAGCCTGCAAGACCAGACTGAAACCGAAGGCAACCCCAACCCACTCACTCTCTCACACACATGCACGCACATGCACACACACACACACACACACACACACAAGGAAACTCCGCCGGGAAGAGAGTGCACGGCTATCTCTCTTCCCCCCCGCCGCCACCCTTTCACACACCCCCGACTTCCTTTCCAACTGGAGCATTACACAACCCTGCTGCTTTGGCAGACAATGCAGCCCAGCCTTGGTGAAATTCATCTCCTTCGGGTCGAAGGACACCGCTGGGTTTGCGGCTCCCCCCCCCACTCTCCCCCCCAAGGAAAAGCAACTGATGCATGTCCCCCGAGCGTCCTGCCTACCCTGAAAAGGAGACGGGATTTGGCGCTGGGCTACGCTGAGAGGCTGGCTTGATTCCGAATAAATAATAAAAGCCACCGAGCCAGCTGAGATCGGCAGGCCAGATTCGGGGAGCTGAACACGCTGCCGCTGCCTGGGAGGAGAAGAACATGAGAAATGGGCTCTCTCACAATGCCTCCTCTCTCTCTTCTTATCCCGAGTGGCAGCGGTGCGTCCGGCTCACCGAATCTGGCCTGCTGATCTTGGGCTTTCATCTCCTGCCATGCCCAGAGAGGGGGGGAGAAGAGACGGCAAGGGGAGCCCCATCTCGCTCCATGCGTCTCACTTCTCCGCCGCCCCACCCCTCCCCACCTGCCACCCCACGTGAACGTGAGAAATGGGCTCTGTCACAGTGCTTCCTCTCTCTTCTTATCCCGAGTGGCAGCGGTGCATCTGGCCCACCGCATCTGGCCTGCTCATCTCGGGCGGCAGCAACACTGACCCGATCCTCGCTGGCAATGCTGCGGGCAAGAACCGGCCATGCCGATCCCGCTTCATGGCTGCGCAGACAGCCCACACCGGCCACTGCTCGGAGCTCCAGCGCCAGTCCCCCTCCCCCAAGTCCCAGGTCAACAGGGCTAGGACTGGCAAGAGTTTTTTTGCGGCCACTCTTTTTGCGGCCGCCACTAAGAGAAAGGGTATGCGAGCTAGGGTTTGTGGATGGCAGGTGCGTGTGGGGCGCGTGGGGCATGTTCCCTTTTCCCTTTCCCCCCCTCTCCGGCCTCGCCTCCTCACATTGTGTTGTTTGCGCGGCAGCTGCGCATACGTCTAAATATTTTGGGGGGGCTTATTTTCGGGGGGGGGCTTATTCTAGCGCATGCGCCGAAAAGCCTGATTGGCCTTATTATGGGGACATGTCTTATTTTCAGGGAAACACGGTAGAGGGCCTGAGAAAAGTGTCAGAATAACATAATAACACTTAGAAGGGACCTTGGGGGGGGGAACCCTATACCATTTCAGAGAAATGGCTGTCCAGTCTCCTCTTGAAAACCTCCAGTGTTGGAGCACACAGAACTTCTGGAGACTAGCAGTTCCACTGGTTAATTGTTCTCACTGTCAGGAAGTTTTTCTTTAGTTTTAGGTTGCTTTTCTCTTTGTTCAGTTTCCATCCATTGCTTCTTGTTTTGCCTTCTGCTTCTTTGGAAAATACATTGCCTCCCCCCCTTCTTTGTGGCAGCCTCTAAAAGCCTGTTTTGTGACAGCACCTTAAAAGCCTGTTGACTATCAAACTCTTGGGCAAAGCATGTGAGCCATTTCCTCCTTTAAGTGGTCCATAAAAGTACATCTAGAGTATGTAGATAATAAAGTTGAAAAAAGGTGAACAACATTTTTACAGAACTATAGATACCCAGTTGAGGCTGGGTGTGACAAGGAATGGCTGGGAGGGGAGGGGCCAGGCGAGGCACCCCTTGACGTGAGTGACATTGAGTTGGCCACGCCCACCCAGTCACATGACTATGAAGCCACGCCTGCCCAGTCACATGACCATGAAGCCACGCCCACCATCACATGACCAGCAAGCCACACCCACAAAATAAGCCACACCCACAGAACCGGTAATAAAAAAATTTAGAACCCACCCCTGCTCTTTAAGTACTATAAATAAATGACTTCCTCAGACTTCAGTCTGGTTCCCACAAAGGGACATCCAGTTTGGAAACAGAATTACTTACATTTGAATATAAAGAGTCCTTGGTAGAGCTTTACTGCTTTAAAGTAAAGCAGTGTACTTGGAATAGACTAATAGTCAACATATGGTGACTGTTGAGTGGTAAGATTTAACAGGTACCAGCCTCACTATTTTTAATTAGCTGTAGTTTCTCAGTAATCTTCCAAGTATGAAGAACACTATAATATTCTAATTAGGAAATCACAGTAGCTATTAACTCTGTCGAGAAGTAGCCCCTCATTTCAGATTATTTCTTTAACTACACATATTCTATGGGCATCCAAAGACAAGAAGATCGATAGAAGAACTTTTTACAAATCTCATTCATGTTTTCTTGATTAGATACAGATATGCAGCAAATGTCTCTAGCACTGGGTTTATTTACAAGAATGCTGATCAGTGTCCATTAGTTCTAATAATGACCGCAATCCAGTGCTTTGGAAAAGTAATTTGCAGTACGAATATCCTAAGAGCTTGGAGGGAGAGATGAGAAACAATCATTGTAGTTTATGACTGGGCATTTTGTAACTAGCTATACCCTTTACATCAGCCATTTTAAGGAGAGGAAGATGCTCCCATCACAGTCATTCTCTGACAACGCACAAAACATGTTCTTAAAATTTCAGATGCACTGGCTGGATCAAAGGTTTATCCATGTTTACCCTTGGGGTGGGCAACTGAGGTTGATGTCATCTAAGACAACATTTTTAAACTAAATTTTGTGCTATTAAGCTACTTCAACACATGCTGCTACAACATATTTATTAGTTTGTATCCTACCTTTATTATTTTTACAAATAACTCAAGGTGCCAAACATATTCAACATACCTTCCTTCTCCTATTTTCCCCATAACAACAACTCTGTGACGTAGATTACTTCTCTAGGCATCCTAGTTGCAGCTCAATTCACATTTTTTACTGCAAATCTATCCATTGTTAGCATACCGTATTTATTTCCCTGTTTCAAGGATGAATGAGTTATATTAAACAATATTAGATAGAAAGTATAACAATACATGCCGACGTATACAGAAATGATGACGTTCTTACCAGTTATAATGCTCTAAAGACCTTTCCTCATCTGTACCTAACAATGGCACCAAAGTGCTTTGAGAAAACATTTTTTTCCCCATTTTGGTAGCTATCTGTGAGGATTCAAGATGAAGCGAGCTGGGCAGCAAACAAATTGAATAAATAAATAAAAATAAAATAAAATAAATTCAAGACAGAAGAGGTATAAAAGAATGCAATGAACTGTGCAAGCTAGAGGTTTTCCTGATCGCTAGGCCATCTGCCTTGTACTTAATACAGTCAGAAAACTTCAGATGTCTTTTTCTTTAAATCTTGATATTCTTAAGATTATAATCCTAGCTGGGTCCACAAGACCTATGTAAGCAGCACTGACATACTCTGAATAGGTGCCTTGAAGTGGATAAAAAAAGATCGATTCAATTTTGGGTTGTGCCTCAATTCAGTTAGATGAAGCACTCTGACTCAGTGCCTGTAGTCCTGGTGTCAACGTGATTGCTTTAATATGGCTTAGCTTTCAGTAAGTTCAAAGCACTGTTTTATTTTGCAGAACACCCTTAAAGGGGTGCATCAATCATGGCATCAACGTAAGATCCTCTTTTGAGACCTTGCAGAGCCTTTTAAAGAAGTCTAGAACATCCAATCATCTGAACCAATCAGGATTGGCATCTAAATTGACCACTAGCTAATTGTTCTCAGAGCCTGCCAATAAGTTCCAGCTCCCAGAGCTTCAAATAATAAATTAACATAAATATTTTAATCTCTCCTCAATTAACATTCAATAAAATAACTTATTAGATTTTTCTCCTGTTGCTGTCCCACAATCCTTTTAGCTGCTTAGTGGTTTGCCAAGAAATTCTTTATAATAGGCTGTTTTATAGGAAAGCAGAGGTGGCGCTAAAGGAGCATTAATTCTGAAAAAGAGCAAACTAATGCTGTGTGGCTGGCATCCTCATAAACCTATGTTGCTCTCAAACATATTTCCAAGTGCAAATATGTTTACTAATGGCATAGCATAGCATTGATTGCCAGTCCGTTTCCGGGTCCCTGCTTGTCACTGCTGTCTCTTTTTAAGATATTAGCATACATGTGATTTCATACACACACTCTGGCTGGGCTGGAGATAATGAAGAATTTAAGACAAAGAATAATGACATAATAATAATCAGGTGACCTAGCAGCATCTACTTTTTTAGGCCATCTTCCCCCTACCTTCATCTTCAATTAATATCGAACAGAATCCATATAGGAACTAAATAAATAAAACATTGGGAAAAAATACCCAACACTGAACCCAGGCTAACTGTTGCATCTCATGATTCCATATTCAAACAATCAATCCTTTAAAATGCTAATTGATCATTTATTAATGTAGTGGAGAACTAGAAACAATATCCTTGGAATTAACACCTGTCTGTTAGCCTTGTCATAATTCTTACATTTCCTATGTAGCATTTTATGTGAAAATGAGGCCCATTTCTTTCTTTCTTTTAATGACTTCTTTGCTTCTTTATAGAGTAGCTTTTTCCAAAATGGCCTGCAGGGAAGGAGCAAGGAGAAGCAAGCAACGTCACAACACTGTCTATGCCTGTGATGTGCCTTTGTTTGTGAAAGAGCAAGTATTCCACAGATTGGCTCTGCTGGAAATCACAGTGTGATTTATTTATTTTTTTAAAAGGACAACTCTAGGTTGTTGTTCTTTTCACTCACTCTCTGTGAAATCGGTATTTGGCTTCATCTCTCCATGAAATGTACTAAATAAACAAATGAAATGACAATCTTCCCTCTGAAAATCTATTAAAACTGGATTAGATTCATTTCAGTCTCAGTTTTGCTTGCTATTCCCTGCTAATCTTGCGGGGGAAAAAATAAGCATTTCCTTGTCAAGTCTGAAGAGATCTAGACCAGCAAATGAAGCCTTCCACCCTGAAGGGACAATCCAGTTTGTCCATCTCATTAAATTGTACTTCCGAAGAAATTGGGGCACACCCATGAAATGGGGGAAAAATGTACGGAAATGAGTGCAAGCAACACTAGGCTCTCTAAAGCTGTTTTCCCATCCCCATTCCCAGTGGCTCTATCCCTGTGATACTGAGAATACTGGTTGAGCCGCCACAAAATTAGACTGATCCTAGAGGCAATGCAGCAGAAATCACCTTTATTGCAGCAAGGATTAGTTCTTTATATTCATGAACAATTAAATGTCTTTTTGTACATAGTGGATTTGCAGCTAGACCGAAGAGTACAGGGGATTTAATTTGGGGACACCAGCCAGTCTCCTGGCAACAGCTTTTCTGAGTCTCAACAATTAATTCCAGATTTATATGGTTTAGTTAGCATAAAACTGCTGATGTTAACCCTTTGTATTCAGTTACTGGGTTCTGAAAACTTGCTGTTTTAAGTTCCTTGATCTTAAAAAAATAACTATTCTTACATGGCGGTATATCAGTCAACCCCTCAGTAGGGCAAAACAAAATTTCTCCTTGTGAATGCAAGCAAAACTGCAGGACTGCCTGTTTCAGATTTACTAACAGAAAGAGCTCATATTCCTTTACACATTTGCTTCCAAAAGAAGCTTTTTATCATGCAGTTTCCCTGAATGTCCTTTCTCTATTTTCACACTCATTTCCTCATTTTTTTCCTTCCAAGAAATTCTGTTAAACAGAAGGATTGAAGAACAAAGAACTACCTGTATACTGATTTTGGATGGATACCATAGGAAGACTTCTCTGTAGGATTTATATCCTCATTTGGGTAAAGAAAATAAATGTAGGTGATGAGATGGCTCCTAATATCAGCTGGAGCTTCAGAATGATGTAAAAAAAAATTTGTTACACAAACTTCTCTCTTTTCTGTTAACAATAAGTAATAAATAGATTCTAGGTTCATCTAGCTTTTTTATATTTGTCAGAATGTAAATTTCTGAATGTAAACTAATTTTGTCACTTACTAAACAGCAATGGGATAACTGCAATATTGTCCGTCTCATATATTATTATCATTATAATACATATTGAGCCGAGGTGGCGCAGTGGTTAGAGTGCAGCACTGCAGGCTACTTCAGCTGACTGCTAGCTGCAGTTCGGCGGTTCAAATCTCACCGGCTCAAGGTTGACTCAGCCTTCCATCCTTCCGAGGTGGGTAAAATGAGGACCCAGATTGTTGGGGGCAATATGCTGACTCTGTGAACCGCTTAGAGAGGGCTGTAAAGCACTATGAAGCGGTATATAAGTCTAAGTGCTATAGTGCTATATATTTAGAACTACATCATTTAAGCATTTATTGGGCTTGATTGCAGGAGCCATTTATTTGTATGGTGCTTGCATAACTCACATGGTGAAACCATCAATGCAGGATGAAATGAGAGGCTTATCCTTCGGCTGGCTTGTTGCAGAACCTGATGGCATTTTTGGGAAAGAATGACTGACCAAAGTCACCCAACTGGTTTCTGCACTAAAGCAGAACAGAGTCTGGGTTTCCCCAGTCTTAGCCAGCATCTTAAATACAACATTATTCTCCCTCCCCTCCCCGCAACAACTTCATTTTTCAAATAAGTAAACACATATAAGCTGAAGAGTTTGATACATAAGTGTCAGACAAGTTGTATAAAATCAGAAGAAATATAGTTTCAAGTCCCAATTTCTTTGCTTTCCCATTTTCCCGTTACTCCGATAGATATTTTCCCCTTGAGTGTACTGCCGGAGCAGAAACTTAATGTTAAACTTGACATTTCTATTTCATTGTATTCTCTAAGCCACCCAAGTTATCCCACTTTGAACCCTGTTTTCATGCTTAAACATTATTGCTGAACATTTTTGGAAGAGTTAACTATTCCACAGAATTAGAAGTCAGAAGGGGACATGTAAGCTATCAACTTAAAGCATGCCGGCTTAGCCTTCCCTTGAATCTATCCAATGAAGGGAGCATATCACAACTTGGTGTAATTTCACTGTTGAACTCTGTTAATGTTGGAAAGTTGTTTCCAACATTCTGTCAGAATCCTATCTGAAACTTAAGTCAATTATATCATATCCTGTACTCTGGAACAAGAGAGATCAAATCATAACCTTCTTCAGGGTGACATCCTTTCAAGTATTTGAAGTGTCCTATTATATTCTCCCTGGTTTTATTTCAAAGTTGACTCTACCAGGTAAAATAATGTTCTTTGCCTTTTTCTGAACATGTTCCATTTTTAAAATCCTTTTAAAAGTATAGTGTGCATAGTTGGACATAGTACTCAGTGTGAAGTCTGATCAAAGTTGAATAAAGTCACAAAATTAATTGTCATAATTTGGAAATTATACTGATTTATTTTATTTATTGGGATTTATAGACCACTGCTATTTATCAGCATTCTAAGTTGCTTATCTTTCTTTGTTTACAATAAAAAAGTTAAAATGCAAGAATAATATAATAAAATAACAAAACTACAACTTTAAAATTTTCAAAAAAGGACAAGAAAAAAGCTAAGGCCACCAGGAGTAATAAACATTCAAGCAGAATCCAGGTTTGGAGTCCTAACTTATATCAGATTCCTATTACTGTATAGTTGATGATGCCTACAACTGTGTTCACATTTTTTTATAGCCACTTCATTCTCTAGGCTCATATTAAGTTCATATTCAACTACTATTGGAAGTTCTTCTTAGAAATATCATTAGTAAGCTGGGTATCCATAATCCTTTATTTAAATATTTTATTTTTTCTAATTCATTCTGCTAATTTTAGCCAATTTCTTTAACTTTTGAAGATTTAATTTTTTTTCTCCAGCTAGCCAATTTTATTTCATATGTAAATCTGATAAATAATGTTTTGAATTAAGTCATTTGATTAAGTCATTAATACCTTTATTAAAGGGTAGAAAACACAAGACTGATCCACATGGTATTCCACTCAAAACATCTCTCCAATTTGATGCGAAACCATCAATGAACACTTTTGAATATAATTTTAATCCAGTCATGTGTCCATTTGTCATGCCATCTAGCCTGCATTTAAGCAGCATGATTAGCAAAACATGGGACATTTTATCAAAAGCTTTGTTTTTGTACAGTTCATACTTCTTTTAACTGATATGATCTATAAACATTGTCAAATAAATTAATTTAAACAACTAAGCAGGAATTGATTGATTAACATATAGTGTAACTCTTCCTCCTTTCTTAAGCTTCAGTTTCTTTAATTGCTATATTCCAGTCACTAGAGTCATCCCACCAAGTCTCTGTTACATTTATATCCGATTCATAACTAAATGTCTGCAGTATTTCCATAATCTATTAAGAAATTTATCTGATTTTTTAAAAAATAATATTAGATTTGTCTGACAGCATTTGGCCTTAACAATTCATGTTGATTTCTGAGTGATTACTGCATCATTTTGAAGATGCTCATAGATCAAGTTCAAAATATTCCCATGTTTTGGTTCAAACTGTCTGATTTGTACTTTGCTGGAACATCCTTTTCTACCCTTTTGAAGATGAGGACAACATTTGCTTTCCTCCAGTCCTTTGACACTTCACCATTTCTTTAAGATTGCTCAAAGATAATGCATAAGGGTTCACCCAAACCATCAGCTATTTATTTCAGCTCTACAGGATATAATGCATCTTTCTTAAATGCTTAAAGTAAACATTAAAATAAAGATGCAATGGCCATGTTTTTATCAGTTAAAAATCTTGCTGTAGAACAGGACAACCTTTTTTTTATTAAAAAAGGCTGAACCAAAGTAGTGTTGCCTTTTCTCTGTTGCCCATTAGGATTTGCCATTCTTTGACTATCTGGCATACTGACTCTTTCTTTTCCTTTTATTTTGAACTTATCTAAGAATGGTTTTTATTATCTCTGAAATTTATTATCTTTTTCCATCCAGAGTTGATTCAGAGTTTTCATTTTCCTGACATTAATTTTATAGTTCCCAGCTGCCTATCTGAACCTCTTTAGCTTCAAGAGTACATATTTCTGTTTTACAAATTTGCCACTAAGCTTTTTGTATAATCAGATGAATTTTCCTACTAACTTCCATTTTTTTTACCCTTAACATCAAATACTCTAGTATTGTAAGGCCACTTTCTTTCTATGGTTCTATTTCTACCTCTTCAACCATTCTATACTGCTTAGAAACAGACAGGATAGCTGATCGTCTTGTCTCTTCCTCCAAGAGAATCAGGATCTTTTTGGAAGGCTCTCCCAACAGATTTCAAAAGAATTTAAGTCTCCATTACCAAAGAATTTATGTCTCCGTTACCATGGCTTCACTGTTAATTTGAAAGTTCTGAAGTTCATTTTTGAAGACATCCACATCTATATCATCTCATTGGTTGGGTGGGCAAGAGTATTAGAACAACAACAGTGTTGTTCTTATTTTTTGTCAGTTTATTTTAATTTAGAAGTTTTTGGCAGTATTGTCAAGTCCATTCATTTGGACTTTTGAGAAGGAATGGATATTTTTAATAATATACACTGCAGCTTCTCCTTCATGTTTATTGTTTGTGTTCTTTTGAATGAATTACATCCTTTAATTGCTATATTCTAATCACAGGAGTCATTTCATCTTGTCTCCTTTATTTCTGTGTTTGATTGCTAATTAGCCTGCTTTTATTCCTTGCTTTTTATGTCTATCCCTCAGTAAAATGTAAATTGAAAAAGCTTCCCCCCCCTTATCTTTCTTTTTGCTGACATAAATACATGCCCAGCTTATGTCACAAAAAAACCCTTAACACATGGTTTATCCTTCTGAAATAAAACAGCTTTACTCACTGATGGAGATATACCAGCAAATTGATAAAACATTCCTTCTAAGGATATTCAAAAACGCTTAGAAGAGGCTGTGGTTGGAGTAGTCTTCTGAGCAGAATATCAAGCAGATTTTTTTTTGAAAATACTATACTTAATGAGATATTAAAAATGTACTGCAGGAAACAGAGGTCAAGATAATAGCCACATGCTGACTTTCCTCGTTGTCCTTCTCATAATGTTTTAACATTTAGCTCAGATATTATTGCAACATTAACATGATAGTTATTTGCTCACATTGGTGGTTTTTGCTGGAGGCATAAACTTAATTTTTTTTAGTAAGAGGACAACAGGCTACTGATTATGCAGATGAGGGGAGTGAACCTGAGACAAGATTGATATTTTCAGGAACATTACCTTATTCTGTTCATGGAATTGGAAAGAACTCAGTAGAACGTCTAATGGATTTCAATGGGACGTGCATATGTTGGGCATACTTGACTTAGGGGTATCTGAAAGCTCAGAGTGATGTTTAGAGATCCTGAATAGAGTCATCAATATAGAAATCTACGGGGATTCAGGTCAGCACTGATCTTTCTGAGTCTTGCAGCAAATGTGTCAGACATAGAGAATAGGTGGGCTGTTCAAATTCAATCAGAAAAACAGGCCATAGCTATGACTCACTGGTTAGATCAGCCCTGACTCACACTAAGCCCTGCAGTGCCAGGGCTTCATAAATAAAAAGTAGCAAGAGGAAAAGAAACTCAGGAAATGAAGAGCTTAACCTCCTTTGTTTCTTTGGCAATGTAAAAAGGAAAACAAGAAGGATGGCATGATGTTTCATGTATATCAAATCAATCTTTGGTGTTTACTGTGACCAGTGTTAGCCTATGTATTAATGGTTCAGCACTTAATGTTTAGCAAGTGATTTTATTTTATCTCTATGCTTACCTTTCAAGGACAACATAATCTTCTGTGTGAGCTCTGTTTTCTCTTCAGACTGGAAATACTGTTATGTGAAGCTATAATTTTATGGGTCTTCAATTGGCTCCTATAATGAACTCTGATTGGGGGGGCTATAGATAGAGTTTCTTGTTCATTAAATGGCAGTAAATTTAGGATCTCTTTAACAGTTTTGCCTAGCCTCTGAATAATATGCCTTCTAAGTTCTCCATGATATTCCAAACTGATTTTAGCCCACTTTTAAACACAAGAACAGCACTCATAAAATAATATAGTCACAAACTAGGCTTAATGTGTTTCATTTAACCTGGTGATTAAATTACTCAGTGTTTTGTATTCACACAATACAGAGAACACCATCTGCATTGCAAAATCTCAGCTTTAATTCTCTTGCAGATGAAACACTGTTGGGGAAGAGAGATTTACTTTTGACTAGCCAAATAATTCCACAAAGAGGAAGAAATATTGGAAACAGAGTGTCTCTTCTATGCCAATCTTCTCCAACCTGGCTCCTTTCAGAAGTATTCAAAAGAGTCTCCACACATTTGTATGGTGACTAGTTGGGAAAGGTTGCATAGGGGGTCATGGAGGAGAAAGGGCAAATGACAAATGTTTGCAATGATCTGACACAAACACTACTTCTTACAGATTTGTATATGATATCACAAATGTACCAAAAGGCAGAGCTTGCGCTGTGAATTTACAACACACATTTTGTCATGTCTGTATCATAGTTCAGGAAGGATTTCTATAGACAGCTGTATTAGATTGTTCCTTAGAATTCCATGTGGAATTTTAGTACCACTTATCTGCCGTGTGTGCACGTGTGTTTGCACGCACCCACACACATGTGTCCATATGTACTTGTGGAACAGAGGGATGGAAAGAGTGAGAAATGTTTCAGTTTCCATTTTTATTTGGTCTGTCAGAAACATATATTTCTAATATTTTATGGACTACTTTTGCTACTCAGTAAAGAACTATGTGGGAAACCACAAAGCTGGCATGACAGTAAATCAAGGCATAATTGTTTTGTAAAGCAACAAGATACAGAATTCATTGGCAGATTTTAAGAAGAGATTGGACACTCATTTGTCTGAAATGGTATAGGGTTTCTTCCAACTCTGTTATTCTGTTAATTGATGTCCTAATAGGGCTTTGGAAGAACTTACATTTGATTTAAAGACATGTGCACTGCACAGCTATGCTCAGTAATGATAGCTGAAAAGATTTCTACTGGAGTAAAGTACGTGTTTTTGAACCAGAATAAGTAGCAGAGATTTGTCATTTTGTTGTATGCTTAAAAAGTGAATTTTTGGCAGTCTAATCCTGAAGCACCTGAACAAATTATCCTCTCAAATCTCATCATAATATATGAATGGGCCAACTATGCATCTTATTTTATTATGCATGTCATTTGACTGAAACTGTTTGCCTCTGCACTTCAATTCAAAAATTTAGAGCTTCTTTGTTCAGTCCTCCAAGTACTGTACTGAGCATTAGAAATGCAATATGCAGCATGGCTCATGTAGATACCGTATTACTGGACTCAGAAAGTAAATCTTTACTGTGCTTGCAGGCTGGAAGATGGGAATCCTTTATTTTCTGCTTCCTTTTTCTCACATGACTATAATGATGAAAAAAATAAACAGTTTGCATATAAAGTGCACAATAACTATTGTTAGTCTGAGTTGCAATTGGTCTTTCAATGTCTGCTATATTTAGGTGCTTTTTAGCCGGCTAATATAAAATATAGACAAGACTTTAATAAACATTACATTACTGTGAGTACTAGGTATGAAAATAATTCATTGACCAATCATATATATCTTTGATATTAGACTAATATGAATGTTTTCAGGCTAGCAAAACTTTCAGAAAAGTGCTTTTTGAAAGCACTTTTCTGAAAGTTGGGAGTATTATAAAGAAAAAAGTGTTGTTCTTTTGCTAGTGAATTTTACAATTGTTTGTTTGTTTGTTTATTTATTTATTTATTTATTTATTTATTTATTTATTTATTTATTTATTTATTTATTTCTATAGTCTCCCATTTCAGTCAATGACTCTGGGCATCTTACAATTCAAAAAATATATTACAATTAAATATATTTTTAAATATATTTAATTGTAATATACAATTAAATATACAATTAAAACGCTGAAAATATTTTAAAACAATAAAAAACAATGAAAACATCCAAAATAAATATGCATAGTGGCCAAGATACATGACCAGTTAACAGTACTGTACAGCCAGAAAATGGGATACTTAACACATTCAGCACCTCAAGCTTGGGAATATAGCCAGGTTTTTTTAGGGCCTTATGAAAGGCTAACAGGGTTAGAGCCATTCGAATTTCTGACAGGTGGATGTTCCATAGAGCGGGGCCACTGCTGAAAAAGCCTGTCTTCTAGTCCCTGCCAGCTGACACTCTTTATCTGACGTGATCTGCAGGATGCCCATTCTGGAAAAATTGGTTTGGATGGCTAGAGACTCTTGGAAAAAGGTCCCAAGCTATGTAGGGATTTAAAGCTGACAATCAGCACCTTGAATTGCACCTGGAAACACACTGGTAACCAATGCAGCTCACACAGAAGTGATGTTCTGTGCACTGTATATCTGGCACCATTTACTACCCAATGTAGGACATGTTGCACCAGTTGAAGTTTCCAAATACTCTTCAGTGTACAGTGATCTAAATGAGAGGTTACAAGGGCATGCCTCCTGCTCTAGGTATTGATGCAACTGGTACCCAAACTGGTGCATAAAGGCCCTCGTAACCAGGAGCTGCAAGTCTAGGAGGACCCCCAGATTATGCACTGGATCTGTCTGGGGTAGTGCAATCCTATCCAGAACTAAAGATGGAAGAACCTCATCTCATGAGGATCCAAATACCCACAGCCACTATGTCTTGCTAGGGTTCAGGGTTGAATTGGGCCCTGTTTCACCCTGTCGAGTTCCCAACAGCCTACAGACACTGGGATAGGACATCCAGAGCATCACTCAAAGGGCCTGAATTAGAGATATAAAGTTGGTTCTCATCTGCATATTGATGATATCTTACCCCAAAGCAATGGATCATCTCACCCAATGTACATGTTAAATAGAAGGGAAGAAAGAACAGAACCCTGAGGCACCCCACAATGTAGAGGCTGGATTTCTCTCCCTTTATCAACAGCGACTGGAACCAGTGCCAATTGCTTGTTTCCTACTTAAATCATGTGTCCCCCCCCCCAAAAAAAGTAATGAATATAATTTCACTAGCTGAAATTAATCTCTGGTAATTAATCAATAAACTTCAAAAATAGCACAATCGATATTTATTCAGACTTACTAAAAAACAATGTACCCTTGTACATGCATTTAGAATTGTAGTCTAAATTAATCTTTGATTTTGGTACTTTCCCTCAGTTCAGCTGTCTTAATACACATGTACAGGATGAATATGCTATAACTGTGCTGTAGCAGTTCAATGCATGTAATTTTGTTTCCTTGAATGTATTGCCATGATTGTATTGGGGTAATAGTATTTTCTCCAGTGAGGTTGCAGGATAGTCCAGGAATGGAATGGGTGATGACTTTGTCCTTCTGCCTGGAGACTGAGTCATAATTTTTAGCCACGCCCCCATCGCCTCTCTCTCTGGCGTTGCCTCTGTCACTGACTCCAGTTATCGACTCAGTCCTCGCCAGAGAGACACGCTTCGCTTAGTGGCTGTTTAGGCAGAAGAAGAGTCATTTTTCCATTCAGGTTTTTCCAGAAACCTACAACACTGTTATTGAAGCCATCTCTCATAGCACAGGTTTGAATTTGGCGCTAAGCGCCAGACGGTACCTGCCGGGCTTAGGCTGCCTCAGTGGGGTTTCGGACAGTAATATCTGCCATTACATTGAGGGTTAAAACAGGAGCAGGCTACCCTGGGTCCGCCCCAGCCGCCGCCCGTAAAGGAGCCGATTTGCCCGCCTCAGCCTTTAATCACCCATATTTCGTCGGAGCAGGCTTCCCTGGGTCCCCCCCAGACACCGCCTGCACAGAGCCTTTGTTTTTTTTCCGGCCTCTTCCTCACCGATCACTTCGCTCTCCCTCAGCGAGCTACGGAGCAGGCTTCCCTGGGTCCGCCCCAGCCGCCGCCCGTACTGAAGCAGAAACTGCTCCCGTTCGCCTGTCAGCCATTCGCCTCGTGTCCCCTCTAGCGAGCCTTCTGCCTCGGGTCTAGTAACTCTATTTCATTCCGAGCAGCACTGAGAAGAGAGAAGCACTTGGGGCTTGTTATCTGGGCTGGCCAAACCGGTATCAATCGGAGCTGCCGCCTCAATCCACCCCTGTCTGTAATAAAAATTATTTTTACCTCAGAGGCATTTCAAAATGGCGGCCCGACATTCCTCCTCTCAGCTGAGAGGCTCCGGTCAGAATCATGAGGCTCATAATGGAGCTACCAGGGGCAATGAGAGGACCAGACAGACTGGGGAGAAGACCTCTAAATTACACAGCTCTAAATCAGAGCAGAAACTAGAGGCAAGGAGACTCAAGGCACTTGAAAAGCAAATTTCTAAAGCAGAAAAGTTAAGAGCCTCAGAGCTGTCAGTTAACAGCCAATCAGAGGCTTCCTCCTCCCGCCCTGTCTCCAATGTTAATTTAGCTCCTCAGACAGCAGAGGGAGCTGCTGAGCTTAATCCTTCACCAGCCCTGCTTTCCAGTGCTGAATCCTTTGAAGACCCCTTTGCCTGCTCAGCCCCTCTGAGGTGGCAAGCACCTACCATCCCTATTAGGGGCCCCCCTGAGGCTACCTTTATGCCTATGGCAGCTGGTCTCCGTCCCAGGGATGAGGAGGAGGATGAGGATGAGGAGGAATTAGACATTCCTGGCAAGGTGAAGGATTTTATTTCTGAAGCTGTCTCCAGAAGTATTGAGGCAGTTTGGCAACGCCAACAGTTTCCTACCTTTGGGCGCAAGGAGGGAATTCCTTCTTCCTCTCAGCAGGTTCCCAGTCAGGAATGTTCATCACAGGCTGTGCAACAGTCCCGTTGTTTCTTAGGAGATTCGGCTGAATCCTTATTAGGAGAGGAGGTCCAAGCTGATTTGGCCCTCTCAGATGACGATGAGACCTTTTTGCCAGACCCTCCGGCCTTCTCAGGCCTTTTTCCTCTGGCATTGTTCAAGCCACTCCTGCATAAGGCACGGGCCACCACCCAGATTGGCACTGATTTTGCCCCCCCTCAAAGGGCTCCACAGGGTCCAGACCCCAGACTATTTTCTGCACCGGTGGCCGAACAGGACTACATTCCAGTTCCTGAATTGTTCCTGAATGTGGTCCAGAACCAATGGCTACAGCCCGGGGTTCTTCCAATGCCCAGCTTTAGCGACAAAAAGCTGTACCATGTAGGCCCCTCCCTAGCAGAACCACTGTCTCTGCCCAGCATTGATGATCCTATTGTGGCCCTTTCATCTCTTTCACCTTACCCCTCTGGGGATGCGGCTGAAAACTTAAGGGCAGAGGACAAAAAATCCGAACTCTCCCTCAGGAAAGCCCACCTAGCAGCCACCTGGGCAGTCAAGGCCTCTACGGTGGCCTCCTTTTTTAATCGTACCACCTTACTGTGGTTACGACAATTGCAAGCTAAGATCTTGCCCCAGGAGGCCAGATTACATCAGGATCTCAACAAATTGGTTGCCGCGGTGCAGTATTCTTCTGACGCCACCCTGGATGCAGCCAAATATGCTTCCAGGGCGTTAGCCGCCTCAGTCACATCTAGGAGGCTCCTGTGGCTGTGTCAGTGGCCAGCTGACATCAAGGCCAAATGGCGACTCGCATCTGCCCCCTATTCGGGGGGGAAGCTATTCGGGGCTCCACTGGAACCATTACTCGTGGAAAACAAAGATAAGAGGAAGGTCCTACCTTCATTCTCTCGGAGACCGGACCGACGATCTACACCGTACGGTCGCAGGTATTCCTTTCGTACCTTCGACACGGAGGCCAACCAGTTCCAGCGGTACCAGTATAGCAGAACAGCTTGTCAAGCAGACCGACCTGACTCCCGCAACAAGTTCAAGCAGCCCTTTCAGGCCAGACGCCCCTTTAGAGGGGCAGGGGGGAGGCAGTTTAGGAGCCAGAAATGACTTTTTCCCCATAGGAGGGTGCTTGGCCCTTTTCGTAGACAAGTGGGAGGAAACAACATCTGATCCTTGGGTCCTTGAGGCCCTACGTTCAGGTCTTTCCCTAGAGTTCCTCTCCCGCCCCCCGAACCACTTCATGTGCTGCCCTGTCTCCAAAAATTTAACAAAGAGGCAATTAATGGCCTCTGCCATTCAACATCTTTTAGCCATCAGGGCCATTGAATCGGTTCCCGTGACCGAGCAGAGACAGGGAGTGTACTCCATTCTCTTCATTGTTCCGAAGAGTTCGGGGGGGTGGAGGGCGATCCTGGACCTTAAGGCCCTTAACTCCACATTGTCTACAAGAGGTTCAAGATGAGCTCTCTACGGGCAATCCTGGACGGGATTAGGCCGGG
>QLTV01001459.1:1266148-1277636 GCA_003457575.1 Thermophis baileyi
GGAAAATATTTGTCAATTGAGAATTGTGGTATATTTTCAGTCATAGTTCTATTGTGATATGGCAAGTAAGGTAGAGCAGAAGAACATATGTCCAGAAGCTTCTGTACTGAATAGCCAAATAAATAAATAGATTGCATTTTAGCTTCCTCTTAATAGTTATTAATTCAATAGTTTGGGTCTGACCAATTTTAGCTTTGTTTAGATACAGTAAGAGATGCTTTTTAGGTAGCATTCCACAAACTTCCTTGTGATGCTGGATATATAGACTGCTAGTACTGCAAATATTGTGTAATAGATTCATTGATGGGGTTATAGTTTGAATGCTACTTATAGAACAGATATTATCTTCAGTCTCCGTACTTTCATATGTGTTAATGTTTTTGGTTTGCTTAGCTTTTGCAGGATTTCCCCCCCCCCCTTTTACAGCTAGAAATTTTGGAACAGCCATGAGTAGAATTCTGCCTTGCTATCCTTTGCATGTTATTTGTATCGAACAGTTGAATAAGAAAGAGATTTCTCATCCTGAGCAAATTATCCATTCTTGCTAAGAACATCACAATACCATCTGCTCTTGTTCCGCTGTGCACTTATTGCTTTTACTTTTCCCTGACTTGACTTGTAAATAACCTACTCCCATTATTCCTTAGCCCTACTCCATTATGAAACTTTTAATGATATTTCCTTTGGTGATTAAAAATGACTCATATTAAGCATTTCTATCTGCCCCCAAGAAAACACCAGCCATATGCTGCCACTAGAGAATACTAAGGTCATCTAGACCATGCATGCATGAAGCACATTAATGGGGCATCATTTGATGACAATAACTGCACTGTTGTCTTTGACCCAAGAAGCCTATTCATTTATTTAGATTAGAATTCCAATCTCATTAAAGCCAAACAATGAACTATTGTGTACGATTTACCTCTGCATAGCACACACTAATAAATAAGTTAATCTGGAAAAAGGACCAAAAGGACAATCTTCCCATTATTAACATAATTACATCTGAATGCAGCTACCATAGAAATGATTCTGTGGCATATTGAAAGTTTTTCTGAAACAAAAATGGTTTTTTGACAGTCACAGAGAACTGTTATACTTATGTATAATTATTGCAAATTATAACTTTCAATTGTAATTAGTCACCACACATGTCACTATAAACAACTTTATATAGACTTAAGATTATTTACTTATTTACAAAATTGATAGGTCACTGAATCTTTTAGCAACAACTTCCAAAATACTGAAATACAATTAAATCCTATACAGTATAATAAAGTATTAAAAACCAGATTAAACAACTATAATAATAGTTTCATAAAGCTATTAAATAGCAGCAGAACAAGGCTATCCCTTGTGGCAGCTCTACCACATCTCCACTATCATAGACTGGAACCACCACTATAGTAGACATGGAACCATGGTAAGTACCCCTAACCCTTGCAAGCAATCCCAAAACATGCTATCAAAAGTATCAAGTAGGCCCAATATGGAGGTCTCTTCAAATGTTATAAACTGGTGTGACCAATGCCATATATGTCCCATTAACCTGGGTGGGAAAAGGTCAAGATAATGTAAACCTTGGCAAATTGAATGGTGTTGTTGCAAAATCTTGTGCAAAATAATCACAGGAGCTAAGCAGGAGGTTTTCTTGCTCATTCTTCCCTAGAAGAGAATTCACTACTGTATTCAAGGACTTTAGCTAACAGTCAGGGGGCTGCGGTGGTTCGCGTGGTAAGATGCTTGGCTTGCGCACCACTAAGGTCTGCAGCTCGGCGGTTCGATTCCCGCAAGTGAACAAACCATGCAGGGACAAGAAAGGATCTTCCCCCGAATGCCTACTGGCATTCAGGTGTCCCATGGGTAAAAGATAACACCGGCCGAAAAAATTCCTTTCACAGAGGCAGCCACCCACCTCGGTGATCCCTGGCTAACACGAGCCATATGCTAAACAAACAAACAAACAAACAAACAAACAAGCAAACAAATAAATAAGCTAACAGTCCACTGATACAATAAGGTAAAAGAAGAAAGTACATTTCATCTCCCTTACCACCACAGTAGTGGCTTGAATAGGCTTGTACCTATGCTTAATAAGGTTCACTTTTGGACCTTCTCCACTGGCATCTTTGGCATTGTTTCCCAGTCTCAGATGCCAAGGCATGAGAATTGAAAGTTCTCCAACATTATTACACATGGTGACACTAACACCAGATCAAGGCACCTGGAGTGGGATCAAAAGGATGATTGGTATATCAGAAATATATACCAATTCCCTAGAGCAGACTTTGAGATTATGAAACAGTTTGGGCTGAAAGAATAAAATGTGTGATAGAGCTTACAGTGTATGGCACATGCTTTGCCCTGGTTATTATTTCTTTATCATCTCCTTGAATCATATCTATCTTTTCTCAGAATTGTATGATAGTTGTAGAGAACAGCCATAAGATCTTAGTCAAAGACAAAGTTGTTTTAAGGAGTTGCTGGTGGTTTCTGTGTGAACTTCCCTTACACATCATAAAAAGCTAGCAAGAACTTCAGATACGATCCTTTGTATAAAATTTTTAAATGAACTATCACATTTGCCAAGAAAAAAGAAATTGAAAATTCCAAAAGCTTAGTTCAGAAGCAGGCAATTCCATATATAATTTAGGCAGAATGTTATTTTATGTCATTAATACATATTAACTGCTGATGCCCTTGAAATAAGTTGTTATAGAAACAGGCTGAACTATTATACAAGTTTAATTCTAGAGTGATAGTGCAATAGCTGTAAATAATTAGCTATCTGTTGCCACACAAAAGATTTTAAAAGCCAATACAATATCTCAATGTGTCAAACTGGGAAATAATGGGCACAGAGATCATGTCCTCCAGCAACTGAATCTTCAAGAAGTTAGCTTAGAAGGAAATACCTTATATATAGATACAAAAGTGGAAGAACTTTTTTATTTCCATAACCAAGGGACACTAATGGATGTGCAATTATACATTTAATTGTTCAAGAGTGTCATTATTGATTGACATAATGGCTTCCTTTCTTTCTTTGAAAAGTATAATTATAGACATCACTCCATCCCAGTGAACAATCTTTTAATTTGTCTTTGGCCAAGAAGCTTGAAATCCAATTCCTCCCTGGGCTTCAAAACCAAGAAATCAATAAAAGAGCCCTAAAACTAAGACCACATTTGTTATTTTTTTGCAACCAAACCACAGCCTTTTGAAATCAATGTCTGCATTTGGAAATGAACTCATTTAAAAACAAAAAGTAACAGTGCAAATTCTAGCATCTATAGTGTATTTCCCCTTGCTACATATTGTGGTTTGAAAGAAGAACTGAGAGAAGTTGCAACTTTTCTTTTGGTGATAATCTGTGAGAAAACTTCAGTCTAATGAATCTCATTTGGAAATCTCAGTCTAATGAATCTCATTTGGGAAAGGAGCATTAAAAAAAGAGATAAATAATTAACAAGTGATATTTCAAACCCCTTCAGAGTGCCAGGAGTTCAATACAAAATTACTTCCAGAAGAAAATAGTAGAAAGGATAATGAAGAATGATTAAATTAATAATAGGCATTGGGCCATATTGCAAAAAATGCTTAAACAAAGAGCTCAAAATAGAAACCATAAGCTATGGAACAGGAGGTTAATACTGCCTCATTCACCTCCATTAACTGAATATAACTTTTACAGGTTTGGAACAGAAGATTACTTTTAATTGAGTGTGGAATTGAAGACACCATCTTTGGTAAAATTAATAATATTTAAAATATATTCAAACCCCATACCTGACTAATTCCAAGCTCTGTTTCGTAATATCTTGTTTGACGAAAGTTTATATCCTCTATTGTGATTTGCTTGTTCCTTATAAAGAAATTTTTGTATCTATTTTTTTTCTCCCATGAACCAAACAGTTCCATTTGCAGCTTTAAAGCAAAGGTCAGTTTTAAATCTGAGTTTTGGGTTCCCCTGAGATTCTTATGTGGGTTCTCCCTTATTCTTTTTCATTTAAAATGAAATTAAAACAAGAAATTAAATTTTAAATTAGATAGAGTGTGATGGGTTACCCCACTCTCCATAGGGAGTACTAGTGGATTAATTTCTTTCCTATATTCCTCGGAAACAAAAGAGAAAATCAAGAGCTTTAGTTAGGACCAGAAGTTGTACATATAATTATATGTATATGTAAATGGGAACGCTACTAAAGCACTGTGCAGGAATTTCTCTGATTCAGATCTAGAACTGAGACCAACAAAGGTTGTATACATTGAATAGAGTGAGAAAATTCCACTTTTATTCTAATTCAGGCAGTTACTGCATAATTGCCTCTTAAAAATTGAGCTTGGGGTACTTGGAGAGATAAGTATGTATACAAGGGAAGCCACAGATGCAGATTAATGGTTAGGACAAATTCCTAAGCAGGGTTTCTAGTAGGGCTAACATTCTTTGTAGTCATGCATTAAAGTACAATGTTATTTTTTAAAAATTCATATCATCAGTTTGTCAGATGTATTTAGATGATACTTCATTTTAAGATTTTGGTCTTTAAATACTATTTTTTATCAAGCTCACGTAATGATGGATTGAATTTTTTGAAGAAGCTGTATCGTTTTTGGGTTATCTTGGATCAGTTTTGCTCATGTCTATAAAAATCTAATCATTTCTAGTATATTCCCCCATCTCAGAATAAATATAATCATAATTTGTTGGTGGTGCTGTGGTTATTAACACCCACACTGTCTTGGTTTAGAGTGGTTAGAGTGCAGCACTGCAGGCTACTTCAGCTGACTGCTAGCTGCAGTTCAGCGGTTCAAATCTCACTGGCTCAAGGTTGACTCAGCCTTCCATCCTTCTGAGGTGGGTAAAATGAGGACCCAGATTGTTGGGGGCAATATGCTGACTCTGTGAACCGCTTAGAGAGGGCTGTAAAGCACTATGAAGCGGTATATAAGTCTAAGTGCTATTGCTATTGCTATTGCATAACTAAGGTAGTATTTGGCATTTGTAATCCTCTCCCTTTCTCCCTAAAAGCAAGTATAGTCTTTTATTTTCAAAACCTAGACTAAAACCTGTATACAGTTGAGCAATGTGAGGAAAGCTCATTGTTTTCCCTAATCTTTCTGTCTTATCCACTGTTTTTCAAATTCTTGGCTTTATTTCCACCCTCCCTGGAATGAAATTACCATGCAAGTAGATTAGTTTTCTCATATATTCAAGCTCCTTTCAAAGATTAAGATATAAAGCATTGAACCAAGTGGCAAAGCTATGCATAATGCTCTCCTCAGAGGAACCAATGAATTTGCTCTGAATTTAAAAAGTTCAGTGTCCAGTCTATAGCAGGGGTGTCAAACTCGCAATGACATGTTGTCATCACGTGACATATCACAACTTTTTTCCCCTTTGCTAAAATGTGGGTGAGCGTGGCCAGCGCGTGACACATCCAGCCCACGGGCCACAAGTTTGACACCCCTGGTCTATGGAAAAGAAATTTGGGGGCTCAGAGAATTAAGTAAGTGTGTGATGGCTGTGGAAGCATATGGTCTCTTTTTCCTTGCTTCCCTAACCTTTTTCAAATGGTGAACAATCTCAATAACACATTTTCACCTTGCTTAGATAGCAGGCATAGATGGCATGATCAGAGGAAAGGCAGGAATTCTATAGATTTGAGATTAATTGAAATCCAACTGCAATAAGTCAGCTCTAAATGTTAACAGAAAATCAGATAAACCCTCTCTAAAATGTCTGCTTTTTTCAAGCAGTTGCAATCTTGTTTCCCAACATGAGGGCAGCACCTGAACATGGCCATTTGATTCTACAGAGGAAAAATGGGCTATAAATGGGATCTTTAAAAGAGACAAACAAACAAACTAGTTGGATGCTTGTCCCTTGTACTGATGTAAATGGAAGGAAACTGAATATTGATGAACTAACTCCCAGGGTAGATTGTAGCACAGCTAGGATTTAGAACAGAATAAACATGTAGTAGTTGGACATTAGTCTCACAAGATGTGCTATCAAGACAATGACTAATTGTCATTTTACATATTAGAGGATTCTCATAAATGTTTAAAAGCTTAAAACGAGAAAAAGTTTCCCAACAATAAATCTCTCTAAATTGCAAACACAGCTGTATCCTTTGGGATAAATGAATAATTTCTCTAATAAATAATAACAGAGTCTGAGACAATAAGTTTTCAAATTATACTTAGTGTCAAAATAATTGTTAATTGGTTGTGATGATGCATGGCTCTTCATTCACTGCAAGATTTTCTTAGAAGAAAGAACCGAACAGAGAATACAGGGGGTTGCTGTACTGTTCTTACCGGAAAAAGCTAAAGTGTTTGGGACCTGTACTTTTGGGAAGAAGTGACTAAGGGAACATATAATCATAGCTCATAAAATAATGGATAGTATGGAGAAGAGAAGCAGGAAAAACTTTTTTGCTCCCCTTTCAAAACATTAGAACCAGAAATCATCAAATAAAGCTGACTGGAAGGTTGTTTAAAACATACACTTCCTACACATATAATTAACCTGTGGGATTTATTACCACAAGATGGTCAGTAATTTGGATAGCTATAAAATCAGATCAGAAAAGTTCAGCATCAAGAAAGTCCTAACATTTTTGGTTGAGAATAGTGGATATTGTCTCAAGGACAGAAGAAAGGTGAGTCTCCATCTCCTGCTTTCGGATATCCCAGAGGCATCTGGCTTGCTGCCGTGAGGAACATCATGGGGAAGAACCATAATCCATCACTTGTTCTTCACATTGTTGGTCAAATGTCTCTGGGGATCACCTGTTCTCTCTGGAAGAGATTGCATGTGAAGAAGAGAGGAATCTCTTTCATTACCAGATCCCCAGTCCCATGGGTAAGCAGTTGGTTTTGAAGGAGCTCTCAAAATTTGCTTTGGCTTTTTTCACCCTTTTGCCCATGTTCACTGTGGGCTTGCCTTGGTAAAGTGAAGCAAAATGTTTTTTTAAAATTGTGTGACCTCCCCTAAGTGTTTTACCATTCATTGGGGAAATTACTTTTCCCAGTTCGATAACTGTCAAATGCTGTGGTTCCCCTGGGCTGTGGTCTGTTGGGAACTAGGGGGCAAGTGCACATGCATGCCTGCAGCTTCATTTGTGCAAGTGGTGCACGCGTGCAAAACTATCCCCTTCCCCCCTCCGTTCCTGCTGCCGTCAGTGCCGCCACTGGGAAGATTGGGGACCACTGATCTAATGGAAGCCAACAAAGATTCTATAGCAGAATTTACAAAGACATACAGATCGCTATATAAACCTGGAAATTGTAATGAGTAGTGTTAAGATAATGTAACACAACTGTTTTTACATGCAGGGAAGAACTAAGGAGATATCAAAGTACTATGGTATATTAATTTTCAGTATGACTTTTGTAACAAAAAGTCTGACATAGATGGAACATAATGTTTGATGAATACTTTATTTATAGTTAATACTGGAAAATGCTATCTAAGCAGAACTTAGTAGTCTATCATCTGTTATCTTTGGAAATAAATCCAAAATTTTCTTAACATAGACTGATATTGATAATGCTGTTCCAAATCACTCTTACACACCTTGCATGATCAGAAATTGTTAGAGGTGCTGACATATTAGGCCCCATCTTCAATTAAATTGTATTTGTATGACAGTAAATATGTTCATGAATGAGATGCTGGTACTTAATTATTTCTAAGTATTAGTTGGGGTGTATAACTTTTTCAACATTTTTAATCCATAAAATGGTCTAGATGTTAATGGCCCTCTTAGAAAACTCTGAAGCATAAGCAATTTCAAACACCAGCTAAACTTTTTCTGATATGGATAAATTAGAGAAATAGCATTTCTGATTAAAGGTACTGATGCTATTTTAAGCACTCTGTCATTTAATTTCATTTTGCAACCTTAAGTAATAAGCTAAAGCCTTACAGAATTTCATTGTTTCTAAATTATACCATTAGTGTGTAGAACTGAAACATAACATGATCTTATTTCTTGATTTCTCAGGCTTCGTTTTTCTTAAAAAACAAAGTTAAATCAAACCAAGCTTTTAAAATTGAGAGCATTAATAGAAAAACAAGCCATGGATGATAACAGAAGACAAATATCAAGAAACAGAGGTCAGCCATTTTTGAATGTTTAAATAAGATTATACCTGTCTACCTCATATTGGAAGAGAGAACTGTTTAAACAGTTTTTGGACTTAAATGTTAAAAATGAAGTTACTGTTCACATTTAAACTGCCAAGAATTTAAAGTCAAGAACATCAGGAGAAAGTACCATTTTAATACAACGAGAATGCATTAATCCAAAAATATTCACCATATGTGTTAGAAATATGGAGTATTTGTGCTCTCTAAGCTTGGTTGTTTTTCTTGAAGATGTTTTATTATTTAATTAGGTAACATGTTCAGAGCTAGAAGGGAATGGGTTTTGCTATCTGTTTATAAACTGTGGGTTGGCCTGTTAATGTTGGTGAGAGTGTTTTTTTCTTCTTGGTAGTTCCTTGATTAGGCTGTTGTTTACTGTTTGTTTATCTGAATCAGTAATCCCTTGATTGAGATATTGTTTACTGCTTGATTATTGGTCTGGTATTTATCCTGGTGTTAATTCCTGCTTATCTGTGTATTGATTGTTGTTGGGGAAGTGTTCTGGTCTTTTTGTTGGAAAACCATACAAAATCTCTGCTTTTAAATAGGAAAACATATTTGTTGATGATTTTGCTGTTTAATGTAGGCATTTAGATTCTGAACATTCCCAGAAAAGTATGAAAGCAGAAAAGAAAAATCATAAAAAGAAATGAAAAACAATCCATTACTTAGTCCACATCCATTGAATACAGAAGATTCCAGTTCAGTGCCAAGCATTTGTCTTTTTTTTTTTTAAAGGAAGAATAGCAAGATGAAATGTTTGAAAATTGTTTCTTGCCAGGGTTTGATCCCATTTTATATTCTAGAGTCTTGCTTTGTCAGTGACGGTAAGAGTGACCCAACAAAGAACCACCAAGACTACCCCCACCAGCACTGACAGGGCAAGCCACTAGAACATAAAATGAAAGCAAACTCCAATCCCCACTAGAGTATTCAACAAGGGGGTTGGACTAGAACACCTCCAAGATCCCTTCCAACTCTATTATTCTATGTTCTAGTGCTGATGGTGTTACCTGGTTTGGTGATGAAACTTCTACAAGAAAACAACCAAGCTCAAAGAGCACCAAGCACCCCTCATTTCAATCCTGAGCTACACATATTCTCCTCTATCAGTATTGTCTCTATCTTATAAAAGTTATTAGACATAGCATTTATCAGGACACCCATGGAATATCTTGAATTTTACTAAAGCAAGAGTTTTCTGACTTTTCCAGGACATGAAAACTATTTGTTTTTTTTAATTCTCAGAGTCTCTCATTAAGAGGCAAACATTTAGTGATAGAAAATTGGCTGTGTCCTTTCCCCCCCCCCTTTAATTTATCACAAAATCCTGTGAAGTTCTCAGAGAACTGCTACAGAATACTTTGCACTACATAGTTCCTATGATTCACGTAAAATATACCGGTATATTATATACAACAGGGGTGGGTTCTTACCTCGCTGCCGGTTCGCTTCCTCCCGCACCGTGTGGGCGCGCCTCATGGGCGCGCGTGCGCACACGCATGCGCAGTGCAAAAAAATAAAAAAATAGCAATAGCAATAGCACTTAGACTTATATACCGCTTTATAGTGCTTTACAGCCCTCTCTAAGCAGTTCACAGAGTCAGCATATTGCTCCCAACAATCTGAGTCCTCATTTTACCCACCTCGGAAGGATGGAAGGCTGAGTCAACCTTGAGCCGGTGAGATTTGAACTGCTGAACTGCAGCTAGCAGTCAGCTGAAGTAGCCTGCAGTGCTGCACTCTAACCACTGCGCCACCTCAGCTCTTCCCCAAAAAAAGCCGAAAACAAGATGGCAATGCATGCGCAGTGCCAGAAACTCGGCTTCTGCGCATGCGCAGAAGAAAAAAAACCGGAAAAAATTAAAAAAACAAATATTCCAAAAAAATTCAAAAAAAGATGGCGGCGTCCATGGACCGGCACCGACTGAACCGGATCGGTGACATCATCGTGACGTCACCAGCGGGTCGCTACCAGTTCAGGAGAACCAGTCTTAACCAGGAGGAACCCACACCTGCTCTACACCCATTTGCACCACTCAGGTGACCCTGAGGAGACAGATAAACCTCCAGGTAGCCTCAATGACTCTCTAAAAGAATGCAAATGACCAGCTGAAAAGACTATTGCTCTCCTTGGGCCTGCTGTAATAAAAATAAGATTATTGCATCATTTGCATAAGCAGAGATGTTATTGGCCTAATGGCCAGTTTGGAACTGCATCAGTTGCCATCAAACTGCAGTCCACAAGCTTCTCCCATTGCATTTTACACCATTTTAAAAAAATATTTACCAATTTTTGAAACAAGAGATCAAATCTTCAAAAGGTGAATCCAGGAAATAATCTTCAAGTACTTGAAGTGTTTGATTTGAGGGAGCTTGAAATCAACATGAAGTGTCAATGGGGAGATCACGAAAAATATTTCAAAAACAGGCTTTTGGTTCTTGTGTTCCTTTCTAGAAGTGAGATGAGTCAGAAGTGAATACTAGAAAGTATCTTTGTGAAAAGATGCAGAGGAAGAGGGGTTGCTAGGCTGATGGCTGGTAGCAAACTCCAACTCCAGAAGGTTGTACATAATCATTTAAAGATCAGCAATTCTGATTAGGGATATAGACATCCACATTTTCAAAGATCGTAAGACCTGGTTGTATTTTGTAGCTAGATTCAAGATTACCCTTAGACAGGGAATTTATAGATTTCTGCTGATTGCTATACAATTGGTAACAAATTTTGTCTGATACATTTGGAAAGAATTTAATGTGTGTAGGAGGGTATTTTCTTAAGAACGGGGAGGGCAATTAATTTTCCCAAGGAGCCACGTGAGAAACTGGGACCAACATTTCTTGATTTGATGTCCTCAATTTCCATCACCTCAACTCCTCAGGCTGTTATAGGTGAGGGATGAGTGCTGCACAGGCACAGAAAAGGCTTTTCCTTGCCTCCTGTGACCACCAGTTGATTGAAGGAGCGCACAGGGACTGTGAAGTGCCAGACCCAACTGCGTGCTTATTTACATTTGATTTCTAATTTCTGATTGACCCCATGAGAGCCACTGAGGGACAGCAAAGGGCTGAATGGGATCCAGGGACCATAATATGCCCAGGTCTGGTCTAGTTAAGAGGTTGAACTGTGATTATCACAGAGATTAAAGAAGACTTTAGCTTGCTGAATCTTGTAGTGATACTGATCTACTCTAATTGTAAGAGTTTAAATACCTTTTCTTTCTAGTCCTTTGAGGTGATTTATCTCTGCTGGGTTTGTGCCTTCCTTCCTTCCTTCCTTCCTTCCTTCCTTCCTTCCATCCTTCCTTCCTTCCTTCCTTCCTT
>QLTV01001459.1:1287094-1301483 GCA_003457575.1 Thermophis baileyi
ACTTATTTATTTATTTATTTATTTATTTATTTATTTATTTATTTATTTATTTATTTATTTATTTATTTATTTATTTATTTATTTATTTATTTATTTATTTATTTATTTATTTATTTATTTATTAGAATTTGTCAAACAAAAACGAGAACAAGAATAAAAGAATAAAAATACAGTGACAGGTACGATAGGCACATTAGAGCACTTATGCATGCCCCCTCTACTAACCACTTAAGTATGATGTAAGGTCCACAGAAGTCAATTTGTGACTGAAACTGTGAAAATTTGTAGCTGAAACAACTGAATCAGGTAGAGCATTCCAGACTTTGACAACTCTATTACAGAAATAATATTTTTTACAGTCAAGTTTAGAATGATTTACATTAAGTTTAAAGCGGTTGTTAGCGCGCATATTATTGCGATTAAAACAAAAAAGTCATTTACAGGTAAAACATTACTATGTATAGTTTTGTATGCAATACCTAGGTCTGACCGCAAGCGATGCCGTTCTAAGTTATCCAATAAGTTACTTATTATGGTTGTGAGAAGAGAATAAGCCTGCTGTTCTCTCTCTCGTTTCTGGTTCCCCAGTCATGTGCACCAGATCCAGTCCTCTAGCGATTATTGCCTCCAGAAACTTCCAGAGTGGGCAGAACTGAAATTTTCAAATCAGGCTTTAAATGTATGTTATTTTTGCAAGTTGGTTTAGACTTTAAGCCTTTAAGACTGCTTCTTCAGAAATTGGAAAAACTGATCCTGTTTGGGGAAAGTTAAAAGGGATGTAAGATGTACATTTAGCCTTTACAAAATTGCTATACCAAACAGCCAGGCACAGAAATAAGTTTGGAAATTCCAATTCCATCCCTTCTAGGTGGCGCAGTGGTTAGAGTACAGTACTGCAGGCTACTTTAGCTGACTGCTAGCTGCAGTTCGGCGGTTCAAATCTCACCGGCTCAAGGTTGACTCAGCCTTCCATCCTTCCGAGGTGGGTAAAATGAGGACCCAGATTGTTGGGGGCAATATGCTGACTCTGTGAACCGCTTAGAGGGGGATGTAAAAGCACTATGAAGCGGTATATAAGTCTAAGTGCTATTGCTAGTGCTATTCTAGCGAATTCATAATTGAGTAGCTAGCCTTGGCCTCACAGTTCTCAGGCAGGAAAGGAAATTATCCTGTAGCCCTTCAGATTGAAATAAAAAATGTTTTCCTCATTCCATGACCGCAATGATCATCTTTCAAAGTACTGTATTCAGTATGTATGGAGGATTCCAGATTGGAGAGGTCGGATCAAAATAGAAATACACTTGGGGGCAGCTTACAAATAGTAGGAATTTGAAAAATTAGAAATGGATACGTTATCATCAAGCTAATTTTTATTTATGTTCTGAATCTATTATTAGATTTTTATCCCACCTTTATTACTGGGCAACTCAAAGCTGCACACATAATTAATAGTTCCTCCCCCCCCAGGCCCCCTCCCCACAAAATAACCCTGTCAAATTGTTGAGCTGAGAAAGAGGGACTGGCCCAGACTTAGACAACTGACTTTCATCTCTAAGAGAGGACCAGAGCACCTAATTTCCCGTATCTATCCCAGCATATAGGCTTCACTGTCTATGAATGCACTTACAGCATTTCTTTCAGAAGAGAAAATCATCCATAATGGACCATATCAAGAAGATTGTGAATTCAGCATACATAAATAACAGCAGATCTTCTATACAAATAACATGGTGTCAATTAAAAGTAAGAATTCACCAGCATGCTTCAAAATTAGGTATAACCACAACAGTGGTGGGTTGCTATCAGTTCGCCCCGGGTCGGGTGAACTGGTAGCGGTGGTGGTGGGAGGCTCCGCCCACCCGCCCAGATGTCTCTGCACATGCGCAGAAGCGCTGCATGTGTGCGCGCACGCGTGCTCCCAATAGCGAACTGGTAGCGAAGGTAATTGAAACCCACTACTGAACCACAGGTGTCTCAAGTGGGAGAGAAGGAGAGGAAATAACAAAATTTGTGTTGCAATTGTTCTGCTCCATATGCATGATGTCATTGACACCTGTAGGAAAAGGTGGAAGTTTGATTGCAATGTCATAAGGCAAGTTTTATACTAAGAATATTCTCTGTATGTTGGTATCATTTGTATAATTTGTGTCTCAGTCAGAGGTGGGTTCCTGCCGGTTCGGACCGGTTCTATAGAACCGGTAGTAGAAATAGGGACTGGTTCTCCGAAACCGAATTCTCTAGCAGTAATGACAGCCTGGCCACGCTCCCGAACTGGTCCCCACTCGCTCACCCTGCCCGCCCGATGCTTGCTCGCCCTGCATGCTCGCCCCACCCAGCCACTACTTGCAGAATCTAGCTGCCATTGGCCGGGAGAGCAGGGAGAAAGGCCAATGGTGCTCACAAGTAAACTGAGGCTCCTAAGGGGGGGTCGAGCCTCCCCGCTCACAACATCTGTGATCGCTGAGGGCATCGCTGGCAGCCGCTTCCTGTGCCTCCCGTGCTCTTCCTGCTGCTGCTCGGCCTCCTCGATGCACGGAGGCAGGAGGTGGCGGTTTCTTTCTCTGCTTGGAGCTGCCAGTCTCTGGTAAGATGTGTGTCTCACAGTGGGGCGCAATTTGGGGGTGGCAGGTGGGGCAGGGCATGGGGCAGGAGGGCCGTGAGAAGTGGACCTTACTGGAGACTGGCAGCCTCGGAGCCTGCAGCAACTCCTGGCCCTTGCAGGTGCCCATGGAGGCCAGGCTGCAGGCACCCAGGGAAGGGCAGGGGAAAACGCTGCCCGACTGCTCCCTCCCGAAGCAACCTCGGAAGTTTTCAAGCTCGTCTGAAGAGGCCTTTTTTTTTAAGAAAACCCTGAAAAAGCCACAAAATCCAGAGCTGCCAGTCTCTGGTAAGATGCACGTCTCACAGTGGAAGGAAGGAAATCCAGATGAGCTTGAAAACTTCTGAGGTTGCAGTTGGGCAGCATTCCCCCGCCCCCCAGGCAGCTGCAGCCTAAACATCTCTCCAGCCGAGCTTGAAACCTTGCTTCAGGAGGGGGCAGTCAGGCAGCATTTCCCCCCTCCCCGGGCACCTGCAGCCTCGGAGCCTGCAGCCTTGGAGCAACTCCTGGCCCTTGCACAGTAAAGAAAAACTTCTCATGAGTGCCAGAAGTTAATTGCCTCGCACTCACGACAAGTTTTTCTTTACTGTGCAAAGGCCAGGAGTTGCTGCAGGGTCTGAGACTGCAGGCACCCAGGGAGGGGGGGAAACACTGCCCGACTGCTCCCTCCTGAAGCAACCTCAGAAGTTTGGGGGTGCAGTTTGGGGTGGCAGGTGGGGCAGGTGGGGCAGGTGGGGCAGAGAAGTTTTTCTTTACTGTGCAAGGGCCAGGAGTTGCGCCAAGGCTGCAGGCTCCGGGCTGCAGGCGTCTGGGGAGGGGGGGGAACACTGCCCAACTGCTCTCTCCTGAAGCAAGGTTTCAAGCTCGGCTGGAGAGATGGGTTTTTTTTTAAGAACCCCCCCCAAAAAAGCTGCAAGATCCAGAGCTGCCGGTCTCCGGTAAGATGCACGTCTTGCGGCCCTCCCGCCCCATGCCTTGCGGCCCTCCCATCCCATGCCTTGCAGCCCCTGCCCCACCTGCCACCCCCAAATTGCACCCCACTGCAAGACGTGCATCTTTTTGGGGGGTTTTCTTTTAAAAAAAAGCCTCTCCAGATGAGCTTGAAAACTTCCGAGGTTGCTTAAGAGGCCTTTTTTTTTAAGAAAACCCTGAAAAAGCCACAAAATCCAGAGCTGCCAGTCTCTGGTAAGATGCACGTCTCACAGTGGAAGGAAGGAAATCCAGATGAGCTTGAAAACCTCTGAGGTTGCTTCGGGAGGGAGCAGTCAGGCAGCATTTCCCCCCCCTCCCTGGGCACCTACAGCCTCGGAGCCTGCAGCAACTCCTGGCCCTTTTGCTGCTGGCTCCGAGGCTGTAGGTGCCCAGGGAGGGGGGGAAATGCTACCTGACTGCTCCCTCCCGAAGCAACCTCAGAAGTTTGGGGGTGCAATTTGGGGGTGGCAGGTGGGGCAGGGGCCGCAGGGCACTTGCAAGAAGTTTTGGCACTCGTGAGAAGTTTTTCTTTACTGTGCAAGGGCCAGGAGTTGCTCCAAGGCTGCAGGCTCCCAGGGAGGGGGGGGAATGCTGCCCGACTGCTCCCTCCCAAAGCAACCTCGGAAGTTTTCAAGCTCGTCTGGAGAGGTGGGTTTTTTTTAAGAAACCCCAGAAAAAGCCACAAGATCTGGAGCTGCCAGTCTCTGGTAAGATGCACATCTCGTGGCCCATCCAGCCCCATCCCAATCAAAAGCAGCAGCTTTCTTGGGCAGGTGGGTCAAAGGGGCAGGCGGGACCTAGCCGGAAAACCTCTCTGCATGCAAACGGCGAAACAGATCTGGCCAGGGAGGGGAGGGGTGCAGAGAGGAGGGGGGGTCGGCTGAAGACCTCTCTGTCCCCAACCCCGAAGCTGATCTTTTTTTCACTGTGGTTTGCACAACTAGGGGTTTCTATGGGGGTTTTGTATGTATGCATGCATGTGCCATCCATATGTGTGAATATAATGGACACACACGAAAAAACATCTCTCCAGCCGAGCTTGAAACCTTGCTTCAGGAGGGGGCAGTCAGGCAGCATTTCCCCCCTCCCCGGGCACCTGCAGCCTCGGAGCCTGCAGCCTTGGAGCAACTCCTGGCCCTTGCACAGTAAAGAAAAACTTCTCATGAGTGCCAGAAGTTAATTGCCTCGCACTCACGACAAGTTTTTCTTTACTGTGCAAAGGCCAGGAGTTGCTGCAGGGTCTGAGACTGCAGGCACCCAGGGAGGGGGGGAAACACTGCCCGACTGCTCCCTCCTGAAGCAACCTCAGAAGTTTGGGGGTGCAGTTTGGGGTGGCAGGTGGGGCAGGTGGGCCAGGTGGGGCAGAGAAGTTTTTCTTTACTGTGCAAGGGCCAGGAGTTGCTCCAAGGCTGCAGGCTCCGGGCTGCAGGCGTCTGGGGAGGGGGGGGAACACTGCCCAACTGCTCTCTCCTGAAGCAAGGTTTCAAGCTCGGCTGGAGAGATGGGTTTTTTTTTAAGAACCCCCCCCGAGAGAGAGAGAGAGGGAGAGAGAGAGAGAGAGAGAGAGAGAGAGAGAGATAGAGAGAGAGAGAGAGAGAATAGCCATATTAATCCAGCATCCTAGAATCTGAAAATGTCACTAATGGGTATCTTTTAACCCCACCCCATCCTCCAGCAATTAGAATGACTGCAAATGGTGCAAGTCAGCAGGAAATCATGTATTTATTTCTGAAGTCTAGACAAGGGAATTGGAGTTATTAGTTTTAAAATACATGGTATAGCATGCTGCTAATAAGCATAATTGTTGTGCTAGGAAAAGCAGCCAAGGTTCTTTGGAATTATTCACCAGAGTAAATGGCACTGGAAGTGAGTTAAGGAAATAGAAAATGAAAAATAGAAATAGCTTTAATTGCTGCTTTCTACAATGCAAAGGAAAATTAGATGGTTATTCTAGTGTCCAACTACAGAAGCAGAGAAAGGAATTAAAGTTTATATTTAGAATAAAGAACCAGTGGGACACAGGATGATGAAAAAATTTTCAGGAGCCTATAAGTGCCATGGAGAGATTGTCAAAGAAAATTCCACCATGGATGCTTTTGGAAGACAATTCTTTTCATTTTATCTATCTATCTATCTATCTATCTATCTATCTATCTATCTATCTATCTATCTATCTATCTATCTATCTATCTATCTATCTATCTATCTATCTATCTATCTATCTATCTATCTATCTATCTATCTATCTATCTATCTATCTATCTAATTATTTATTACATTTATTTGCCACCCATCTCATTTCGAAATGACTTTGGCCAGCTTTTCTTTCCATCATAAACATTACCAGCTTCCTCCAGAAAGAGGAGGAAGAGGAAAGATACTGCTTTTGTGCTGATCAAAGTGAGTTATTACTTGGTATTTTCATTAAGAGACCTGAGTATGTATACAGAAGTGCCACAAAATATAGAAGATATCAGGACCTATGCAATTACTTCAAAAAGTATCAGATGCAAAAGTCCAGACGAGTTGCTTTTAATATATTGGGGGAATATCGGAAGTTACCTATGTTAAATATTTCTTCCCTAATCACAATGTCTAAAAAAACCCAAAAGAGCAGATACTATGCATGAAACTTCCGAGGCAGAAGTATATGGATGGACTATGGGTTTTTTTAATGCATTGGCCATCACTGTTCTGTTAATGCTAATTCACATTTTCATTCCTGGGACAGAGGTAGGTAATTTAGTAGAGGATGAGCAGGGTTACATTTTAGGTCTCTGAAGACCCCAGGGAATACAGACTGAAAATCTGTGGCCCATTTTTAGCAGAAAGATTGAATGGCTGATTAATTTAACATCTGGTCTGCATGACTTTGACAATTACAGCTTGGTCTGCCTTCATGCCAGAGCAGTTACCAACTACAGTATAATCAGTTCAGAATTGCTAAACTTCGATGACCCACCCCCCCCACTCTTAAAATCCTGTATTAACAGTACGAAAAGTTGATTATTTAAAGGTAGATGAAATGTAAACAATATTTTTCTTGTTGGTGTGTCCCTTAAGCTTTAACACCCTAGGCTAGTGCTTACTCAGCTTTATCCTAAAGCTGCTCCTGGAGGATCTCCATGCCTGTGAGCTTACTTACAATTTGAGAGACGGATAAGCCCTCCACGCTAGACATCTGCCTTCCCTCACCTGGTAGTTATTTTTCCACACATTGAGAAAAAAAATAAAACCAGGAGATTCCATCATGCTTTGTTTAATTTGTCCCATGTTACCTTGAAACTGAGGCAGAATAGACTTCACAGCAACATAATTTGCAATGGCTTATTTCCTGTCACTTGAAAGACTGGAGGGTAGCAGTTAACGCAGGCAGGAGGAACAGCTCTTTAGAAAAGGGCAAAACCCTCTTTTTATTTTATTATCAGATAACAGAGAGCCTCTAACATTTGTGGAATAATTTCAAAATATTGAGAATGTCAATTTACTTTTTGCACAGTCCTGACATAGTGATCTGTGTGTCTGGCTGCCTAAACTAGCAGAACATTCTGCATCAAAGAAAATTCAAGAAAAACAGATGCCTGTGTTCTTGAAATTTAACTATAACTCAATACTATAAGAAACTTTTTCAGAGTGTTTCAAGAATAAAATAAACAGTTCTGTTATAGGTGGTTTCAGTTATTGTCATTTACTGAATGGAAGGGATAGTCTTAATGAACCTTTATGTCCAGATGACTTCTATATTTTATCAGTTGCTGTGATATGTTATGAAAATGCACTAGTCTAAATGCAATTGTTTTGTAATTAAATTGCTATATAATATAAATGGGTATAATTAGCTAACACTTTAGATGAAGGGTTAGTTCCATTTGCTTTTTTTCTTTTTCAATTATTTCCTTTAAAGCGTTATCTGTAATAAAAAGTTATTTCAATTTCTAATTGAAATTCAGCAAATGGAATTATTTTGGTGCTATCCCTATAGAAATAATAACGAAGTCATTGGTGCATTCAGTTATTAAGCAGTGGCACGGATTTAATTTTAGATGAACAGCAAGGAGAATTAAGGTGCTAGTAGGATACAATGATCTTTCCTCCAAGAATGCTACAGCACAAAAGAAATAGCCATGAATGTATTAATCAAACTTTACCAGCAGTGAAGTTAAATAGATGTGTTGTTTGTTACCACTTAAAGTCTAGATCAGCCTTTCTTTACACTGGAGCCTTTCAGATATATGAGAGCAAAATTTTGTAGGGGAAATGGGCAGCATAGAAATTTAGTAAACACTGTATGAGTTAGGCCAAGGCGCTACTTGTTGTTCTAATGGTCTGATTGCATGTTTACAGCCAGAAGTGATACAGAGGTATGGCAGTAGATCCCTTAAATCCTAAGCTTCTCAAGAAATGAATTATGTTCTCAATTAGTCATTACAGGCATGAAGTGACACAATATTAAATATTAAGTTCTTAAAAAATATTGTCTGAGAGATTCAGCAAAGGACACATATGAACCTACAGAGATATGTACACAATATTACACTTACATAAGTACATAACATGTTATAAAATTGGTTCAACACGAATTCTTATTCCAATTCACAAGGAGAAAATGGTAGGGTAGTGTTACCTCAGCAAACCAAATTTTATTAAAGGAATATTAGTATAGATGAATATGATTGTTTCTTTTAAAAAGCAACAATTAGTTTTGTGATGAATGAAAGGCTGAAATAAGTGGAACTCAATCAGCCAATTTCCATTCATTTTTAGACAAATGCACATAATAAAAAAAATAATGTATTTTTTATAACTTGCATCTGTGCCTACTGTGAAAATGAAGAGCTTAAAATTCTCCCACTTCAGGAATAGCAATAGAGTCAATTTTGGAGACCACCTCTGACAGTTTCCATTTTCCCCCCTCCTGATTCTGTCTTATCAAATCATTTTCTCATAGGAAAAAAAAATAACTGTCTTATTGGATTAGATCCCATCCATTTCTAAAACTCTGATTTTATGGAAGAAAATAACCAAATTCAGTCTCAAACAGTGCCCATTTCCATTAGTTCCCACTCTGAATTGTCCTTCCCTAAACAATTTCAAAGTCCACTACAAACCACTTGCCAGACATATTTTTGTGAAGTCATCTCCTTCACTTGAAATAATTTCTTCATTCTTTTCTTTTTATAGGCGTGCATGAGTGATCTGCAATAATTTTTCTACATATAAATTTTCATACAACTCATTACAAGGTTTCATAAATGAAAGTTTGTTTTAAGAGCCTGGAGATTTAGCGGAGAAAGCTGGAATATTTCATACAGCGGATAAACTCTTGAAAGCACAGCAAATGCTGAAAGCCAAACTTCCTTAAGATAGACAAATTGTATTCATCTTTTGATGTCTCCAGGCTAAACACTGCTACACTGGGGAGCTATAAAATGTTTTTCATGTACAGAACTGTCAGTACTTTAATGGCTAAAATAACAATTAAATGCTAAATGGCAACAAAATAATGTCAAAGATGTAAGTGTGCACGGGCAGAGCTTAATGTAGTGACTTTTTAAACCTTTTTGTTACTTCTGCAGAGCAGACCCCGTGTCCACACAAAAGCCATGAAATTAAAGTTATTCCCCTTCTGAATTACAATGCTTCATTTTTCAGAAAACGATGCTAACAATAATCGAGAGAAGCAGCAATGGCGGCATAGAATTTAAATAAATATTAGCATATGTTAAAGTGGCATTTACTGGGAAATGACTTTAGAATTATTTGTTTTTCCCTGTCACATTGGCAGTTTCTGTTTCTATCTTCTCAATACACCTAAATGGTCAACAGGGAAGGTACATATTGTGTTGTAGGAACACACACAAAAAGTGGCTCATATAATTCAAACAGTCCTAGTCACACACATGGTTTACATATATGCAGCATCTTATGACCTGGAAACACTTAAACCCAGTAAATTAATTTCTTTCGCATACCAAGTTCTTCCAAGAAAAAGATCTGAGGAAAAACCAAGCATCTCCATTACAGACCACATTTCTAAAATGCTGATCCCTTGCAGGTTTACCACTGCCCGCTTGAATAATGTGGAAGGGATAGCAGTCTCATAGCCTTCTCTTTACAGTAGTACTACTAGGGGTCTCAGCATACCAGGCCTTTCCTGAAAAAAAGGGGAGGAATTATATATTGATTATTTTTGATCCACTTAGTATGATGTGATTGACCATCATCAATAATAATTTGGCCTGCATTAGCAGTTGAAGGGGGAAAAGGGACAATGGGAAAACCGTGCTCCCAAAAAATAAATTTCCAGATTTGCCTATATTCCTGAGCAAAATGCGAAGCAATACGGTCATATGAGAGATTGATTTATTGTGTACCATCAAGTTGGTGTTGACTCTTAGCAACCTCATACATAGAATTTTTTTCTCATGACAATCTGTCCCTAACCTGCTCTTTCAGATCTTCTAATGATGCAGCCATTATACCACTGTAACTGAATCCAACCATTTTGTTGTTGGTTGTTTTCTTATGTTTCCTTTTCCTTTAACTTTTTCCAGCATTAGAGTCTTCTTCAGAAAGCTGGGTCTTTACTGAAACATATGATAGCATAAATTAAATATTTTCAACTATTTCTTTTTACTAAAAATCTCATCTACTCATGCTGATTAGAAGACAGCATAGCCACATAAGAGAAGTCTTTAACTCATTCTGTAGCTTCTTTCCTGGCCAGGAATGGTTCTAGGTGAATTTTCCCATGTAGAATCAAACACATGGATTTGGAGAAGAGAAACTAGTGTGAAAGCAAACTGAGAAATTTGATCTGATCCCAAAAGGCAAAAATATCTAAAGAAAAGTGTGTCCCATATTCTGAATAAATTTGAAAATGATTAACATTGTTAGGACTCTGTCCAAATGGTTGGGTTGGTTAATATAAACAAGCCACAAATCACTGTTTATATGTATATATGTAATATGGCTTTAAATGCATTGTTGCATTCTGACTGGCAGTAACGGCCATAAGAGGGAGCTAGAGAACATGGTTAGTTCTCTCTCTTTTGCTGATTCATTGCTGAAGTGACTTCACGTCTAAGAGTAAGCTCTGTGTGTAGCTAGCTATCTGTGATAGTTGAATTCTTTGCTGATTAAGACAAAGAAAGGCTGGTAAGAAGACTACTGTACTTCTGAATACTGACTGATAGAACGTGTATGATTCGGACTGTTATTTGGACTGTGCTATTTCTTTAAGTAAACTACTTTTATACACTTTAACGTAGCTGGTTATTGACTGAATCCTTACTCATATCTACTGCAACATTACGGTGAACTGTGCAAACCTTCAGGGCCCAGAGGTTACTCTGCACAATTCCTTAACAAACATCTCTGCCAAACATGACATAACATTTGTTTTGTTTCAGAGTTCATCAAGGTGTGTATCCTCTGTGTCAATAACTAAATTATAATGTGTCAAAATCGAGCTAGCAATTTCTCTAAAAAAATTTCTCTTGCTTTTGTTTCCTTATTCAGTTTTCAGGTGGTAGTGCTTGGGGACTTAATCAAAGGTAGGAAGTGCAGAAGACGCTACTGCTAATGCGGTTTTCTTTTTATTACTATGAAGTCTGCTTAACTGTCCACATTTTCCATTGCACTTTTTGCAGAATGTGAATAGTTCCTTAATGATGTCTTTCCTTGTGATTGAAGTGTGGAAAGGGAGAAAAGTTGGAGTCTGCTGGAGAGTCGATTGTACAATAAAGAGAAGACATTCACCCTACATCTTTTGATCATCTCATGACACAACAGGTGCAAGAGCACAAAATTCTCTTCATGAGAATTTAACCAATATTCTTTTCTCCTTTTAAAGAAGCTTTGTAATCCAAATGACTTTCATCACTTTGAAAGGAATTAGTTGAAAAATATGTGGAAGTATTAAATGCAGAGCTTTAAAATCAATAGAAAGGTCTTTAGCTAGGAACAGTGGAATCGTATGAGAAAGGTTCAAGAAACATGACCACCAAAGATAGTGGGCAAAATCATAGTGTTATAAAAAGTTGTAGACAGATAGTTTCCTGATATAAAACTATTTGTAGTCAAGTTAACTTAATAAGGTAAATAGACTAATGTTATACTCTTCCCTTAATTATTTAATATGTAGCAAAATGCTTCCTTCCCTAAGTATTGTTCACTATCTTTTGCTTGATTTATATTTTATTTATATTCAACTTTTCTTTCAGAGCTCAGTGGTATGCACATTTATTTATCTGTATTTATTTATTAATCAGATTTATATAACCGCCCATATTACTGAAACCACATACAAAAACCATTGATATAAAAAATACAAAAAAATCACATTAATAATAAATCTTACAAAAACAGAGATACAAACCCTAGATGAAAAGGGAATAAAAATAGTCAACTCTGCAAAAGAGCCATCATAGAACCAACTTTGAACTAAAGTGAAATTTCCTCACAATTAGAACAATTAATCAGTGGAATGATTTACCTCCAGAAGTTGTGGGTGCTCCAATACTGGACGTTTTTATGAAGAGATTGGACAATGATTTGTCCGAAATGGTAAGGGTTTCCTGCCTGAGCAGGGGGTAGGGATAGAAGACCTCCAAGTTTCCTTCCAACTCTGTTATTTAGTTAATTATTGTACTAATAGGGCTTTGGAACAAATTGCATTTGATTTAATGACACATGCACTGTACAGCTATGCTCAGTAACCATAGCTGAAAATATTTCTATTGGGATAAAATACATGTTTTTTGAACCAGATTAAGTAGTAGAGATTTGTCATTTTATTCTCTGGGAACCCCAGGCCTGACCATAAACAGGGCCTTCCCTCAAGCAAATAAATAAACTAACTTATGGACAGACGAACAGACAGACATAAGAACCTTTTAGTGTATATATTATAGGCCAAGCAAAAAGCAGTGAATAATGCAATCTTCACCCTAAACAGAACAGGAACATATCATGAAGATGAAACAACTCCAAATGGTTAAAATGCAGGCAGATGTAATTTAATTAAATTCACTTTCACAGGGGAGAATTATATAGTAACTAGCTCCAGAGGTGAGTCAAAAGGTTGCTGTTTTCATTTTTGACATCAAAAAAATACCTGCAATTTTCACTGTGTTTTAAATTGCACTCTCCAAAACACTCTCTTTTCATTCAAGTTTCAAGAAAAATACAGGTTAAAGCTTCAGGGAGCTGTATGTGGTCACTGAGTTAGACCATGGGGAATGGGTCTTATAGTAAAATCTTGATAAGCAAATGTGCTTTGCAAACTCTGAAAAAACTCCTTTCTGGCCCACATCAGAGAATTGTTGCCATTATTTTCTTGAAATAAGTGCAGCTGAATAAAACTGTTGTGACAGCATTGATATTTCCAAGAATTATGGAACTATAAATCTCATTTCAACCTTGTGTGACAGTGGTATAATATTTACATCTAGTGTTTCAAATATTATGATAGTTCTGCACATTTTGCAATCTACTAAGCCAAATGTGGACTACCAGGACTTCAGAAAATGAGGGGACAGGGACAAGAGAGAGAGAAAGAAACCTTTTGAGTCTCTCTCTCTCTCTCTCTCTCTCTCTCTCTCTCTCTCTCTCTCTCTCTTAATGGTATCAATATTTTGTTGTCTATGTACATAAGTGAGTATGTAATTTTAATTTTTATTTGTGTATTTGATAGACATATTGATCAAGGATCTCAGTAAGTGAGAGTTGTGCATTTCAATGTATGTTAAGTCTACATGTAGTTTAAATCACCCGATTTGTTTCCTACCAAAAATTCTGTTCAGTGATATATGGACAATTTTTGCTTGTGTGATGTTGGGGATGTTGAAAAGGACTCTAGCCATAATTGAAGAAGCTTCTTGGATGAGAAGCAAAATGTTTTCAAAGAAAAAGCCAAGAAAGTCCAGTTAAAAAAGCACCTTTGGAAAAACCATGAGCTGGATGATTGAGAATCTCCATAGACATCTGATAAGAAAGGTTTTGAATATGGCCAATAATTATAAATATGTTCGGGGTCTACTAGGAATTTGATTTTGTGTGAAAGTAATTACTAGTCTTTGTGCAATTTTGTATTTGGCAACCAGAGTAACCACTGAATATTTAAATGAGGGGATGTAGAATGCCATTGCTGACACAGATAGTAGATTACTGCTCTCCTATTGCTGGATTGATTCTGTTAGCAATAGCAATAGCACTTAGACTTATATACCGCTTTACAGTGCTTTCCAGCCCTCTCTAAGCGGTTTACAGTGTCAGCATATTGCCCCCAACAATCTGGGTCCTCATTTTACCCACCTCGTAAGGATGGAAGGCTGAGTCAACCTTGAGCCTGGTGAGATTCGAACTGCCAAATGTTAAAATATTCATGAACTGGGAGAGACATGGTAACAAGGTCAGCCAATGAATAGGCATAGCAACTAAGTCAGCCAATGAGAGCTTAAACACATCTGAGTCTGTGCAGAGAATCGAAACTGAAACTTAAGCTAGAAGGCTGGGCGTGGCTCAGCCCACTCTGTACTCTGTCTGCTCTGAACTCTGAAATGAAACTTTTCTCTGCTGTTGGTATTGTATATATATTCTTGTATATAAAGAAGTTTCTTATTTAAATCAATCCTGCTGAATCAGTTACCTGTGTGTGTGCTTTCTGGATTTAATTTTGCAACAAACTCTGACAGGGTGGGCATGGCCAGTGCGTGATGCATCCGGCCCATGGGCCGTGAGTTTGACACCCCTGACTTTAAGTATTTACTTATGTTCATTCCACAATTCTCCTGATGTTCTTTATTTTTATCTCTT
>QLTV01001459.1:1309698-1349666 GCA_003457575.1 Thermophis baileyi
TCGTGTCTGCAGTGTTTGAAGGCAAACAAGAGCAGGACTTGCCTTTGGAAGCCCTGAAGGCATGTTTGATTGCAGAAGAGAACCATTATAGAAAGAGCCCCAGGAGAAATTCCTGAGCTGGGGGCCCAAGGAGCAGAGAGAGAAGAGCAGAAATTTCCATAGACTGAAAGTCTGCTGAGAAGACAAAAACAGCAGAAGGGATCAGATTACAGCCCAGCAACAGGGGCGGTACTTTGTTTGTGGTGAAGCTTCTCATTTAAAGAAGGACTGTTTGCAAAGAAAAAGCTGTTTGCAAAGAAGAAATTATTTGCAAGATGGACAAATAGCTGTTGCAAATGTTGGTTATTGCAATAGCAGAGACAAATGGTTAATAGACAGTGGGGCAAGTCAAACCATTGTTAATAATTCTAAAGTGTTTTTCAGAATGGTCCCAGCTGCTCGAGATGCAATAGCCTTAGCAAATGGCCAGAAGGCTAAGGTCATTGGAAGAGGCAGTGTGCAAATTCCATATCTGGAAACGAGATTTAATGATGTATTACGTGTACCTGAAATGGAGCATAATTTATGAGGTGTCTCATAAAGAGAAATGGGAATGTATGTGCACAGGGCATAAAAGAAGATAATCTTTATGTGTTGCAGGGACAAAAGGTTCAATGTGCGCAAACATTTGGATTCAAACATTTCTTTAAGAGTTTTTTATTTTGAAAGGCCAGGACCACTTCACTTGTTTCAGTATGTTTATCTCTATTTTTAAAAGAGAAAAGTTGTCACATAAAATCTCGATTTACTGTAATATTAAAATTGTTATTTGAATACGATGCTGTGCTAAGAGATAGCATATTTTATCAGAAATAGAATCAGAATAACAGAGCTGGAAGGGATCTTGGAGGTTTTCGAGTCCAACCCTCTGCTCAAGCAGTGTTGGAACATCCACAACTTCTGGAGACAAAGCTATTCCACTGGTTGATTGTTCTTATTGTTAGGAAATTTCTCCTTACTGTTAGGAAATTTCTCCTTAAAATCATAAAAGCTTATCATAATCATAAAAGCTTGGATGCTGCCACATAGAAGGAATGTATGGTTTAAAAGAATAGAAAAACTTGCTCCTTAATTCAGATAACCAGAAGACTAGGAAAAAGAACCATAATTGACTTTAAACACTTGTTATTGTTGTTTATTTTACAACTTGCCTTTTATACATAACCCTGTGAGCTGAGCCACTGACTCTAAGTCACCCAAGGATCTTCCAGGGCTGAAAGAAAACTAGGACCTGGGTCTTCTCACTTCTAGTCCAGCATTTTAATAACAGATTAGATGCACTAATTCAAAATCCGTAATATGTTATATTACCATATCTAAAGGAAAAGCCAGAATCATTTTACATCTTTATGTGACATTTCTGCTTGTATACATGTCACAGTTATCATTGCAAAATCACAAACCAGATAAAGAAATATGGTAATCATGGATACGTGTTGTTCAGATTTAAATTTCACTTTTCTTCCAAAAATTCAAAGCATCAGTCAAAGTAGATGTTTGTGAGCTGCCTAACACCACACAATAGAATTGAAGAGCATGGACCTTTTAATAAAACAAATAGGTAAAGTCCTCCTTCCACCATATTTATTTCCATAGCAACAACCTTGTGAGGTAGACTGTATTTGAGATACAGTGACTGAGTGTGAATTTAAACCTAAAACTCACTCATCTTAATCCAGCAACATAACCACGATACCACACTGGTTTGTTTATGTGATGCAATTGGCTAAGGCACGAGTTCCTACCATAGGCAATCCAGGGTAGCAAAACTCTTTTTCTCCCACTTTTTCATGTAGATGGAGGAAGTTTGGACAAAATACAGTTTCTGAGCCAATATCACGAGTGAATTCTTTTTTAATTTGATTTCCAGCAGAAAAATAGGTAAGACTAGACCTGGGAGAAAAAGCTTTTTATCTTCTATATGAATGGTGTATAAAACATAAGGAAAAGGAAGAATCCCATGTAGGAAACATAAAGGTAAGCTTATACCAATCCAACCCAACCCATGATTCTTCAGAAATGAGTTTCCGTAACATAAGTATGTATAGAATTGCAGGTAAGAACTTTTGCCCACTTTCATCAAACTACAGCATAACCATTACCTGGCAAATTATTTCTTCTTATGTCTTCGTGATGTGGCTTTCAGAGGGTCTTCAGCCTATATCTCAAGAAGATTTATGTTCTTCTTGGCATTATAATACTATTTTCCTTTTTATCCCAATACAGGTTTTTTTTTTTGTTTTTTGTTTTTTGCTGTGGATACAATCTGGCATGCTTTACCAACCATTTTCTTAATATCTCAATCAGATAACTGTTAGGTGAACAGGTTCTGGTTAATTGTTACTATCCATCTGAGGCTGGTCTTTTGTCCTTGAGTACTGTGAAACATGTTGTCTATGGAGATTCTCAGTCATACAGGTCATGGTTGTCCCAAAGGTGCTTTTTTTCCAAGAGGCAACTGGACTTTCTTGTTTTTCTTTAAACATGTTCTTTCAGAAAGACTTCTAAACCTATACAGGTAGTCCTAGTTACAATAGTTTGTTTAGTGACCATTCACTAAATGACCATTTTTCACACTTACAACTGTTGCAGCATCTCCATAGTCACGTGATCAAAATTCAGGCGCTTGGCAACTGACTCACATTTATGAAGGTTGCAATGTCCCAGGGTAATGTGATTACCTTTTGAGACCTTCTAACACGCAAAGTCAATGGGGACATTATTAGTGGCAGCAGTATAAGTTATTTTTACTGTCGCCTGAAAGACATTTATTAGGAAAAAAAGAAGCTGTTCCTCTTATTTGTTTTTCCTATGAAAACAAGACCTTCTGTAAAAACTGTAAATCTCACTTTGCATTCACAGTTTGTGTGGGAGGGCAAATAATCACAATATGCCAGCACATCAGAGTCCTCTTTAGAACAATTCTTTTCCTAATTATGTGAAGTCTCATAATGTGAATTAATCAGGATGAAAAATCTGAAATTTAACAAGCTATGTATATTTAAAATATCTAGGGAACATATTTTAATTAAAAGAACTAATGGACAGCAGTCATTAAAATTTGTCATGAACATTGTGGCTACTCAGATATTTCTCTGAATATGTAATTTAGGGTTAGGGTTTAGGACTGTTTATGCTTATTGACCCCCAGAGAGGTTGGATTCAATGTTTCAGTTAATGATCCTAGTTGTGAATAAAATCATGCTTTTAATATTAGAACAGATAGATTAGAGTGATAATTTGTCATGAGATTTTAACAGCAGATTCTAGAGGACACCATTCAGAACTTCTCCATATACTGCTATAAATTATATTTTGTAATATTTTAGAATTCATTAAATATATTTGAAAAAAAATCCTATTAATAATTTGTAATTTGATTTAAACTTTGAGTTTTTACCCCAGTTTCATCCCATTTGTCTCAGCTTTGCCTACTTTTTGGAACATGGTCCTACATGACATTAAAAGTCAAGGAAATCTCACTGGTCATGGCAATAGCATCAATTAGTTTTATGGAAAATATGATCTGGCACTCAGAGTTCTCGAGATAGTCCATACATTTAATTGGGTCAGAAATCATTTAAAAAGGAGAAACAGAGGAGGTTACACTGCCCTTCCAAAGTTGACGTAGAAGGGCAAATCCATCCATCTTATCTCTGCTCAAGATGGAAAGACAAAAAGATGTCTGTTGAGGCAGTCATGGGGCATACAGTATATAAGAAACAGAGAGGTTCCATCTGTTTTTGAGGTCCTAGCATTTATCTACATATTCTAATGTGTTTCAGGAGCAATCCTTTGCTGTTGAAGAAGAAACTAAGGTGAAGAAGAGAGGTCAAGCTGTACAGGACAGCAGAAAGAAAGAAAAAATGCAGAGGAAAGTAAAAACGTTGAACCTTAATCAGTGAGCTTCCAATCCTTCTTTCATAGTTTTATTTAATTTTTAATTCTTGTAGAGTTCTGCAAGTCTTCCCAAAGGCACTGCAGATGAAAAATCAATTCCCTTCATTCAGGAAAGACTACCAAACAAATCACTGAGGACCAAACACAACATTCAGTGCTAAGTATCACAAGGTGGTTCAGCTAATGCAAATCAAAACTTGAATCTAATTGTGGCATGAATGTGCTTTCACAAATTTTTCATTCTGATCACCCTATTGTCAATCACCTTTAGTTGTACCAGTTTTAAATAGTGTTTTCTGATTAAACTGATGGCAACCAACAGCAATTTAAGAATGAGGACAATCAGCCCCATTTGCCAAATGATTTGGTGATGGACCAATCACACAGCTGGATAAGTATCAGTTGTCAGTTTGGCCTGTGCATTAGCATCTAGCTACATTCTCTTCCCCAGTAAAGGTAAAAGTTTCCCCTGTCCAGTCATGTCCAATTCTAGGGGATGGTGTTCATCTCCATTTCTTAGCTGTGTTGTCTGAAGTCACTTCTGTGGTCATGCCGAGGCACCCAGAACACTGTTATCTTCTTACTGAAGTGGTACCTATTGTTTATCTACTCTCATTTGCATGCCTTTGAACCTCTAGGTTGGCAGGAGCTGGGCAAGTAATAGAAGCTCATCATGCCATGCGGTGCTCAGGTCTTGAACCCAGGCGGCCAGCTTTCTAGCTGACTGGCTAAATGTCTTTAACTGCTAAGCCATCACGCCCCCTCTTTTCTCCAGTAGCAAAGCATACCTACCGTACTGGTTGTTTGGTATCCATAGTTCATCACAATGGACTAGGAGAGAGCTATATGGTAAAGTGATTAAGCATGTTAGACCTCATAGCAAACAACCTGCTGTACAGCATCTATGGGGAAGCAATCTGTCTGGAAATACTTCTATCCCATTCATCAGTTGTTTAGTGACTTATTGCTTTAGGTACCGTTTAGGGATTTTTCAAAACAGCAATAAAGTCCATGGAAAAACAACCTTCCCATAGCAAATGCATGGACACTAGGGGTGAAATTCGACCAGCTCGGACCGGCTCGGGCGAGCCGGTAGGGACGATTTGAATCAGTTCGCCGAGCTGGTAAAAACCACCCCTGGTTGGCCCCGTCCACACCCGCCCGCTCGCTGCTCACCCTTCCGGCCGCTTGCTCGCCCCTTCCGGCCGGGTCGGGGAACACGCGATTCCCCGGCTCCAGCCTTGCCCCAGAGCTGCCGCCCGCTCGCTGCCTGCTTGCCCTCCACCTCGCTCACCTACCCTCGCTCCTTGGGGGGACATGGTGAGGCTCAGCCGCCTTTTGCGCTGAGAAGCCTCCAGCCGTCGGCAGTCATTTTCGGCTGCCTTCTGAGCAGCACCACTGTGAAGGGAGGGAGAAAAGTTCAGCTTCTCTCTGTCACAGCATTGAACATGGCTGCTTATCGCCTCCTTCTTGGGCTCATACACACAGAGCAAACATGAGAAGGAGACGAGAAGCAGCCAAGTTAAATGCTGCAGCAGAGAGAATCCGAACTTTTCTCCCTTCATTCACAGCGGAGCTGCTGCAGCCTGTACCTTTAAGGTACTTCGACCCCTGGGAGGGAGGGGGTCAGGGGGGGACCATAAAGGGAGAAGCAGCTCCGCTGTGAATGGAGGGAGAAAAGTTTCGGCTTCTCTCTGCCACAGCATTCACTATGAGCCCTTCTCGTGCTCATTCACACATTTTTTCCTACCGGGTTCTGTGGGCGTGGCTTGGTGGAGGAGTCATGTGACTGAGTGGGCATGGGTGTTAGTGACATCAAGTTGGGGACCTCCCACCAAGCCACGCCCACAGAACTGGTAGGGAAAATTTTTGAATTTCACCCCTGATGGACACCACACATCCATCTCACTCATCAGAATTTGCTTTGAGTGCAGGACAACTGATACACATGGTAGATCGTGGTAAGGAGGATGCACAGTTAAGCAATTCACAGTAAGGAGGCTGCACAGTCAAGTTACCTTTCCTACTTTATAATGCAGTTCCCAATCATTCAATGGATCATCTATAAGTTCCAGTAATGTTGGAGAAGCTGATTTATTATCCACTATCCTATCCTTGGATCTGGAACCTCAGTACTAGGTTCTGACAGAGTGCTAAATCAGCAGTTCTAGCCATCTGTAAAAATCATCCATCAATAGTAGCAGTGTTGTGTACATCACCATTCAGCAGAAGCCAAAACAGAAGCTAGACAAGTGGGAATGGCATTAGCAGTAGGGACAGCGAATTTTGTGCCAGATTAGTTTTCTGTGTCTCAAGCATGGATGGAGAAGACCAACTAAATCAAGGGAAAAGTTATAAAACTCAGAAGCTACAGCAGCATTCATCTAGGAACCTCTGGATAGAATTAGTGTGAGCCTATGTAGTTCTATTGGGAAAAATTAGTATTTCCTTGGGGTGTTTGGGTATTTGAGGGGTGGGGTTAGTTTTTTTCTAACCCATATTATAAAGTGGTTTAAAAAAAAAAAGCCTTAGCAGTACTTTTTATAAGTTTTATCACTTTCCTGTCTAAAAATGGCCAAAAAAAAAAAAAAAGTCACACCACTATTTTTTGGCATGAAAGCAATTAGCAGTTTATGGTGTGAAGTTGGAAGTAATTCTAGGGCTGCAGAAAATTGTTGTTTGTGCCAGCTTTGAAGTGTCCGATGCTCATTTAAGAGCATAGGCCACTACCAATTAATGAATGCCATATCTACAACTGTACAACAATATTTTTATGGTATCCATGCCAAGAATAGGTGGCATATGCAAATGTTCCTATGTAACAGAACTTGTGAAATTTAAATTAAGTCCTTTCTAACAAAACTGAATATAACTCGAAACCCACATCTTCTAAGAACATGGACAATATTCCTATTTTGTTTTGTGATAAGGATTTGACTTTTAATGGACTTTGCACATAAATCGATGGATTACATTGCAATTTGAACAAGTTTTCTCTAGGGATATTAGCACGTACTATGTTTAAATCATTTTTTTTCCTGAGATTAAATGATTAAATTCCATACAACCTCTTTGCCACATCTATGTCATATATTTGCACATGTTACTGAGTGTAGACAGCATGCCTGGAAAAATGTAATAATTTTCTTGTAAGCTTCAATCAGGATCCTAAAACAGAGCTCAAAGATGATGATGATGTTCATTTTCAAAGTGCTACTCTGTGGAACATAACTAAGATCAGGGATCCTCTGTGGCACCTTCCAAAGTTGGCATTCTTATTTGTGGTGAGCTACAAGTCCTACTGAAACCTAATCAGCATGGCTGCCTAGAAGACACCAGATTAGATAAAGCACATTAAAGACCTGTTCAGTTCCATATTCTCTTGCCATTGTGAAGTGGTGGGGTTGGATTTGCTTTTATTTGTTAAGAAATATATTTTGATTTTAGGATGGCTCATTTCAAAGCTATGATTTGTCAGATTATTTATGAACTGGGAGAGCCAATGGTAACAACGTCAGCCAATGAATAGGCATAGCAACTAAGTCAGCCAATGGGAGCTTAAACATATCTGAATCTGTGCAGAGAATCGAAACTGAAGCTAGAATGCTGTGCGTGGTTCAGCCCACTCTGTACTCTCAGTCCACTCTGAACTCTGAAATGAAACTAACTGTTCTCTCTGCCTGTGTGTTTGCTTGTAACTGCTTGAAGAAAAATCTACATTGGTATTGTATATATATATTCTTAAATATAAAGAAGTTTCTTATTTAAATCAATCCTGCTGCATGCGTCTGCCTGTGTGTGCTTTCTGGATTTAATTTTTTGCAACAAATTCTGATATGATTTACTCAGAGATTTAAAATACTGTATATGTTATTCTCTAAATTATATATTTTATGCCAAATATTGGTATAAAGACAAATTTAAATATGAGAAGAACTGCAGATTTATATTATTTATTTATTCAATTTATATGCCACCCAGCTGTCCTAGAGGTGACTCTAGGCTGCTTACAAACAGAGATACATGGGATCTGACTCAAGAGAAAAGAACAAATTGTCCAGGAGGATGAGGATAATCTTTAGTCTTTGTATGGAAGGACAAACATATCCATTCTTTAATTGAAAGGAAATTTTGTCATCTTTGGCGGATGTGTTAAAAAGCCAGAAAACTTTGGACACAAACACTAAGGCAGAAGATTTTAAAGGTTAACACAGAATTGAAAATCAAATTTTGTTTTGGGATGCTTGTCAAACAGCTGGAAAAAAAGTTATGGAAGTTGTTCTTATATATGATAACTGTGGTAAGATTATATGCTTTATGTAGTATATATCAACGGCATGTATTAGCAAAAGGATGCAACTTTAGTAGGATTTCACTGGAGCAGAGGTGGGTTGCTACTGGTTCGGACCGGTTCGTCCGAACCGGTAGCAACCCGCTGGTGATGTCACAATGATGTCACCGATCCGGTTCAGTCGGTGCCGGTCCGTGGGCGCTGCCATCTTTTTTTTCTTTTTATTTATTTATTTATTTTTTCTTCTGTGCATGCACAGAAGCCAAGTTTCTGGCACTGCGCATGCGTTGCCATCTTGCTTTTGGCTTTTTAAAAAAATAATAATAATTTTTTTTACTGCGCATGCGTGCGCAAAGCGCGCACGTGCCCCCGAGGCGCAACCACGCGGCGCGGGAGGAAGCGAACCGCAGCGAGGTAAATTGGAACCCACCCCTGCACTGGAGATGGAATAAATTGCATAGGATGCAGTACAGATTGAATTAAAAAGACATAAAAGGACTGCAGAGTAGTCTTTCTCATCAGTCAATGGGAGACCACAAAAGCAATTGCTGTATTATTTCAGAAGCATCTGAATTAGTCACCAATTCATAACTTCTCTCTGTAAAGGATTGTATTGGATTGATCATTACAACTCTCTTAATGACCTAAATATCTGTTATCTGTTATCTATTAGTTTTATTTCTATGCCACCCAACTCCCGGAGGACTCTGGGCAGCTTACAACAATAAAAACATTATAAAAATATAAAAACTATTAACAAGAAACATATTAAAAACATTCAACAACAACTAAAAACCCATACACACCGTTTTGTGGCGGTGAAATTTCGTGGCGTATACTTCTCTTGAATTGTCACTGGACAGAAATATGCAATAGTTAGGATAACTAAGATGAAGGCTAGAACTGTACATTCACCTTGTAAAGACTAAACAGTAGTAATATAAAAACAGAATACCAATACTAAAATAATTGACAGTAACAGGCTTGTAGCAAACAGATTGTGTATGCCTGCAAGTTAACATGCTTATCGAGATTCTCAAACATCTAGGTCATGGTGGTTTTTTTCTTTGCTTTTCAGTTCAGGACTGAAGAAGCTTCTTGGATGACAAGCAAAATGTTTTCAAAGAAAAAAAACCCCAAGAAAATCCAGTTGTCTTTTGGAGAAGCACCTCTGAAACTGCAGGTTAACAGAAAATACCATACTGGCTCATACGATCAACTGTGATAATTGATCTGAAATGTCTTCAAAATTCATTGTATTTTAAAACATTTTGTAAGATTAATGCAGCAAAATTCTATATTTCTCTCTCTGCAACTGAGCAAGGATTGCAGTCTAATAAAACTGAGATACTTTTCTTTATTAATTCTGGGGAAGTGCAATCTTGGGTTTTGAGAATTGCAACTGCTTTTTCAATTACTCAAGTAAATTTCTCTTTTCCACTGTGATCCAGAAAGCCCAAAATAAACCAGGTATGCAAAAGGCCTTCTGACTAGTTATGTTGATGTAATAATATAGTAATTCATAGTAGTCTAGATTGGAAAGGGATTTTCCTGTGCCCTGTGCATAAAGGTGTTGGTTTGGAAGGTAGAAAGGGGTCTAGGACAACTCACCATGGCTAATTCACTGAGGGACAACTCTCTATGGACAAATTGCTGAGGGACAATTTGCCATGTACAATTCCATGCAGCATAACTCGAAGCAATTAATGTTATCTTCCACTGTTTCTTTGACATTATTTACATTGACAAAAATGGAAATAGTGTCGAAGAAACAGTGGCGGATAACATTTATTGCATTGAGTTATCCTGCATGGAATTGTCCGGGATGAGTTGTCCTGCAGCAAGTTGGCCATAGCAGGTTGGCCACAGCAAATTGTCCCATTCCGGGCAGAAAGTGTCCTTCCTATAACTCCTTTACATTGCAAATGTAGAATATCTATATTATTTAAAAGGATCTTCTTTAAGGAACATTAAAGACATTTAATCAGACACATTTATAGCTCATCTATCATCTACATATGAATTATTTAACCCATTAAATTATAAAGTCAAATCTAAAAACCATGAACAGAACTGCATTTTGCAGCTTACTTCCAACTGAGAAAACAAAGTAGATTGTAAATTGTACTGTGTTATGCTTGTCATATTTACAGAATTGGTTAAGATCTCATGTTGATCTCCACACAATGGCTCTTTTGCTTATTTGTTTCACAAACCATTCTCAAGCAATAATTTCCTTCAGTGAATGAGCAAACACAAACATGAAACCACAGAGCTAGACTTTTCATACCACTTCGTGTCATAAACTTTCTTCAGTGGCACCAACCTTTTGCAGACACTAGCAATCAAATATATACCGTAGAAAATCGAGAATTTGATTTTATCTATATAGTATGAAAAATAACTGAAGTATATGCAACAGAGAATCAGATTATAGAATAATATTTAAAATGTACATTTATTTTGTCACCAATTCACACTCAATAGGAAAAAGTTCCACTAGATGTTTTGCATGAAAAACAAGACATAGTTGAGTGAGTGAATGGGTGAGAGATTCATTCACTGAAGCATGCTGTCTTCTTTAGTGGCTTTACAGTTGTGGGCCTTATAGTTCCAGAGACAATTCCTTTTTGATTCTCAATGATATTCATCCACTCAAATTGTTCTGCAATGTGGAAGTTCATATAGACCAGTGGTTCTCAACCTGTAGGTCGTGACCCCTTTGGGGGCGCCGCTGTGACCCCCTCCTCGCCGGGGGGTCGAACGACCCTTTCACAGGGGTCGCCTAAGACCATCGGAAAACACATATTTTCAATGGTCTTAGGAACCGAGACACCGCTCCTCTATCGGTCCACATACGAGTACCCGGGGATGGTGCGACGCACGGGCGGCCCTCAAATGCGCAGGCGCCAACGGAAGGTCCGCGTGTGCTAGCCCGCCATCTTGGTGCCATGCCCCCTTTGTCACCTCATCGCTTCTCGCCTGGCAACGTGCACGCTCATTTGTTAAGTGAGTTTGCCCCATTTTGCAACTTTTCTTGCCACAGTTGTTAAGGGAATCATTGCATTTGATAAGATAGTAACATAAATTGGTTAAGTGAATCTGGATTTCCCATTTATTTTGATTGTCAGAAGGTTGCAAAAGGTGGTCACATGACCCTAGAACATTGCATCCATCGTAAATATGAACCGGTTGCCAAGCATCTGAATTTTGATCATGTGACCATGGGGTTGCTGCAATGATCGTAAGTGTGAAAAATGGTCATAAGTCGCTTTTTTCAGTGATGTCGTAACTTTGAACGGTCACTAAATGAAATGTTGTAAGTTGAGGACTACCTGTATAGTGTTTAATCCTTAATAGAGATACTAAAATATATTAGTAATAATGATGGGATTATAGTGCATACCAGGGGTGGGTTCTAACTTACCTCGCTGCCGGTTCGCTTCCTCCTGCGCCACGTGGCCGCGCCTCGTGGGCGCGCGTGTGCATGCACAGTGCAAAAAATAAAAAATAATTAAAAAATAAAGCCGAAAACAAGATGGCGACATATGCGCGGTGCCAGAAACTCGGCTTCTGTGCATGCGCAGAAGAAAAAAAAATTGTTTTTTTCAAAAAAAATTTTAAAAAAAGATGGTGGCGGCCACGGACCGGCACCGACCGAACCAGATCTGTGACATCATTGTGACATCACCAGCGGGTCGCTACCAGTTCGGGAGAACCGGGAGGAACTCACCTCTGATGCATACTTAAAGGGGAGGGAACTTGGTTTAGTCCTACCACCACAGTATTTTTTGAAATATATAACGACATTTTCATTAAGCAGAGATAATTAATTATATTCTCCTGGACATTCTATATCCTATAAATTCAATTATGAAGCACTTTGATGAAACTCAGATTCATTTACCCATGTCTGGCTTATAGATTCAAAGTAAGTAATTATGAAAGCTATGCCAATAAGCTTTGAATCTTATACTGTATTAAAATTGGGTTTGAAGTGGAAAAGAATAAAGCCACCTGGTCCAGGCTGCAAAAATATAGACAACCACAAAATGACAGAAAAGAGATGCAAAACATTCTCTCCAGATTTTTTGTACTTCAGTTCCTAAGGGTTTTTGGTTTTTTTTGCACATATTCAAAAAAACAATTTAGCTATTTAATGAAGCTGTCCAAATGGAAATATTCCCCACATTTGTTCACTATTTTATTTGTTCTCTTTAATAAAAGAATACTATAGGATCTCATCTCTATGGAATAACTGTAGTGGTTACTTTACAGGACAAATTTTTGTTCTGCATTTGCTATTAAATTGGGAGAAAGGGTTAAAATGAAATTTTCTATTGGAATATAATTGTCCTTGAAATATTTTTTCCTTGAAATAATCAGAAACTTATGATTATTTCTAGCTTAGATAACTTTTGTTAATATTGCTGCTTAACTAAAAATATAAATATAAATAAAAGTTTGAAAAGAAGACAAGATATTTTATCTCTTTTCTCTAATCTGTAAAATCTGTATATTAATTCTTTGTTCCAATCCCTTCAAGATTCAGCAACTTAATTTAATAGACATTTGGTACAAATCACAGTTTCTCGCAAGTGATGAGACATATGTTGCAACATCTTGATGCAAGCCCCATCCATCAGATGCAAGGATATCAGTCATATGCTCGGCATCACAATAGTGCAACACATCTCTCATCACTTGTGTGATCCACCCACTGGATTACAATGTAGGAAAGGTACTTGCTTCCAGTACTATACGGTATGCTTCTTCTATCTGCTACTGGTAATATATGGTGCAGACAAGAGATTAGAAGAGAAATTGGGCTCTGGTGAATTTCCATGTGATTCAAATCACAGCAACTAAGGATAAACATTTCAAGAAGCGTGCTGAAAGAGAATTAAAATGAAATAAAAAATAAAATAAAGTAAAACTTTTGTACTTTTATAAACTGTACAGACAAATACAGATAAGCACAAACATGAAAAGGAGTGGGCAGTTGTGGTATTTTTCATGTAAATATCTGGGACGAGATTGAAGAGTTGTACGAAATGGTAATTCACCCTCATTTAATTACTCAGAGGCAGTGAAGCTACATATGTACATAGCTACATGAAGTCAGAACCAGTGAAGGTATTCCTAGAGCTCCACCCTCTGTCCTCTCATTATCTGGAATATAATAGAACTGAAGTAATCCTTATATCAACATAGCTCTTATATCATTACATCATAATTGATTCCCTACCTCTTTGATTTGCACAAAGTAGTTTAAGAACATTTTTTAAAGTTTGCTAATTCCTAGTCGGAAATAGACACAGGGTACCATTAATGATGTAGGTAATGATATAAATTACTTTATATCTATATTACATCTAAAATTACTACATATCATTTTACAGGTGATCAGAGGATTTCAATTTATAGCCAATTGGGTACAACAGTGGTTTCTCCTAAAAAGAACTGTTGATTCCTACTGGGGCACCAAACAGTTTTCATTTATATTAATTAGGGGGTGCTTCTACAATTGGTAATTCATTAAAGAAGATAATGTAGTTTTTGTGGATTCTTTCTGTTTAATCTGTACAAACTGCATGATGTTATTTATAGTTACTGTTGGGTTCTGCCCTTTGAAGAGTTTCAGTTAATTTCAGAGCAGGAAGGCTGAGAGCAGGAAGAGAAGGGATTACAGAAAAAAAAAGAGAGAAGTTAGGTCTTCTAGGAAGTTATCACAGAAATTCAGAATTATTAAAAAAAATCTCTATTTTACAATAAATACTTTGTAAACTATAAGATAACAGCACAACAGTAGTCAATTAACATTTTTGTAACTGTTGCAGTCTGGAATTAAACATCAAAATCCATAAGTATATTTTATCCAGGGCTTCATGAAGTTCCAGATTAATTAGTCTAGAAGTTGTGTCTTAATCAGAGCAGATGCCATCCATCAGATTCACAGTAATGAGAACTTCAGCTGATCTTCCTCGGAAGGCTACAAAAAGAGAAACACTATTGCACTGCATATTGGAACAGCTTAGCTCATTGAGATGAGATAAATGCTAATGAGGTTTAATTTAAATTTAATCACATTGTATGTTGTTTGGGTTTAGTTTTAAGTTTCTCAATATGTTTCTATTTTAGGTAAGATACTAGACTGGCTGGATAATTATATAAATGGTTGGCTTTAATCAGGTACTGTATGCTGCATTTCCTCTGACTGTTACTTACAACTCTCCATGCTACCTTTAAAAATTGCAATGGGTAATCAAGATCAGAGATATATTTTATTTTAGCCCTATTTAACTTTCTTCCTTAAAGAGTCATTATTGTATGGAAGGGTTTGACTCAAACTACCCATTACTTGAATTGCTAAACATGTTTTGTTTTATTGAAATACAGCTATGTGAGGGAGAGAAAAATAGCAATAGCAATAGCACTTAGACTTATATACTGCTTCGTAGTGTTTTATAGCCCTCTCTAAGCGATTTACAGAGTCAGCATATTGCCCCAACAATCTGGGCACTCATTTTACTGATCTGGGAAGGATGGAAGGCTGAGACACTCAGGATCGAGCCGCTCAGGATCGAACTGTTGGCAGTCGGCAGAATTAGCCTGCAATACTGTATTCTAACCATTGCGCCACCATGGCTCTTAATGCTAATGATAAGCATTAATGCTAGCAATAGCATTCCTCTCCCACCCACTTCCACTAGGTACATTATAAGGGAGCATATTAGACCACAGGTAAGGTTGGAGAAAAATATAGGTGGAAAAGTTTGTAGTTCAGCAACTATTGGAAAACAAAAAATGGCCAAATCTTTTATCATTAACCATTCTGGCTGGAGATTCTAAAGAATAATTGGAACATCATGAAAACCTTAGATCTGGGTAAAAATATCTCTTTCCCAACTCCAGTTGTTTCTTCCTGAAACGACATTACAGTTTTTCTGAAAAAATTAACAGTCCAGCCACAGTATAGTAATTTAAATACAAACCTGTTATCCCTTAGGAATACAAGGTATTTGAAATCTGGAGGCTGATGGTGGAGGGAATGGAGCTTTTGCAATTGTGGTCATCTCCATTCTGAGAGTAGACTGTAATGCTGATATACAGTATATCAACTAGCCTCTGCTCTGAAGGACGAGCCGAGGCGGAAGCATTCACTGAGACGAGGCACGTTAGCGCTAACACATAATGTTTAATAGCAACAACAGCTCTTAACATGAGGAACTCTGACAGGAGAAACAACTCTGACAGCCGCTTAAATACGCGGCTTGTCAAACCTAACAACCAATCACTGCCGACCAGACAGGCTGCTTCAGTGGCCCCTAGAGGCACTCCGGGATATTACACCCCTCTCCGCCTAGTTCGTGCACGCGTATTCCTGCAGATATGCTGGGCGTCGCCTTATCCGCCCAGAGCGTCTTGGTTCTGCCGAGTTGGTTGGGTGTGGAGCTGGGTGCACTTCTTCGCCAGCGATGCCCGCGTCCTCTGGCACTACAGCGGGGGGCCTTGCTTCGAACCCTGCCTCTGGAACTACAGGTATGTCTAACTGTGGGGGCCCCTTGTTGTCACCATTCCCCTGTAGGGTCAGTGTTTGCTGCAATAGGCCCTGTTCCCCTTGAATTCCTTCTGGCCCCTCTGGTGCACCAATAACTTGTTCGGTAAGGTTGGAAGGCACTCGAAGACCCCTTAACTGGTCGATGTGCCTGCGCCACACCCGACCGTCTGGCAGTTCCACCCTATACGAACGCGGACCTGTTATTTCTGTTATTTTTCCGGGTAACCATAGAGGATGGCCCCTGTAGTTCCTAGCATATACTAGGACGAATGAACGGGCACCCCCGGCTGAGTCTAAAGGTTTGTCAGGGGTATATTGTGGGTGCAATCTGTCTAGGGTCGTCCTTAACCGCCGGCCCATGAGTAGTTCCGCCGGACTTTTGTTTGTGGTCATGCACGGGGTGGTATGTTGCGCCAGCAGCAGTTCATCCAATTTCTCCTGCCAACTGCCAGGGCCTAATTTCTTTAATGTGTCTTTCATCGTGCACACCATGCGTTCGACCATTCCATTGCTGGCCGGATGCCACGGACAAATCAGGCTATGCCGGACCCCTAAACTGGCTAGAAACACCTCAAAGGCCGAGGAGGTTAATTGCGGCCCATTATCTGACACGACCTGGTCCGGAATGCCATGGGTGGCAAAGAGGCCTCTTAAACATTTAATGATGGCCTCAGTAGAAGTAGAGGACATCAACCTTACCTCCAGCCACCTCGAATAGGCATCCACCGCTAATAAAAACATCTGCCCCTTTATCGGCCCGGCAAAATCCAGATGCACGCGAGACCAGGGGCCACTTGGGGTTTCCCACTCCCGGGGCTCTGCCCTGGGTGGTGATGGACGGGTGGCTTGACAAGGGGGGGAGGCAGCTACCCATTCCTCAATCTCCTTGTCGATGCCGGGCCACCACACGTAACTTCGGGCAAGTGCCTTCATTCGAACTATGCCCGGATGGCCCCTATGTAAGGTTTGCATGACAGGAGACTTCACCCTGGGGGGAATGATCACCCTCTCCCCCCACAACAGACAGCCCTTCACTACTGATAATTCCTGCTGGCGATCCTTAAAGGGCTTAAACACAGGGCAAACCACCCCAACCGGCCAGCTCCTAAGAACCCACATCATGACTCGGGACAGAATGCGATCCCCAGCAGTATGTCTAGCAATGTCATTAGCAGTCAGTGGAAGGTGCAGGTCTTCTATGGACAGAACCGAGGATGCTGGGGCAGGATCCTCCAACTTAGTATGGAGAGGGCAGCGACTTAAAGCATCGGCATGAGCCATATGCTTGCCCGGGCGGTATCCGGGCGATATGACAAGTTATAATTGTAACTAGCGAGGAAAACGGTCCATCTCATCATCTGCGGCGATAACACTTGAGGAGTCTGGCGATCTCCCGCCAAAATTCCGAGCAGTGGCTGGTGATCCGTCACTAACTCGAAATGGCAGCCATAAATGTAATGGTGGAAACGTCGGACCCCCACGATAGCAGCCAGAGCTTCCTTGTCGATCTGGCTGTATTGGCGTTCGGCAGAGGCCAGGGTCCTAGAAAAAAAAGCAATTGGCGCCTCCAAGCCGTTCGGCAAACGGTGGCTCAGGACAGCGCCGACCCCATAAGGGGAGGCGTCACACGCTAGAACAAGGGGTAAATTCTCACAATACTGAACCAGAACAGAGTTAGACAAGAGCAAACGTTTGACAGCAGTAAACGCAGTAGACTCTCGGTGCCCCCAGACCCACGGTGTTTTAGACTCAAGTAGGCAATGTAGTGGTTTGGCGACGGTAGCCTTGTGGGGCAGAAAAATCGCATAGAAATTTAGAAGACCCAGGAACGCTTGCAGTTCAGCCTTGCATCTTGAATCACCCTCGTCTTAGAGTCAGTGGGGTGAATTCCAGAAGCATCAACGAGAAATCCAAGGAATTCCACACGTGGCACTGCAAAAACGCACTTCTCGCATTTGACACGGAGGCCCACTTCTTGAAACTTAGATAAAACAGCCCTCAGTCAGACAAGTAGTTCAGGGTGGTTAGCAGCACAAATCAAAACGTCATTAAAATATGGGACCGTTCCTGGTATTCCGTGTAACAGTCTCTCCATTAAACTCTGGAATATACCAAGAGCGATACTAATCCCAAACTGCAATCTCGTGCAACGGAAAGCCCCTCTGTGAGTAATAATAGTCTGGGCTTCAGCAGATTCGCTGTCCACAGGCAACTGCTGATATGCCTGGGATAAGTCAATTTTGGCAAATATAGAGCCCCTCCCCAGTGAGTGGAGAAGGTGCTGGACCACCGGCACTGGGTACGCATAAGCAGGCACAGCGCGATTAACGGTACACTTATAGTCCGCACATAAACGAATGGAACCGGCCGGCTTGACAGGAGTTACGAGGGGTGTCTCCCATCTGGAGTGGTCTACCGGCTGAAGGACGCCCTGAGCGATTAACTTGTCCAATTCAGCGTCTACTTTATTTTTTAGGGCAAAAGGTACTCGCCTCGGTTTAAGGCGTATAGGTGAAACCCTAGGGTCCAGATTGAATGACAGTGGAGTCCCTGTGTACATTCCCAGTTGTCCAGCAATTTTTTAGGGCAAAAGGTACTCGCCTCGGTTTAAGGCGTATAGGTGAAACCCTAGGGTCCAGATTGAATGACAGTGGAGTCCCTGTGTACATTCCCAGTTGTCCGTCAAATACGGAGGGGAATTCACGCGCCAAAATATCACTGTCAAATTCGTCTCTAATTGAATTAATGCCTCCAATCGTTAATCCTAGAGAAGTAAACCAATCTAGTCCCAAGAGGCTTGTCAGAGGTTTTTCTACAACCACTAAAGGCAGGCGGCCATCAAATTGCTTATACCTGACATTAAAGTATCCTCTCCCTAATATGGGAATAGAAGCCCATTGATAGTCTCTCAAAATTAACGGGCACGATCTCAAGCGACGTTTTGACATCTGAGGGAAGAGTCGCTTCAAAGTGCTCCACGAGACAATAGAAACAGCGGAGCCTGTGTCTACTTACATCAGGCACGGTTGGCTTCCGAGTTTGACAGTAATACGAATTTTATCATAAGTGGATGGTTGGGTATGCCCAATGGTCATTTGGGCAAGTGGCTTCCGTTTATAACTAGCGTTGCAGTAGTTCCTGGAATCAAATGGCCTCGCAGGCGTTCGTCTATCTGAGGCATTTTTCGCCATCTGACTAGACTGCCACTGAGGGGAATTTCTCGCCCTACATACTTTGGCGATGTGGCCACGTCGACCACATTGACGGCAGATGGCGTTCTTAAAATTACAGGCAGCCCTCAAATGATTTTCCCCGCAGCCCAAGCAAGGGGCTGGAGGATTCGGCCGATTGCCATGCCAATTCCTATTTTGCGCCTCTTTTAGGCGGCAGACCTCCTCGTCAGGGTCAACTATAGTTCCCGTTTCCTCAGGTAAAGGGTCTATCGCGTTAGTTCTTGAGGAAACTGAAGGAGCAGGAGCCCCATCCATCTCAGCTAAAGATTGAGATGATAGCTCAGCCACCCTAGCCTCGGCCAATGCCACTGGGAAGGTGAGGCCGTGCATTGCCAGCAGGCGCCGTTTGAGGCGGCTGTCCCTGACTCCGAAAACTAATCGATCAAGAAGATAGTCCTCCAAGTTATGAAATTCACAATAAAGGGCCGCCTTCCTCAAAGCCGCCACATATTGATTTACAGTTTCTCCGTCTAATTGATTTCTATGGTAGAAGGCGTATCTGCGAGCACACCTTGAAGGTGGGGGAGCATAATGTTCTTTCAATCTGGTTAACATTGCCTCCCACGATACAGAGTGGATGGATTCGGGAGCAAACAGAGCCCTAGCTGTCTCAAACATTTCGGTTCCGCAGAACCCCAGAAAATAAACGCGCTTACGATCCCTGGAGAGTTCAGTGTAGGCGTTCGCAATCAGGAAGCACTCGAAACGGGCCACATAAGAGTCCCACATTTCTCTGTTGGGATTGAAGGGAGCGAAAGTGTGTTGCGTTGCCATTCTTCTGCACTGTCAGAGTTGTATTCAATGAGGTGAGGAATTAAAGGAAATGGTTGAGCGACGTCTCGTCGCTAGTGACCGTTCGAATTTCGCCTCAGTGGCTATACCACCCTCGTCGCCAGTGCTCTGAAGGACGAGCCGAGGCGGAAGCATTCACTGAGGCGAGGCACGTTAGCGCTAACACATAACGTTTAATAGCAACAACAGCTCTTAACATGAGGAACTCTGACAGGGGAAACAACTCTGACAGCCGCTTAAATACGCGGCTTGTCAAACCTAACAACCAATCACTGCCGGCCAGACAGGCTGCTTCGGCAGCCCCTAGAGGCGCGCCGGGATATTACAGCCTCCCTCCGCAGAAGTTCTCCAGATGTGTTGCACTGCCACACCCATAATGCTCAATAAAATACTGCCAGAAAATTGTGGAACCTGAAGTCAGCTAAAGAGAAACAAATGGAGAAGGCTGGCAAAGAATATGGGCTATATTTAAGTCACACACTAGAATTGTTTTCTTATACATCTTCCTTGCGTAAAACACTTTGTCCTCAATTCACTAGAGGAAACCAAGGATGGTATAGTAATAATAGACATGAATGTCCTCAGCTCTATTTTATGAAACTCATCCATAAACTATGCAGAAATAAATGTATACACTTGGCATGTCATTTTATCCTGAATTCCCTACCCTGAATTCCCTATCAAAGACTAATAGATTTTGTGGGTTGATTTGTTTTGCAGTGCCAACAAAGAATTGATGACAGTTGATTTTATTCTAATCATTAAAAAATAAAAGCCGTTTAAAATAGACTGAAATTCCATCATATATATCATCCTAATTTTTATTTTCTCCCTGGGTAGTCAATAAACAAAATAGAAGAAATATCCTTTGCTCTGCCATTTAATGCTAATTGATATGTTGCTACCCAGTTTGCCTAATCACTCTTTTAACTAATCTAAGTTAATGACTATTGCACCTTTTGTGACTTTTTGGATGGTGAACAATGAATCTTAAATCAGAGGTGACTAATTTGATTTTTCTAGGACAAAAGAATGAAAAAATTAGTTTGGTTCTAACTCAGTCTATTATTTATAATTAATCAAGGATGTCAATTTAATTTATAGTCTTCAACTATCTTCTCTTGATACAATATATACAAATGAGTCAGGGGTGGGTTCTAAATTTTTTACTACCGGTTCTATGGGCGTGGCTTATTTTGTGGGTGTGGCTTGGTGATCATGTGATGGTAGGTGTGGCTTCATGGTCATGTGACTGGGCGGGCATGGCTTCGTGGTCATGTGACTCAGTAGGTGCAGCTTGGTTGTCATGTGACTGGGTGGTCATGTGACTGGGTGGGCGTGGCCAACTTGACGTCACTCATGTCAAGGGTTAGGGTTAGGCTAGGGTGCCTGGCCTCTCCTCGCCTCAAAGGCCTCAACAAGATACAATTTCCCTATTTATTTACTACGACTGAACATCCAAAATATACTATGTAATCCTATGTATATATGCCATATGTATACATACATATTACACACAGGCACACAAAAATATACATTATCTAGTATACATACTGTATGTGTATGTACACACACACACACACACAGCTCTTCTAAAACTATAGACATTCAACCTCTCTCTCTCTTTCTTTCTTTCTTTCTTTCTTTCTTGTCTCTCTCTCTTTCTCTTTCTTAATACCCTATATGAGCCCTAGACTCCACCCACCTACAAATGGATGGCTTCAGATTTTAAAACACTTTTTAAAAAATACAATAACCTGGTCAGTATCTACATTTTGACAAATTTATCCTTACCAGGAAAATTTAAGCATTTATGAGCTTCAACTTAATCCTATTTAAAAAAAAATAGATTTAACTTGTCAGTTAAGAGTGTTCTGTATTATGATAGATTTAGTCAGCCATATACTTTTGTTTTGTTTGTATTTAATGTTTTACCTTTCTAATAAGTTTCTTTTTTCAGATTTAAACATTTGCTTTTTAAAATGTTTTTAACTTTATGTATTTTATATTTTTTAGCTTTTAAAATTGTTTACACCCTTCTTATACTAGTCTAGGAGTATAATAAAAATTTGATTTACTGATCTGTGAATTGCATGTTCATGAAGGTTAATTGTGCAGTTAAATATGAGTTACCTGGACTCAGTCTTTTAAGTATAGAGCTTTTCTAAAAAAAAAAAAAAGCTAAAATAATCACTGAATGAAGGACAGTGCTTTCAAATAGGCCTGAAAGAGAAGGAAGGGGGGAGTACAGAAAGTATTTCCCACAATCTGCATCATAAGATTTCCAACAGCCTGAATCATAAGACTTTGCTTTGCAGATCAAAAGCTTCATTTATATTTAAATACTGAATATAGTCTGCTCTTTATATTTTTGAAGATGTTTCACTTCTCATCCAAGCTTTTTCAGTTCTGAAGAAGCTTCTTGGATGAGAAACGAAACGTCTTCAAAAAACAAAACAAAACCAGAAAGTCCAGTTGCCTCTTGAAAAATCACTTTTGGGACAACCATGACCTGGATGACAGAGAATCTCCATAGATACTCTACTCTTTATACATATATTTTATTTTATCCTGAAACGATCGTAATTTTTTTTTTGCTAATTACCTTACTTTACCTTTTATTGTTGGCATATTATGAAACACTATTACCACATTTTTTTACTACAGAATAGTAGTGTGCAGTTATTTGGCCCGATTCCTCCATCTCGAGCCTCCCAAAATTTAAAACCTTCAGTAAGAGCATCTTGCAGGTAGCACTGCTGAATATAAAACGCCAGCAAAACCCACCACTTTGCTCTGAAAATGGCTGGCCTAGGGGAACAATCTACGTCGCTAAACAAAACAAAACAAAACAAAAAACAATCCACGTCGCATCTGTTTTAGGGGAGGAGGTTCAATTCATCGCCCAGTTAAAGACTGAAATGAAATGCTCCAGGCTGACAGCATTGCTTCCAATGACATTCGGCTCCAGATCAGATCGGGCTTTTTTTTTTGCATGAAGGAGGAACACAGAGGGAACGAAAAAAAAGAGCCTCCAGCCTCCGACAGATGGTGATGTAGCCATCCCCAGTGCTGGATGCCGGGATGGGTACACCTCTTATTTTGGTCGGATCGCTACCTCTTTGGGGCAACGGTTGCTTTTTACAGCGTGGCGAGGAACAACAAACAGCGCCCGTTGCCTTGGCTGCTGCTGCTGGTGCCCTTACCCCGCAGAGATCCAGCAAAGCCTCGCTGAAATCAGGGATACTTTTGCTTTCCCCTCCCCAGGACTGTGCTAAGCGGCAGCTCATTCCCATCCCGCCACGCCAGCATCACACGAAGAAAATTAAAGGCTCTCTCTCTCTCCCACCCCACCTACGCCCACCCCGCTTTCCTTTTACCTTTCTTTAACATGCCCCGCTTCCCTCCCCAAACCTCACGGCAGCAGGAGGGGGAAAAGAAAAAAAAGGGCTCGGCCTCTGAAGCCTCTCGAGGGAGACGTCCTTGTGTGTGTGTGTGTGGTGGCGCTGTGAGGAGAGCCAGGTGAAGGGAGCCCGCGAAACCACGCCGGCTGCGAAGCGATCGGCCCCTTTTTCCTTCTGCTGCTGCCACCTCTGCCTCTTCCTTCTCTCTGCTAACAGAAGTCGGAGAGGAAAAGGAAGTTGCTGCGCTGGGCGGTGAGCAACAGAGCGAGTAAGCCAGCAATCTGCTGGCTGCCTCTAATCTGCAGTTTACTCGTGAGCACTATGCTCATGAGTAAACGTGCTCATGAGTAAACTGCAGATTAGAGGCAGCCAGCAGATCGCTGGCTTACTCGCTCTGCTGCTTTGCCGCCCGGCGCAGCAACTGCCTTTTCCTCTCTGACTTCTGTTAGCAGAGAGAAGGAAGAGGCAGAGGAGGCGGCAGCAGAAGGAAAAAGGGGCCGATCGCTTCGCAGCCGGTGTGGTTTCCTGGGCTCCCTTCGCCTGGCTCTTCTCACAGCACCGCCACACACACACACACACAAGGACGTCTCCCTCAAGAGGCTTCAGAGGCTGAGCCTTTTTTTTTCTTTTTCCCCTCCTGCCGCTGCGAGGGCTTTGCCGCGCGGCCGCAGAAGCTTCTTCCTCCACAGGCTGGGAGGATGGGAGTGGCCACCTCCCGAAGTTTGGGGAGGGAAGCGGGGTGCGTTAAAGAAAGGTAAAAGGGAAGCGGGGTGGGGGGGGGAGAGATGTGCGTCTCGCAGTGGGGCACAATTTGGGGGTGGAAGATGGGGTGGGAGGGCTGCGAGACACGCATCTTACTGGAGACTGGCAGCTCTGGGTCGTCTCTCAGCTGTTGCGTGCAGGGAAAACCCTTGCAAAGTAAAAACAATAGTTTGGGGAGGGAAGCGGGGTGCGTTAAAGAAAGGTAAAAGGGAAGCGGGGTGGGAGAGATGCACGTCTTGCAATGGGGCGCAATTTGGGGGTGGCGGGAGGGCCGCGAGATGCGCATCTTACCAGAGACTGGCAGCTCCGGGACATCTCTCAGCCATTGCGTACAGGGAAAAACCTTGCAAAGTAAAGAAAAACTTCTCATGAGTGCGAGGCAATTAACAACTTCTCGCCCTTGCGAGAAGTTTTTCTTTACTTTGCAAGGTCTTTCCCTGCACGCAATGGCTGAGAGATGCGATGGCGCTGCCAGTCTCTGGTAAGATGCGCGTCTCAGAGTGGGGTGCATTTTGGGGTGGTAGATGGGGCAGGAGGGCCACAAGATGCACATTTTACTGGAGACTGGCAGCTCCGGGTCGTCTCTCAGCCGTTGCATGCAGGGAAAAACCTTGCAAAGTAAAGAAAAACTTCTCATGAGTACGAGGCAATTAACAACTTCTCGCCCTTGTGAGAAGTTTTTCTTTACTTTGCAAGGTCTTTTCCTGCATGCAACGGCTGAGAGATGTGACTGGGGACTGGTTCGGGGGCGTGGCCAGCCAGAGATCACTACCGGTTCAGGGAACCATGCCAAATTTCCGCTAATGGTTCTCCCAAACCGGTTCAAACCGGCAGCAACCCACCTCTCAAATGATATTTTATTCTACACAATTATAACTGTAATGTAATGGAAGCGGAAAGAAAGGCTTAAAGATGAATTATGGATTTCTCTCCTTCTTCAGTTAGTTATCCTCAGATAGAAGTGTTTCTACCGACTACTGTTAATTTATAAAACATAGTGTTCTATTGGTAATGTGTTTGTGAGCGGATTTTGAAAAAGTGCCTTCAGTGACATCATTAAATGGTGTAGTTGCTTGCTATCACTGGAAAATTAAAATGATTATTCTTTAAAACATAATTATTTTATCTAAGCTAACTTTGAAAATAAATAGTTTAATTCACTCAAAACAAAACACAGTCTATTGTCCAGAAATAATATTTATTCATTGACCTTAAAACACAGAATAGAAAAAGCTTTGTAAATAAAACTATATATATATATATATTATATGTATATGAATGCTTTATTTTTTATTTGGTACTTCACAAAAAAAACACTACAGACAATAACAAAATATTTCAATTGATTTAAAAAACCCCTATTTTGTGGCCAATCTGCTTTGATCAAGATGTCTCAAGATTTACTGTTTGACAGTTTTTATTTCATAAACTTGTTTCTTAAAAAAATTGAAGCAATTTGTTATTTGATCAAGATTTCAAATATTTAGAGATACTCACAAACCACAGAACAGCTCATAGGAGTTTATACAGACTGTTCAGTGTCAAATCATCCATCACAGTAACCAATTGAGACACAAAACCAAACTACTTTTGCACCTGAAAGAGTCATCTGGGCACAATCATTTTCACAAGCAGTATAGAGCATTTGCTGGGAGCTCACAGATCTCACCTGTGGAAGTTCCTGCAATTGCTGATGTTCAAAACCACATGCAGAGACTACAGGAGCAGCTATAGTTGAGGCCCATGAGCTCTTCTTTCATACAAGTAATATTACTCATGAAAAAGGGGGTGCCAGAATTCTTGTGGGCAAAAAGCAGCTAGGTATAATGCCTGAACATGCCTCAAATTCTTAAAGAAAAGTAAATCACAACTGAATTGGGGTATAATTTAATCCAACGAGGAGAAATAATATTTAAATGACTACATGTTTTCCATTGCCCTTTTGGTAATGTGTTCTCTCCCCTTTTCAGACTTTTCCTGGTTTAGATATTCCAGAACTTTTGCTAGCATCTCTTCATCCATATATGGTCTGTTCTGGGTGTCATCATTCTCTTTAGCCATTGGCAGCCTTTTGCTGAATAAAGTGAATTTATCTGGTTCATGACTTCCTATTTGGTCTAGATGGTCACGTTCCGATGAAATTGCGAGTGGAATTTCTTTCTTCAGACCTGTATTGATAACTTCAGGATACTTTGTCAACATCTTGGCTAAATAGTCTGACAACTCTTCTTCTTTTCCATTCAATGATTCTTGTTTCATTTGTCTTTCTAAACGGTTAAGCCAGGCCACTTTGGAAAGTATATTTTGATCAGATCTTGCAGGCAGGTACCATTTTGGCAATCCATTTTCTTGATTTATTTGATGTCCGGGATAAGGAGGTTTTTGGTTGCCAACATTTTCCATCCCTAAAAGATTGATAATGTCTTCAACATTCAGGTCTTCTGGCAGATTATCTGGCAGAACATTAAATCTTTGCTTTTGATAACCATGTAAGGAGTTCATCTTATTTTTGAATAAGTCTGATTTTTCTAAATTAATCTCAGGGATTTCATCAATATCTTCAATCAGTTCAGGTTCTTGTTCCTTTTCATTCTGATGTGTATCTCCAGATTTCAACATTTCAATTAAATCCTCAGGTGGGATCTGTAAATTTCTTGAGATTTCTATCAACTGATAAACTGCTTGAGGATCAAGCTGTTTTTCAAAGTATTTGACTGCCCTTTTGTCTTCATTTTGGTTGATTCCCAATATATTACCTCCTGGTCTATTCATCATCTTTTTCAAATAATAATCCATCAACTGTGAAACATCTTCCAGGACTTGATTTTTATTTTCTTTTTTCAGGTCATCTTCCAGGGTACCTGCTCTCTTTATTTCATCATTTTTCTCTTCATTTTTCTCAATTTCTTCTTTACTATCTCTTATTTCTTCTTGAGTTTGACTTTCCACTTTTTCCTCTATTGGGTTCCAGTCCTCTCCTCCAACCACATCTTCATAAGCAATGTTATTTCCTTTAAAAGTGTCATCTTCCTCATCAGCATATAGCTTTTGTTCCTCGTTAAACCTTTCTTTGTTCAGATTATGAGGTGCCATCATTTTCCCTAGCTCCTGAAATACAGATTCTAAAGTGGCAAGACTTTGGGGTGTGTACTGTTCTTCCACTATTTCATTTGTTCTTTTATAAGGACTATCTCTTGAATTTTCTTCAAAGTAGGTATGTGGAACTTTAAAATTTTTATGTGTTGGAGCAGGCCAAGTACGATCATCATAATCATCCATTATTCCATCCAGAAAGATATTGTCTGAATTCAGGGGATTAAGTTTATTTTCTTTTGAGACAACTTTTGATTCTTTCTCTCTTTGTCTTATGGTTTCCAACATTGTCTTAACCCACTGGGAATCATCTTCTGGGAAGGTCTCCCTTTGGTTGTCGGGTAAATAGTGTTGGTTTTTGCTTTCTTTTGACTGTAGAACAAATGGAGCATTTTGAAAGGAATTATAATCTGGACTTGTTTCTATATTGCTGGTTTGTTTTCTTAGATTTTCTATGTATTCCAGAGCTTTGATCATATCTGGGCTTGGAAGCCTTTGCAGGTTTTTCATTAGATAGTCTGGATCATTTTGAATGTTTTGAAAACTTTGAAATGAAGCGGCATTGGCATAAGAGATCAGCAGAAAAACTTGGGCAAGAGGCAAAAGTATTCCAAGCCAGGAGATTTTATCAGCCATATTTGAAATGTTTCCTTAAAATAAAGGGAAAAAAATTGAAAATTAACACAGAGAGGTACATTTTAAATATCTTATATGGTCAAGTATGGACAGCAATAACAGTTCTAGACTAAAGTAACTTATAAGTTACTTCAAGTTGAATTATATTTATTTAGTTAGTTACGTTCAGAGATCAGAAAAATGAAACTGAATTAACCATAGTCTATCCAAATAGTTACAACTAACTATGTTTGCAAAGAAGTTATTCCTTGTAATTTAGTATCAGGCATGAAAGACCAGGTCCACACATGAAAGTCCAATTAAACTGATTTATTGCTAAATAGCCTATGCACACAAATATTCTCAAATAATGGTTACCTCCTGCTTGGCGTTAGATAAGGATCCACAGAATTCAAGAGGGCTTGGACTTAGTCTGCTTGTGTTTATGTAGGGATTCTAGGCTAATCCCTCTTTCAACTCCACCCCAGATTCTGCTACTCCTTCTACAAATTGTTCTGTTTCCCTTATTGTTTGAGGAAACAGTCTTAGATACTTGAATAAATAATCATGAAGCCTATCTCTAATTTTTAAATTATACTTTATGTGGGACAACTCTTATTTATTAAACAATACTATTGATTTCCTAGACAGACCCTTAAATTCCTTATATTATGTATTGATATGAACTTAATACTTCTAAATTTTGGACAAAACGTTTTCAGAATCTAGAATTAGTTACCAAAAATTGTTCAGGGGCCATCAAGGTATCTGTGAACATTTGCCTTAATGTTTGCCAGGCTTTCTGAGCCACCTGATCTTTTACTTTTTTTTTTTACTTTTAGTTGAAAAAAGGAAGCTGACATTTTGCTAAATTCAGGATCAGCCACTATCATTATTTTTAGTTGCAATAATTTTTCTGGGCCCCAATTGGTGCCATAAATTTGATGAGTGGTTACATTCCAGTGTTTGTCTAAAAATGTACTTACTAGCCTAGAAAAGGGACAAACTAAGTCAGAGTAGTAAGCTCCACTTGCGTTTGGGGGACTTGAAGAATATGGCAAGATTCTGATAAACTTGTAATTTCTAACTGATTATATCCTTCCATAGCATTTGTTTTCCTTTAGAAATGAAGAAGTACAGCCCTTCTACCAGTCATTTTGTGGGAGTATTCATAGCAAATTCTCAAAATTCTAAATGTGCCCACTAATCCAAAATGGTTGCCATCAATCAATAAAAATAAATCTATTGTGATCACTCTGCAAATAATAAAATAATAAGCTCAGACTTATTAATAAAGTAAAGTCATATAATTGGAGCAGTTGATAAGTAGTGTTAGTAAATAAACACAATCAATATAACAAATGGGAATAAATATTTTATGGAAAATAAATCTCTATCTCTGTCATAACATACTCCCAAGTGCAAAATTAAAGCAATCTTGATAGTCAAGCCAGCTTTTTCCCTTGATAAAGAATATAGATTTTAATTGCTAGCCTGGATTATGTTTTTATAATGTTTAGATGTGCCTGAAATTGTAGCCAGATTTATCTAGTGCATAAACTAAAAGAACAAGGTAAATGCTTAATCAAAATATAAATATGTCCATAAAATATTATATCAAATATTGACAAATGTAGGTTTTCCTATCTACAGTTTCACAGAACATCTCAGTTTATTGATTTACTCATTCCAAAACATTGCACTCAGAAAATAGAACCTCAAAGGAAAAAATAAGCAGACCTTAATAAAAATAAAGAACTAGACTTCTAAGATAATTTATTTTGAAATTTTGCAATATATTTTATTGTTTTAACTTTAACAGAAGAACATTTCACAAAGAAAGATTAGCAAATATCAGTCAGACTGAGAGGCTAAATGTTCTTCCCTAATATTTCATCATATATATGCTGTTAATAAAAAAATATTTTTGTCTCAAATGCATTTAGTAAGTAAGCCTAGTGTTCTATTCAGACAGAGCAATTCTGAATAGAACACTAAAACCTTCTGGCTTGAATAAACCATTTGCTAGACTGTGGCCATTTGCACTGGTAAATAAGTATTTTTTAGTTATGTTAATAGGGTTATGTTAATAGTGGAAATTATTTTTTTTAAATCCTGTTTACAAAAAGAATAGTACACAGTCCACATGGGATTGAACCATTCTAATTATAAAATGAGTGATCCAAGATATTTATTTATTCAGAGTTATAAATGTTACCTCTATAGCATTTGGCTGTATCATCTATGGGAAAAAGTAGTAAGCAGAATAGTGGGTTGAACATTATATAAAAACTCTTATTATTTTTGTAGAAATGGAATCTTTCTTCCTCTTTTATATACAGAAAATATATATACATGATTGTCTTTTTTTTTTAAATGTTTTTGGGTTACTGGGCTAAAAGGACAGAATTCCTGTTTATTTAAATCTTGCTGAAAGAAATTCTAAGATTTTAGAGAGAAATTGCAATAAGCAGACCAGAGAAAAATTAAATCCAGAATGGACATACAATAGTATCTGCCTGATTCAACTTTTTTTTTCAGTCCATTCATTTTTCCTTGTCCCTTTTACACTTTCAAATATCCTGTTGATATAATAGTGGTTCATGAGGTGGAGAAAAAAAAATCAGTAATGCTAGTTTATCTTACTCTGTTCTGAGTAAACACACATATACCACACAAGGCTTATTATGCCATTCAAGCAATATAGACTTGGTTTGCAGCACAGCATGACATGATTTTTCATATTGAGCTAATTAAAATGCTATAACAGAATTGCTTTATTTTTCTCCAACAATGCCCCAAGTAAGAATTTAGCTTAATAAAAATACTACTTAATAATCTGTTAATTCTCAAGACTCTATTCAATATAATTTCAAAATAGGAGGGGGGATTCTTTCTTTGCCAAGGTCCTTAAAAGAGAATAGTTTTTCTTACAATAAATATTGCAGCCCGAATGCTTGAATGGCTTTAGTCAAATAGCTTTTATGTTCTAATGACCAATGAAAGCCTGTGGAAGAAATGTAAATGAGATAGCAGATAGAGTAAAAGCAGATAAAGAAAGACAAAATGTGAATGATTGTATGGAATCCAATTTTAATGCTAGTTAAATATAGAGAAATCTGTAGGACTTAATTGAGATACTTAAGTCCTAGTGATTTTAGTGAAGTTGTCTGGATTTCACTATAGTTGACTGGAATATTAGCAAGTTAATAGCACCATTTTAAAATTGTTGAACTGATTGCTAGTTACTTTGGATGGTTTCTATATACTTTAAACAAAACTCTTGTTTTTATCCTGTACTCTGGCAGTCACTCTGAACTACAATTGTGCTTAATAATGAAGATTTATTGCGAAGTAAAATAATGTTAAGTTCCAGACATGAACAATGAGAAAAATGCATCAAAATTTTACAGTATTTAAAATAGCTTTCTTTTGTCTTATTTTATGCTTCAGTTGGTATATTTTTATGCTAAAAGTGCCATCTTTTAATTAAATTAATAAATATAAAAAGAAAACATTTAAGGACTTTCCATCCTCCCCAATAGTATTATTTTCTACTTTACTACATGTGAAAGCACAATGAATTCCAAATTCAATTCCAGTATCTCCAAATAACTGTTTATTAGAAAATCCTCTAGTTTCCTTTACTTCTGTATAGATGTAAATAATATCCTTGAATAGAATAGTAAAACTCTTAATATAGTCAATGGACTGAGGCTTTTAGGTTTTAATACATTCAATAGAATATAATCTTTTCTGAATATTCAATAGGAATTATGCAGAGATCCAGTATACCTATTTTATCCATAAAGACATACATTTAACTATAAATTTATAAATTTTACTTTTATCCAAATTAGAATATTAGAAATTTTATCTTACATGGAAGAACAAAGTGTTAGCAGCATTATGTTTTAAAATACATTGACTTATTTCTGAGATTCAGTTGCACTAACACTGACTAAAAATGAAGCTTTATAAATACACGTTTCTGAACTAAACTATTAAAAATTCTCAAATATTGTTTGTTGTATAAGGGTTTTTAATAACTCTCAGGTATAATTATCAACACTCTCATTGGTTTGGTTTCTTATTATTTTTGATATATGGTTAAATCACAAGGTATGAAAAGTATATTTAACATCTACATAAAACCCTGTTTCTGTGCTGCTAAGTGAAGTGCATCAGGTTTCAATTTCATACGTTTTCTGACTAGGTAATTTGCTGCTTCTAGCTTATTCCCTGTTGGGAAGCTGCCTACAGAGAACATATACATTGACTCTTTCATTTGATTTGCCGATTAAAAGAGAAAGCATATATTCTTACCTGTGTCTGAGGCAATCTAAAGCATGATATTGACTATATCCATTCGCTCCGAGTTTACAGACTGTTTTCAGCACCAGGAGAGCTCCCTCTGCTTATAGTGTACATCACCTGACTCTTACTGACAGACTGACGTCACCCCAACCGATTGGGGAAAAAAACAAAAAACGACTTTCCTTTTGAGAAAGAACATTACAGAAAAAGCGTCGTTTGGCTTCACTATTTGAAGGGAAGAAGGAAAAGATTTCCTTTGTATGTTTACGCCACCTGTCTTCCTCTAGGGAAAACTGCATTCTTCTTTGCAATTAAGCAGCCCTTGAAAACCTTTTAAAAATGACGAGTCTGGTCAGCAGTTTATATATTTCCCTGTCGCCTATTCCTTGACAGGAACCTGCAGGAAGTAACGTTGATCTGGACCTCCTGAGAGCAAAGAGGGATTTACAGGAAACTGGCAAGAATTCCGGATTCCCAAATATTTAGAAACTGCTGTAGTAGAAGGATCTCCACTTGCACTCTGTAGGTTTCAAATGATGCAGCTGAAAGTATGAAAGCTTGAGAATAATCTGGAAAAAATGTGACAGAATGGTGATATATGATCACATTTAGTACTGAATACAAATTATTAGGTTTTTCAAAATTATAAACCTGTCCTTTGCAGCAGGTTCTATTTGGTGAGTCTCAAGACTTTAGGAAAAACAAATGAAAGAGAGGGATTTGATTACTACTGCTGCTTTCTATTACATTCATTTCTCTTAAAGTTTCTCTTAAAGTCTGTAATGAAATTATAATGAAACACACAGAGACATACACACATGATGAAAATGATGAACCTAATTATTTTTCACTATGTAATTATAATGCTATGTCTGCTAATATCATTGCAACAAACTATAAATTTTAAGCTTCCATCTGTAGCAGCTCTAATTTTATTGGAGGAAGTTTATGTGGAAAAAGCCAAACATAAATATAATCTTGCACAAAGACCTCAGATTCAGGAATCTGTCTTTTGTTTTCCAGTAGTTATTCATCACAGGGATTTGCCACCATAACATACTATTGGAATACTATTTTGGATCATCAAAGTAGCAGCCTTTTGCCTCTTAGTGATCCCATGGCCAAGTTTATTAACTTTTGATTTGAAACGTAGAAGTACCAACTGAAAATCCCTGCTTTAGATGAAAAGTGATTATCTAAACATGGTTTATAAGGAGGAAGTGAAGATTTCTCTTATTCCTAAGTGCAGAACATATTGTGTATTTAACTTATCAGAAAGAAGATTCTAGTTGAATATTAGGAAAAAACTTCCCAACATAAAAGAAATTTGACAATCGAACCTGTTATGCAGAAAGATACATAACTTCTATTCAACTTGATATTTGTCCCATATGGAATTAACTTCAGATTATTTTTTCTGTAGAATTCAGCTAATACACAAAACAATTTCTTTGTATGATACTGATTCTGAACAAACTATATGTTTTCTGTTTGGATATATGTTATAAGCATGGTTGGTATGAATTTTAGATTGAAATAGCCAATTTCCATACTGACTATCAAGGGATCCTGTATAAACAAAATAGAACTACAGCAGTAAGAAAAACATATTTTCAAGGAAATACCTGGAAAGGACAGCAATAAGATGCCACAATGGCAGCAAAGTATATTGCCTTTTATATTTGTCATAAAAGTGCATGGTAGCAACTGTTTACGTGCATAGGTGAAAGGAATGGGATCCTGGATATTGCTTTGCTTTAACATTACATAGCTATGGTGTTTTGGTAGCAGAGGCCATGTTTTAATGTTATTTTTTCTGCTACTGAGGATGTGATCCAGTGAGCTGGAGATTACATGGGGTGAGTAGAACAAACATGTGTGATCCATTATTTGTGGATTCTTTAGATGGGTTGAGATTTTAAAATGGCAATAGATGTATTTTGTCCAGCCCTATTATTAGGATTACTTTTTTTTTTTGCTAAAATAAAATTAAAAATCAGCTGTTTTGCTGCTGTATTGTCATGGATACTCCTCCAATTCATCTTCAAAATGGAATCTGGAGTGGAACTATGAACAGTGGTGAAATTCAAATTTTTTTCCCTACAGGTTCTGTAGGCGTGGCTAGTTGGGAGGAGGTCATGCGACTGAGTGGCCGTGGCCAACTCGACATCACTCATGTCGAGGGGCTCCTCACCGGGCCCCTCCCCTCCCAGCCACTCCTTGTCGCGAATGGCAGGAAAATGGGGAGGGGAATTTTCCTGCCTACCATCCTTCCCTCAGTCTGTGCTGAGCTTGAGGAATGGATGGCAGGCAGGAAAATCCTCTTCCCCATTTTCCTGCCTTTCACGAAAACGGCTCCATTCCAGCTGCTCCCCCAGCCCCCTCCCTCCTGGGGACTACCTTAAAGGGACAGGCTGCTGCAGCTCCGTTCTGAATGGAGGGAGAAAAGTTAGCATTCTCTCTGCTGCATTTAACGTTGAATTCTGTGGAATATCGAGCGGCCGGAAGAGGTGAGCGGCGACCGGCCGGGCATGGACGGGGCCAACGAGGGGTGATTACTACCGGTTCGGCGAACCAATGCCAATAATCCCTAGCGGTTCACCCAAACCGGTCCGAACCGGTCAGATTTCATCCCTGACTATGAATTACCCATTCTTGTTGTGATGGTTGTTTCTGGTCAGTAGACAATTGATAAGAGGAAATGATTAATTTTGTTTTGCTATTTATTTATTTAGGAACTGATTCTATAGTTGAGAAAAGCCTGAATAAACAGCCAGCATGCTCTCTTCTCAGTCACTGCCACTATGATCAATACTTTCTTTCCCTCCCCAATTATCTGGAACAATGCTATGTTAGCCTGAGATATTTTACAAAAGTTTAAGTAATAATTACCCATTACCCAATGCTAGAGATCTAACATACATGTATTCACACTTTTCCGAACAATGTATTCAAAATAATTTGCATGAAGTTAAAAATGGTAGATATTCTTAATTTTTTTTAAGTATGAAGAATAATAAAAACAATGAAAATTCAAAGCACATACTGGTAGGAAATTATTGGAACTGAAATCTAACACCTCCAGAGTGTACCCAGTTGGGGAAAATACTGTAGTCTACATTGACTTTTAGAAATTCTCCAGAGTTACAAGTCATTTATATCATACCTCTGAGGTATGGTCCCTCTTTCTTCTTTAAAAAAAAGTTTTTAAAATGGTCAGTTGTACATTATCAGTTGCAACAATTGATGGCCTGAGTAAAAGGAGCACTAGCATCCCAAATATTAGTATTTTCAGTATATAAAAACAGAGCTCTACCGGATAAGGTATTTGAGGCACTAAGTCAGCTACTTCAATTTGAAAGCAACATAAACCATCTTGGGGCTGTTCTTTTCTTAAAATTAGTGTTTTTAAACATGTCATTTTCCCAACCTTTAATTTTAATCTAGTTTGATTTTTTTTTTTGCAAGATGATAGCAAAATAAGTTCCCAAATACAAAACTATTAATATAGACTTTGCAAATCTGTTTTGAGCAAATTTTATGTACTGTATCTCCCAAAGAATTGCAGAAGTCTTCTTACTGAATCAAGGAATTAGGATTTCAGTGGCAGCTCTGAGTCAGACAGCAGTGTTTGAGTCTCCCTGTATGTGTGATATGTGTGTGTGTGAAAAAAGATAATGAGAAAGTCTGAGTCATACTGTAGAGAGGATATAGGGAATAAAGTAAGACAGTAAATGTGAATGAATGGAGGAATGATTTTGTGCTGTAATTTCTTCATATCCAAATAACCTTTATTTTTAGTACTTCAGAATTGAAAAGAAAATCCCTTATAATGTTAGATTGATATATGTAATTATATAGCTATAGATAGGTGCACATATGTTCACATTCTTAATTTGCCATTTAATCGCTTTTAACATTTTAGGAGACATTTGAGAAGTACTTGTGAATAGCTACAAAGAACTATTTCAAAGAGCTATAGTTATTAAAAATTTGGGCTTTTCTGACTGTATTCAACCTCCACGAGTCAACTGGGTCTATTTAGTTCTGCGCATCCATTTGCTGCCAGACTGGCATCATTGTTATTTTAGTCAATGGAAGTTTCTGATCATTCATGGCTATGTGGATGCTGGGTTGAATTATGGTTACTGAATAATACTCTTTTTTTCATGTTTTATTTATTTTATTTATATAACATTCAATTTCCATCAGTGTGTACTCTGGGTACAGTTGTTTTTAAATAGTCATAAACCACATATTTGTTTTAGTATTCATCACAGTAATATTGATAATATAATAATATAATAATATAATAACAATAACATTATCTTCTTTGATAACTCTCCATATTAACTTTTCCTCTTTTTATATCTCCTCCTTTCTAACTTCTGTTTCTGTTGTCTAGCCATTGATAGAATATATCCCATATCAAAAAATACTCAGTTTCTTCTTTATCCTTAATCTATCCATTTTCTGCGCATTCTAATATTTTCTTAATTACATTCTCATCTGACGGAATCTCATCATTTTTCCATTGCTGTGCAAATACAATTCTAGCTGCGGTTAGTATATGTAAAACCAGATATATAGTCCTTTTGTCATATTTTTCCGGTAGAATGCCCAACAAGAATGTCTCTGGTTTCAAGTCTATGTGTTGCTTTATCATTTTTTCCAACCATGTATGTATTTTCGTCCAATATTTTTTAGCTTTAGGGCATGTCCACCACATATGGTAATATGAACCAGATAATTGGTTACACTTCCAACATTTAGCAGATCTATCTTTATACAATGTAAAGTAGTGAGTATACAGCTTGTATAACAGTGTAAATGTGCTGTCCCCTCAAAATAACGCAACACACAGCCATTAATGTCTAAACTGTGTGTGTGTGTGTATAATATTTATATATATATAATAGTAAAAAAGTAAAAAGTAAAAAAGTAAAAAAGGGGTGTGGCTAGCTGATGAGAGCTAAATAGCTTGAAATAGATCTATACTAGTCTCCCTTTATTTATTTATTTATCAGTAAAAATATGTAACACATAGAAACGGACTGTTGTTGTAAGCAACTGCCTGGATGGCCCCTGGAGGGCCAAAAGGCAAAAGGAAGCAGTATGCTCCCTCCCATATTTGGGTATACCAGGTGATTTAACAGGAAATATATATATAAATAAAGGGAGACTAGTATAGATCTATTTCAAGCTATTTAGCTCTCATCAGCTAGCCACACCCTTATGGGATTAGAACCTGGGCCACTTGCCTTGTTAGGCAAATGCTTAAACCTCTTATATATATATATATATATATATGATCTAACTCACATTAGACTAGGTTGCCCAAGTAATCCCATTCCTCAACAAAATAGTGTCCAATCAATTGATTAGAATGTCATCTCCAGCTGAGCAGTTGTTGTTTTTTCTTCTCTCATCCTACTACATCCCTTCTGCCAGGCACAATAGAATTTCTTGTTAATGGTGGAATATCTTAGTAAGATGTGTAGCATAGCATTTTCTGTGTGACTCTATTGCAGAGATGTATGGATTCCTTTAAAACATTTAATTCTTCTAATTATAAATAAATCAACTTTACTGCATTCAAATTTAAGAAAAAGCTGCTCAGAAAAGTGACTATATTTAAAAAACAGAGATAAAGCTTTGGAAGAAACTACAAAGGAAGTTCTCACTGTTCTTCAATGGGAATTTTTGTTGCTTAGAATTATGTTAAACATTGGAAAAAATGGCTCTTTTGCTCCAGACTGATACACAGCCAATTGGCAGATACTGTACATCTAACCAGACAATAAATTAAATGAATACATACCAGAAAAATAACAAAACAAAAAAAATGTATGTGCATAGTTATTTGGAGGATGAAATACAGGAATCAGCACTAACATGGATGATTGGAGCTGACAAGAGGTCTTGAGAAAATATAATATGGATTAGATCATGCTCAATAGTCTTGGTTGACAGAGATAATATGCCAACTACAGCTGTCTTTTTAAATTTCTCATTCATCTGTTTATTTTATTGAGACAAGTTACAATACTTAATCTGAATATGAGTTGTGATTCTGCACAAGTGAATGCTTACAAATAACTTCAAAATCAGTAATCCAAAACGAAGTGCTAAGAATGCATTTTATTTGTTCAATTACTTTTAGATGTACAAGATGATTCAGATTAATATAAGACATTTCTCTTGCTAGGACATTTTTGTGCACTTCTTGTTTCTTTAGAGAAAACTCCATTAATTCGTAACCTTCAGTGCTATGATATTCATCAAACCTTGCAGTGTCAGAATGACAGGTAGTTGTGTTTTAAGCCTGCCCACTGCACTTCTGTCAGATACCACAAATCAATCTGATTTATAGCCTTGCAAAGCAACCAATCAAGCCATGGAGAATTGGAATCAGTTTCGGTAGAGTCCACCTCCTTGCTTCTGCTTGATTTATACCCATTTGATCTTCTTCACAGAAGCAAAAACATTCTTGCCATAACACCAGATTGTATGGAGAAAACCTGCTAAACATACAGTAAGTAGTGATGCTGTATTAATAAGTTTAGAAGACTCACTAAAGTAGGTAGTGCAAATACAGGATGTGGGATCTCAATCTTTCATCTTCACTTTTTATTTGACAAGAGTTAGAACAGGGCCAAGCAACTGCGACTTCAATAGCATCTGCTGAATATAATGGTGCACTTTTCTGTAAATTCCCTGCACTCATATATAGTAGAAAAGTATTTGTGTTTTTTATCATTACAGCTATAAGACACGTGAAGAACACTGCCAGTTATAGTAGAAATAAATAACCTAGAAGAATAACTTTCTGTGGTTATCCTAATGTGAGGAGTTTGTCATATTTTGAGGATCATTGGGGATGGAAAAGCTATACATTTGATTCAAAAACTGGTTGACTGACTGAAGAAAGAGGCCTAGGGGGAAATCTATGTAGATAAGGTGCATGGTGATAGTGACAATTAAGAAATATCACTTTCATACAGATAAACGGCATGAGAGTTGAATGCTAAAAACATCCTGGATTGGTGAATATAATCCACTGCAGATCTGATGAAACCATAGGAATTTTATCTGTTGACATGTTTTGTTTGATGTTCCATGAATAGTAATAAAACCAAATAATTATCAACAAAAGTATGTAATTTTTATGAATTGAATAATACAATAATTTCATAAGTTTCTATATCCAACCAAAACCTAATGAAGCTATTGTTTTAGCACAAACATTTTTCTAGATTCAAGAAGCCTTGAGATAGCTAAGTAGGAGTCTTTCCAACTCTTTGTCAAGTTACTTTTTTTAAAAAGTAATGTTTTTTAAAAGTATTTTTTTTAAAAAAAATGTGGCACTGGGTTTCCAACTATCATGCAATTCACTGAACTCACCATGATTAACCTTCTTATGTTCTGTAAAGATGGCTTTTTTTTTAAAGTTTTTATTTTTATTTCCATATAGACATTCACACTTTTATCAGTTCATTTCTCTTTTACAATTTTTATACATGCATTAACTATTTTGTATACATTTCTTATAGTTATCTTATAACATTATTAAATTCAGGGTTGCTTTTTTTCCATCTCCTCTTCTTTTTATAACCCCTCCTTCTTTCCCTTACTCCCCTCTCCCTTCTTCTCCTCCTAACCTACTTCCTTTCTCTCTCCCCTCCTCTTCTCTACTTCCCCTCCTACTCTCTCTCCTCCTCTACACCCCTCTTCTTCCCTCTCCTTCTTGCTAACCTCCCTCTCCCCCCCCCCCTTCTTTCTTCTGTACTACACTTCCTCCGATTGGGATGGATTTCCAGCAACCCTGAATTCCTTTATATAGTCTTATTATATTCACTATTTTATCCCTTTAACAAACTTTTACTTCAATTTTTTTAACTTTATGTGTTTGTCATTCAATCCATTTTCAGTTTATGGTTTTTCCCCTTCCCCCACTCTTC
>QLTV01001459.1:1372198-1389834 GCA_003457575.1 Thermophis baileyi
GCTGTTCCGGCAGGCTTGGGGCCGTTGATCTCGCTTCTGCAATTTGGTGAGATCTGGCCATGAAAAGGTGTGTATGGGTTTTTTTTAATTGTTTTTAAATGTTTTTTATTATGTATCTTTTTAACAAGCTTTCTATGTTTTAATAAGTTTTTTATATTTGGTTTAAGCCGCCCAGAGTCTCTTGGGAGTTGGGTGGCATAGAAATGGAAATAAAAGTAAAGTAAAAGTAAAAGTAAAAACAATGAACACTGAATGGTGTGACTCCAGAAATCTATATATGATATTTGTATAATAAAGGACGAGGAGATCTCCCAGTCAAAATCTATTTCTGTAATTTTTAAAGCAGCTTTACTACTTCATGACAGCAATTATAATTGACTGCACTTTGGGGGAGGGCTGTGAGTTCTGTGACCCCCAAAGTCACATTTAATATGGTTGAATATTTTATGCTCTTTAAATCAAATGTGTCAGCTTATGAGGCACCTGTGGAAAAGCAACGCAGAAATTGCTTGGCAACAGAAATCTCTGAGGATAAAGTGAATTAGTGCTGCTAGGATCTGCTTCTTGCCTTGTACAGTGTATTATCCAAAACTAAACAACTAAACATAGATTTGCTTGCTTGCTTATTGTATTACTTTTATTTTCTACCTTTCCTCCAGGAGGTCAAGGTGGAGTATGCAACATTTCTTCCTTCAATTTCTTCCCACAACAACAACCCTTTGAGGTAGGTTGGATTAGAGTAGGTGAGTGGTCCTAAGTAATGCAGTGAACTTCCAGGGCTGAGGGCTCACTTGACATTAGTTGTGCTCAGTCCTTGTCCAGAAATCTGGAAGAATATTGCCTTATGGAATTGCCGATCTATCACTTGCTTCAAATGGGAAAAACATGCAAAATCTAGCATTGTGATTTGTTTAAAGCTAAAAATCCTTGGTGCTCTCTGAGCTTGTTTGCAGATATTACTCAACTAGGTAACATCATTAGTTGGGGCATGAATGATGTTACACCTGGTTGGGTATTGAAACCTCTGCAAGCAAACAGCCAAGCTCAGAATGCACCAAGAAATCCACAGTTCAACTTTGAGCCACAGATATTCTCTTATAAAGTTAGGATTTTGAATTGGTGCTAGTCATCCAAATTCTTTGGAAAAAAATGAAATTTTCCTTATTTTTCTTTTATTGTCCACTTTTAAAAAGAAACTCTCAAGATCTCCCCCACTTTAGAATTTAGTCCTTATTCAGGTGAAAGAGATTCACCTGCATTGCAAAGGCCATCTGTTTTTCTCTCTCATTTTTCAGAATGTCCATTAAAAGCAGAGGGAGTTTGTGTTGCTGACTTTTTCAATGAATCTTTTCAACCTACTGTAGTCTCCTTGACTGTTCATACTTTATATTATGAAAAAGTCCACAATAGAAACTCTTGGGAATTAATGAAAAAGTGGGAAGCCTGGGAGAATACAGATAAGCAGAAAAATAATTGTATTATGAAAGACAGAGCGTGTTCAAACCCCAGAGGCTGTTTTTAACTAAAACACAACTCAGAATCTGCATTAAAACCAAGAAGAGGAAAGAGAGAGAGAATAACATAGACTCTTCCTGTGGCTTGTTTTCTATCAAATTAAATGAGTATGGTGGGGAAACTGTAAGATAACTGTTAGATAACTTAGGTTTTATATAGAATTATCATCTAATGAAACAAGAAATAATTACTATCGAATATCAAGTACCAGTATGAGGTTTAATGTTGTCATAAAACTTTAAAGTACTTACTTCATGAGGAACAGGAGTAAATATGTTTTTATTCCTCTTATCCACTCAATTACATTTCTTCTCCTAGATGAGTAAAGATCAATTTTGAACTAGTGCCTTAATATGAAGCAAATGTATCTCAACTACCTTTTGTTCAGATGGTCACAGATAAGGGTAGCTCATTTATCTCAATGCAACTGAAGGTGAAATAAAGAGCAGAAAAAAATTATATTGAAATATCCTCAGTGAAGGGACAAGTCCATTCCCCTGTGGTTGTAAAGTTCTGACTCAATCTTGCTGAAGGAAATGAGTCATTTAAGTTTGAGTGCTTCAAAATGCATTTACCCTCTTAGTTTAATAGCCTAAGTAACAAGATTCCATTTTGATTGCATTTTCTAAATAATGACATTTGGCTTTAAGAAAAGATGAAACTTACTGTAAAATGGTGCTGTGCAGCTGTTTCTGTCCAGCTTTTTTTTTTTTTTTTTTTGTTTTTTTGGGACCTTTCTTTTTTTTGTCTTTTTCTGATTACATTTATTTCCTTTTGAGGGAACTACATATGGACTATTTCTGATGACATTTATTGCCTTTGGAGGGAAGGTTGGATATAAATAAAGAGGATATCCAAAAAGACCAAGCAATAGATGAAAGCAATTCTAAGAAAACTGCCAACAAGAATGGAGAGAAGAAAAATAATAGTTACTGGCTGTGCACATGACTGGTGAACCCATTATTAGGGCACTCATGATTTATTCAGTTAATCCAATTTCCTGAGTTTCCACAACACATTGAACCATAAGCTTACCATGCAGGCATTGTTTTCAAAATGCAGGTAAGATGTAGTTTGCTAATTTATAGTTCAGCATGTCTTCTTAACTAAGACGCTGTCTTCATCTTCTAACATAGGCCACTTGGAAAATAAAGCCTATAGTCTCAGATATTATGTCATGCAGGGAAATAAAGAAACTACAGAGTCAGAGAACTCATCTAATCAATCTCTAGAAAGCTTTTTAACTGAAACAGGCTATAACATATACCAGGGGTGTCAAACTCAAGGCCTGGGGGCCGGATCCGGCCCGTGGGGTGCTTAGATCTGTCCCGTGGGGCCACCTTGGAAACCGCGAAGGACTGGCCCGTGTTGCCTCTGCCAGTGAAAACGGAGCTCAGGAGGGCTGCATGCAGCCCTCCCGAGCTCTGTTTTCATTGACAGAGTGCTGCAGGAGGCCGTTGCAGCCAAAAACAGAGCTCGAGAGGACTGCAGGTGGCCCTCACGAGCTCCGTTTTCATTGGCAGAGGGTTGCGGGCAGGGGTGGGTTCTAACTTACCTCGCTGCCGGTTCGCTTCCTCATGCGCCATGTGGGTATGCGTGCACATGCACAGTGCTAAAAACCAAGCTTCCGCGTGTGCGCAGAAGCGAAAAACAAGATGGCAGTGCCATAGGCGCCACCGAGAGAGCCGGTTTGGGGGTGTGTCCAGCCGGCCATCACTGCCGGTTTGGCGAGCAGGGGGAAATTCCTGCTACCGGTTCTACAGAGCTGGTCCGAACTGGCAGGAACCCACCTCTGGTTGCGTAGGACTGTCGCAGCCGAAAACAGAGCTCGGGAGCCCGTTTTTGCTGGCAGAGCGCTCGGGCCACCACAGGCACCCTCAACATGAGTGACGTTGAGCTGGTCATGCCCACCCTGGCCACACCACCCCGGCCCCCCAAGGTCAAACATAACCCTGATGCATCCCTCAGTGAAATCAAGTTTGACACCCCTGACATATACAAAAACATTTAACGCAGATTTAATTTTAAAAATATACATAGCCTAAGATGGAGAATTTATCCATTTTCCAGTATTGTTGAACTTCATAATCTCCAGTTGACATAGGGAAAGTTTTAAGATGATGGTAGCTGCAGTCTAACAACATTGGGAGGACCAAGGGGTATTTGTCTCTTCCTTTGTCCCCAAAGTATCTCAAGTTTCCTTTAGTCCATATGGAGTAAAAAGCAATCGAAAGAATCTTCTCTCTTCTTTTGGTTTAATGTAAATTAGAGTAGTAATATTATACCTATGAGAATCAAAATGAGACCTAAAGACATGAATTTAAGCTTTTCCTCATAACAACTATTCTTATGTATTTATTTGACAAATAACCAGTGAAATGTATACAAGATCCACTGATTTCATAAGACGACTGAGCAATTATTGGTAAAACTCCCTGACACTGATACTATTAGCATATAAATGCTAATTAGTGACCATATATTCAAAGTTAATAAATGGAACCAATTGAACTTTTGATGGCCTCTTTTAATAATTAGGTTCTGAAGAATTAACATTTTTCTCTAAATTTTAGTGTCATAGTAATTATGTAACCTCCATAAATAATATGTATAAATTCAGTTGAATTGCATATATGTTAGTGATTTGTTTTATATAATTTAATTTTCATTTGTTGTTATAAAGATTGAGATACATTTTTGCTACAGTACTTTGGAGCTCTGTCTATAAACTTTGAAGATTTTGCTGAACTGCTTCCCTATTTCACATTTTTCCTACGTTTGATGCTTTACAAATATTTTTTTGACTTCAATTTCCATTGACTTCATTGGCTTGAGTTTATGGAAGATAAAAGTCAGCATAAATTGGAGGATTCAGGTGAGAAAGGCTTGGGCATTGAGCCTAGTTTTGCTTGTGGAAAAGTATCAAATGAATAGATCAAGAGGATTAGATTGAACCACAACTTTTTCTAAGTTATGTAATGTTTTGTCATGCCATATGTCATTCTTGAAAGTTATTTATAATAGTGCAAAGGCACCGTTCTTGGTAATTCCTCTGTCCATATTGAGCTTTGCACCTAAATAAAATGATATCTTAAGATGAAAATAGAAACTTAATTGTTTTTTCACCCAGGCTTTAGGCAAGGTTTTCATGAATGACTAACAGAGCAGATGCTGCAAACAAGCTAGGAGCTTCTGTTTGCTGCCCTATTAAGAGCAGTGACTCATTTTGGCATGACGTCAAAGCTATGAAAAGAAAAGAGAATTTAAAACCAAATATCCAAGAATCTCAGCATCTGCTATAACATGAACAGAAGTTTGGCCAAAACTAACTTTTGACTGGTTGGGAAAATTTTTCTCTGAGAGAACTCCCATAACAAAGTAGAAATTCATAAAATTAATAGCATACGTTTAGCTTTTTAGTATTAATGTTTGGCTATGTGTTTCTGTAAATTTAAGGTTGTTTCCAGTTGACTTCAGCTAATGGTGCAGAACAGTAATCATGCTTTTGAAGCCTGCTTTACTTATTCACCTAACAGCTTTTCTATCAATATCCAATATGTTTCTGTAGTGCACAGTATAAGGTTAGAAGAAAAATAAACATTTTTTCCCCTCAAGATATGTTATGAGTTTTCAGGAATTGATTAGACAAAATACAGCAAGCAAGATCTTTCATATCAATCATTTTGATTTTCTTTTTTGCAGCAGAACAAAGATAGAAAGATATTATTTTTTGGTATTGATTCTTTCAGCAAAATATTTATTTACTTACAGTGGTGGGATTCAAATTTTTTAACAACCGGTTCTGTGGGCATGGCTTGAGGCGTGGCTTGGTAGGCATGGCTAGGTGGTCATGTGACCGGGTGGGCGTAGCTAGGTGGTCATGTGACTGGGTGAGCGGTGAAGGCTGGCAAGTGAAGAAAGCAGGTGAGGAGCGGAGATCAGTAATATTCAGTTATTTTAAGAGTGTCTGACACTATAGTTAGTTAGTGTTTAAAAGATGTTATGGAAGAACAAATTTCACCAGACAAGACTAAGACTGAGCTGAAAGTGGATTTGAAGATGACAGCATATAAGAATGACATGCAAAAGATGTTACACTGTATATATAAAAGAATGGCTGATGTCAGAGTATGTAGATTTAATAGCTGTGAGCTAATGAGAGGTTGTAAGCGAAGGCAACCGGAAACTGATGCAATGGGAATGAGGCAGCAGGGTTACTGCACTTTAAGAAGCTGGATAAAAAGCTGCCTATATAAGGGAAGCCATTAGAGGATGTTTCCCTTCTCCTCATGTTCTCTCTCATCGTGTATTCTTATTGCTCTTCTCCGTGTATTAATAGCTGTATGATAAGGTATTTAACCATGTGTAAGTTTATATATTTAGCTATATATAAAACCACTATTAATTATCTAAAGGCTCTGTGTGCTGTGTTTTTGCTCCTGGGTTTATCTCATAATATTAATCACGCTGCCTAAACTCTGACAGGTTATGGGCCCAGCCCACAGTGAGAAAGCCAGAGTGGTTAGTGAATTGTGAGTCTAGAGAGAAAAGAATCCCAATGTGAGCTTGCACCAGAGTAAGTGGTTTAAAATAGGGGTTAGCAGGCAGCACGGCCTCCGTTGGTGTAATGGGAGGAGGTTTCCTGGTGTCTCGGCTGAATGAGACAAACTACCTCTCCTGGAATGTGAAGATGGAGATGTACCTGCGGAGGGAAGAATTGTGGATGATTGTTTCTGATCCACCAGCAGTCCTGGATGATGGGGATCAGAGAAAAACTGAAAAGGCATTAGTCAGCATAATCCTTGTCTTGGAAGATAGTCAGTTAATACACGTGAGCGATCTACAGTCTGCGAAAGAATGCTGGGAGGCATTGCACAGCGTGTATGTGAGAGAGACTGTTGGCAGTAAGGTGTTGCTGACTAGAAGGCTGTATAAGGCATAGCTGAAGCCAGGAGAGTGTGTGTCCACACATTTGCAGAACATGAGATGGACATTCCTCAAGTTGGAAGAAAGGGGAATGAAATATACGGAGGCACATAAAGTGTATGCTTAGTTCCTTAGACAGTTCATAGGACATTCTTGTGAACAGTCTTGAGTCCATGCAAGAACAGGACTTAACGATGGCGTACTTGACTGGTCGGTTGTTGGAGGAGGAGCAGAAAAGGCTGGAGAGGAGACCAGGAAAGGGAGGAGAGAGCGTTCAGCACAAACCAGCATCTGCAACAGTCCAGGATGCTGGCAGAACAGCTGAAAGAGTTAACTTTGCAAAGAGATGCTACACGTGTGGTTCTACTGAACATCTCCAGAGATGCTGTCCTGAGAGGAGGAACAGAGGGGCAGTGAGACAAGGGAGCAGAATTAATCAGCAAATGTGGAGCGGTTCTCCAGCGTCATTTTCCCTGGCAGCGTCAACGACTGAACATAACAGGAATATGTGGTTGTTGGACAGTGGGGCAAGCCAACCTATTGTTAATGATCCACATGTGTTTTCTGGTTTGAAACCAGCAAGGAAAACATGAGTTAGTCTGGCTGATGGACAGAAAGCTGCTGTAAAAGGGGAATGTAATGTGTATGTACCAGAAATAGATGCTACATTGTACAACGTGTTATATGTACCTGCTTTAGAGCATAATTTATTAAGTATATCCATGTTAGACAGGCAGGGGTATGAAATAATATTTGCTGGGCGACTATATACAATTAAGAAGAATGGGCAAGTATGTGCACAAGGTGTTAAAAAGGAGGGTCTGTATGTTCTGGGAATGCAAGTAAATAAAGGATTCTGGGGAGAAGCCATATTAACAGTGAATTATATAGTTAATAGGTTATGGAGCGAGGCAATACAGGAAACTCCATATTTCCTAATGCATGGTAGGAAACCGTCTGTAAGCCATGTAAGAACATTTGGTAGCTATGCCTGGGTGCATGTTCCAAAAGCTACTAGGAGAAAAGGTCAGACAAAGGCCAGAAAGCTTCGATTTGTGGGATATGAGCCAGGAACCAAGGGGTACAGATTTACAGATGGTACTAAACCAGTTGTAATCTCAATGTCTGCTAGTTTTGCAGAGCAGAACTGGAACAAGATACATGCTAATCAGGAGATGTTCATGCCAATACAGAGTTCTAATCTATCGGAAGCTGAGACCGAGTCAGATAAAGATGTAGAGGAGGATAGAGTTATGATAAAGCATGAAAGCACAGATGACATAGATATAGAAGAGGAGAGGAGAGGCCTGAAACAGTAACACAGGAACACGTAATTCCTAGGAGATCAGAGAGGAGTAACAAAGGTGTACCTCCTGAAAGATTTACTGCTAGTGAAGTCAGAGCATACAGTGCTAGATATGAACCTCAGAGTTATCATGAAATGGTGTTATTGAAAAATGGTACTGAAAGATGTAAAGCAATGTGCAAGATAGGAAGTATTTGAGGACAATGCTGCATGTATAGCAATGGTGACAGGAGATCGCATTAGGAATAGAAGTAAACATGTAGACATTAAATACTGTAATGTTAGAGAAGCTGTAAAAGAGAAACTGATCAAATTACAGCATTGTTCCAGTGAATGTAATTTAGCTGATATGTTAACCAAACCTGTATCTGTAGAAAAGTATAAGAACTATGTGAAAGATTTTGGATTATCAGCTGTACAGATTGAAATGGGAGGAGTGTCGGAGTATGTAGATTTAATAGCTGTAAGCTGATAAGAGGTTGTAAGCGAAGGCAACCGGAAGCTGATGCAATGAGAATGAGGCAACAGGGTTACTGCCACTTTAAGAAGCTGGGTAAAAAGTTGCCTGTATAAGGGAAGTCATTAGAGGGCGTTTCCCTTCTCCTCATGTTCTCTCTCGTCGTGTATTCTCATTGCTCTTCTCCGTGTATCAATAGCTGTATGATAAGGTATTTAACTACGTATAAGTTTGTATCTATTTAGCAGTATATAAAACCACTATTAATTATCTAAAGGCTCTGTGTGCTGTGTGCTGTGTTTTTGCTCCTGGGTTTATCTCATAATACTAATCATGCTGCCTAAACTCTGACAGCTGATATTTTCATAATTACAATTAATTAATTGAAAAATAAACACTTAAAATGGAAATATTATTAACAAACCAAGGGAGTGTGTTATTTTGTGCCAGTATTGGCACAAAAATCTTTCCTAGCCAAGACTATTTTACATTAGCCCAGTTCTTATCTGGATCAACAGTCCCTAATGGAATGCTCTCTCTATAGCAGAGAGAGAGAAGCCAGGGGAAGCCATGTTTAGTCGCCTAAGCTTTTTAGACTTTTCACCTTAAAAATGTACTGAAGCTTTTTACAGCCTTATGCATATCTAGTACAAAAAAAAAAAGATATAGTACAAAATCATCTAAGAAGTTAGATTAAGAATGAAATTCAAAGGCACATTCACAGAGGCACAATTCTTTTTCTGAAATTTATTGCTCAGTTTAAAAAACAGGAATATATGAATTAGGTTCAGTATTGGGCTCAGCTTGTACTCAGGTCAAGTAGCTATTCAAGAGATAGTAGTGTCATGGTTAGAAAAAATGGTAAAGTAACATATAGATTTAAAACCAGAAATATTTTTGTACAGATAAATATAATAAAGGGAATACATATTTAATTTTACACATGTTAACAGCAGCTAGAATTAAGTTTGCACAACAGTGGAAAAATGAAGAGATCCCTATAGATGAAAATGTAATTTAAAAAATATTAGAATGTGCAGAAATGGATAGATTAGAACATTTAAAATTAAGGAGAAGAAGAAACTGAATACTTCTGAACATGGGATTTGTTTTATCAATGGCTAACAGAAACAGAAGTTAGAAATCTAAAAGTATAAAAGAAAAGACCAATTATTTAAGGAAAATTCACTAAAATGGATAAACAATTATTATTAGTATGTGATCATCATTGTTATGAAAAATTGTCATTATACATTACACAAAATTAACTGTACCCAACTGTACACCATTTAAATATTGAATTTTTTAATTAATTTAATTTATTTAAAATTTATTTTAAAAAATTGCTTATTTAAAAAAAAAAGAGCAACTTACCCAAGGCAGGCAGACAGATTCAGGGATGCTCGCAGGCCGATCAGACCGACGGCGTAGGGCCACGCGAAGCAAGGCAGCAGGTAAGCTGGAAGCAATTTTTAAAATATTCCTTTCCACGGGGACCACTGGGAAGGCCGTGGGGAAGGGAGTAGGGAAGGCAGGCAGGGAAGGCCGGGGACAGAGGAGGGCAACGGTGGTGGCCTAGGCTGGCCCGGGAGTTAGCACTCGACTGGGGCTTTCCGTGGTGGCAGCAGGTAGGCCGGCCGGCCCCGGGAGTCTCTCAACCGGGGCTTTCCACAGCGGCGGTGGCAGTAGGAAGGCCAGCCCAGGAGTCTGTCGACTGGGGCTTTCCGCAGCTGCGGCAGCAGCGGCAGGTAGGCTAGCCGGCCCAGAGGCTCTCTACCAGGGCTTTCCGTGCCGGTGGCAGGTAGACTGACCCGGGAGTCTCTCGACCGGGGCTTTCCGCTGTGGCGGTGGCAGGTAGGCCGGCCCAGCCTGGGAGTCGACCCGGGAGGGGGGGAAACCTAGCTAGCTAGGCCACACACCTTGTGTGATGGAGATGCAGCAGCAACGCTAGCCAGGCAAGACCGGGGACGGAGGGGGAACACCTAGCTAGATAGGCCGTGTGCTGTGTGCGATGGAGACGCGGTGGTGGCGCTAGCCAGGCAAGGCTAGGGATGGAAGGGGGCACCTAGCTAGCTAGGCCGCATGCTCTGTGTGATGGACATGTGGTGGCGGAGCTAGCCAGGCAAGGCCGGGGATGGAGGGGGGGCAGCGCAGCGGCCTAGGCCGGCCCAGGAGTCGGCACTCTACTGGGTCTTTCCGCGGTGGCGGAGGCAGCAGGAGGTAGGCCCAGGAGTCAACTCGACCGGGGCTTGCGGCCCTAGGCCGGCCCAGGAGTCGACTCAACCAGAGCCTGCAGGCTCTCACTCACCCAGGGAGATCAGGGCCGCGGCGGAAGGCAGGTTAGCAATGGCAGGCGAAGGCAGGCAGGCAGCTATGGCGGGCAAAGGCAGGCAGCAATGGTGGGCGAAGGCAGGCAACAATGGCGGGCGAAGGCAGGCAGGCAGCAATGGTGGGCGAAGGCAGGCAGGCAGCAATGGCGGGTGAAGGCAGGTTAGCAATGGCGGGTGAGTGGATGAAATGAGGAATGACTGGGCGGGGCTGGGCGGGGCAGGCGGGAAGGGGCAGGGCCAGCCGGTGGTGCAATTTGCCGGCTCTCCGAACTGTGCAAAATCATAACAACCGGTTTGCCTGAACCGGTCCGAACCGGCTGAATCCCACCCCTGCTTATTACTTTTATTAATCAAATTTATATAGTCACTCATCTTACGCCGAACAACAATTCAATAAAACTATAAAATAAATAATAAGTACCTTAAACCATTATATAATAATTATTAATAGAGCATTAAAAGTTAGAAAACCAGAACTAAAAAAGAAAAAAGAGATGGAGACATGTTAATAATAATGGTGTCACTTCTTGAGTGCATTAATTATAAGGCAACATCCAGCCAATACATATAAATACAGCTTCAGTTTCCCCGTCTTTTCTGAATTCTTCCTTTATTGGACTGTTGCAAATTAATTTACAGCTTAACTGCTTTATAGTTCAGAGTTTATCTATGTCTCCACTCTAGTATTTCAGTGTTCTGTTCCTTCTTCTGTTGCAATATCATCTTAACATGCAATTGCCAGTAAATTTGCCAGTTGGTTAAAACTTACTGGAAACCTTTGATGGCCATCCCTATCTTTTCCATTCCCCACCATCCAGTCAGAGTTAAAGAAGCTTCTTGGATGATAAGTGAAACATCTTCAAAGAAAAACGTCCAGTTGCCTCTTGAAAAAAGCACCTTTGGGACATCCCTATCTCTGTTTTTGGTAACTTTGGATCATCTTTTCCCTCTGAATGTCCAACCAAGTAGACAGGTCCTGCATTGCATCATTGTCCTCCTCACACTCTTCATTGATTTTGAATCACCCTGGAACTTGCATGTCTTCAGCACTCAGTCTCATTCATTTTTTTCCTACTTTCTGTCCAAATCCAACAGTAACAACTTCTTGCAGCTGCTTAGCTCTTTTCAACTTGTCCAGCTGAGAGACTCTGTGTATTTGTGAAAACTTTATTGGTGTTTTCTTTTCCTCCAGCTCTTTTCCCAGCCTCAGGTTATCACCACAAATGCAGACTGTATACCATGGTGACTACATGACAGGCTGACAGTGTTTGCCTTCTCCATTATGTCTAAGGGCGACTTTGTATAGATTGGAACATAGGAATCTCTCTTTATCAGTTCAGATGTACACATTCTACAGAATACAATCTTTTCCAAAATGCTGGCCTAGATGTTAGTTCAGTGGCTCTCAACCAATGATAAACAGTGAGACCTTTTTGGATATGATGGAACTCACCTTTACCAACAGGCTGCTCTGTTTCTGGTTGTTGTTGTTGTTGTTGTTGTTGTTGTTGTTGTTGTTGTTGTTGTTAAATGTCTAATATTGCAATAGACAGAAAGAACAGGGACACTTTCTTGCTAGAACTTCTGGGAAAGCCACCTCAGCCTTGCTGCCTTCTTTTAAAATGTATTAGAGGGAAATGCCAAGTGAAGGGACAGTGAGATTGGAGAGTGGATAGTGGTATATACTGTATATATATATATAGACAGGTTCTGCTGATTATAATTTGGGTAGTTTTTAGATTAGGGCTATTACTGAGATTTTCTTTTGTCTGAGAGATATGCATGTTGTTGCATTGTATTACTACAGAGTAGAGAAAAGTTTTATTCTCTTTTGAGTGAAATGCCAGTTAATGAAGTGCAACCACAAGCTTTTTACCAGTGATTGAATTATTATACCTGTTGTAATATGAAATTATTCTTAACTCAGCAGCAAAAATTACAGAATTGTATTTATGTACTTAATTGTATGTATTATATGTATTTAAACATACAATATGAATTTAAAAAAATTAATACATGTGGGCTTTAGCTCCCACAATTGTGGGAAATTAAAATCCATACACATTAAAGTTGACCAGGTTGAGAAACATTGGTCTAAGATCCAGTATTAGCCCCTCCCCCAAATTCTAAAAAGTACCATACTGAGTATGCTGGTTTGCCCAATTTTTTGGATAGCTGAAGATTCAGAAAAGGACAGGTTCAGGTAGTAGATTTTATATAAGAAATTAAGAAAATCAAAAGTATATGTTCCATTTTAAAAGCCTTTTAAACAATACCAAAACTACTACAAAACTACTACAAAACCAACAAAAACAGAAGAATAAAACAATAGAAAGAAATATAAAAAGCAATATTACAAGAATGGACTCTCATGCGTGTATATAGATGTATGAAATATTACACAACCACTTTAATAAAAGATGTTTTAAATGAATACATAATATTCATTTCTAAGCAACTTTTTTTATAAACCACAAGTAACTTCAGAGCTTCAATCTACTGAATATTTGGGATCATAAATTTACATTTCCAATATTAAAGGATTACAGAACTCTGTTAAGAGCATACAAATTATTTCCATTGTCCAGCAATTTCTATGTAATAGTTATGCAGTTCAAAAGAGTGTAAAAAACAAATTAAGCCTCGTCTCAAAAGAAAAATAAAAGATGGCCTCGGAGAAGGAATAAGGTGGTAATAGTTAGCAAAAATGAATGTAGCTTAGGAAAAGACAAAGGTGTTAGAAAAAAAAACTTAAATTAGGCCTGCCTTGACTGTCCTTGATATAAGGAAATAAAAGATGCTGCAGCATTTTCAAGCTATTATACTCTAGCCCAGTGGTTCTCAACCTGTGGGTCGTGACCCCTTTGGGGGTCGAATGACCTTTTTACAGGGTCACCGCATGCGCTACCCCGCCATCTTGGAAATGCTCCCGGTTCGGCCGTGCCTGCGGGTCGCCGGACAGCAGGTAGCCACGGAAGTGGGAGACTTCACCCACCCGCCCGGACGCCGCCATTTGGGTTCTTTTACCCTCTGCGCATGTGCAGAATGCTTTGCGCATGCGCAGAGGGTAAAAGAACTCAAATGGCGGCATCCGGGTAGGTGGGCGAAGTCTCCCGCTTCCGTGGCTACCGGCTGTCCGGCGACCCGCAGGCACGGCCAAACCGGGAGCATTTCACCCCTGGTGCCACGCCCCCTTTGTCACCTCACCCCGCACGGGGAGAGGGTGGGGTGGGGGTCGCGGCGGCGGGGCGGGGGTCGCAGGGGGTCGCAGCATTAGAAAGGTTGAGAACCACTGCTCTAGCCAATATCAATAGAGTTCCAGTATTTCTTGTGGAGTCTGTTTTCTGACCTCAAATGGCTGAAAGTAGAGGAACATGCTTCCTGAAAATTAACAGGAAGTGCCTACTTTGGTAGTATCCTGGTTCATTAATCTATAGTCTTCGGTGAAGATTGAAGTGGAAAAATCCGGTTTAGGAACTCCTTCCAAGCCAGGATATGAAATAGTAAGGATGTTTACAATAGTATGTAAAACTTTTAACCAGAACTTAGATGCCAATACTTTGGTCTTAATTCCACTTTTTTTTCTTTTAACGACTCTATAAAGTGGACTCAGGGTGACTGAATGCAACTGAGTGTTTATTGACTGGATGCCCTTCCTGATGCCTACATGGAGTTCACAACAGTTATTTTCTGTTTGCGCCAGAGAGAAAAAAATATCTGCTGCTACCTAGGATTAAACTCACAACCTCCTGATTGTGAGGTGAGAGCTCTACCTCTAGGCCACCACGCCACTCTTGATCTTAATTCCACTAGGTTTGATATAAAAAAATTGACAGAATAGATTAGCTCTTTCAAATACATTTAATGTGATTAATTGTAGTCAATCATCACATTAGAGAATATTAAAATATGTATAGGTAGTCCTTGACTTACAATCAATCATTTAGTGACTATACAAAGTTAAAATGGCACTGAAAATATGACTTACAACCAGTCCTCATGCTTACAGCCATTGCCACATTCCCATGGTCGCATGATCAAAATTTGCACATTTGACAACTAGCATGTTTACACAATAGTTGCGGTGTCCTGGGATCATGTGATTGCCATTTGTTGGCTTCCAACAAGCAAAGTCAATGGAGGAAGCCAATAGAGGAAGCCATTTTAATTTCTTTTTTTAATGACCACATGATTCACTTACTTAGCAGTGAACATTCTGGTCTCAATTGTGGTTGGTAAGTCATGTACTACTTGTAATATAGTTGCCAATAGTAAAACATACCAAAGTAAATTAAGAATCTTTGTGATTATATGAATACCAAAATAAAATAACTAAATGTCTGCCTGACAGTTATGATGATCAGTGATATAAAATTATACACACCTAAATAAATGTTCCATTCAAATTTCTTTTTTATTCTTTGCAAAATAATTAACTAGGTTATTTGTTATATAAATAACAAAATAAATAACAATTCCCTTAGGCAGTATTTCACATGCTGCCTTTTGCCTTTCTTTCTCACCAAGATACAATGCAACTTTATTCTGCAACCTGTAGATTGCAGATAGAGAGTGAACTTATAAGGATAAACATTTGTTATTTCTGAGGTTGCTGCAAGTGTTTTGCTAGAAGCAAAATTTACTACTACATCTTCTCTTTTCACAGGAACTGCCCAAATAACTGCTGATGGATGAGAAAAGGCAACACATAAAAGTGCTTTTGAAAATCAAAGACATAGCTCCTTCTACTGCTCTCCATCCAGAGTTAAAATGGTAAACAGATAAATACAGGGGGGGGGATCTGTTTAAAATTGCATGAAGCCAAAGACACACCAGAGTAGATTTGCTAGCTTCCCCTTCCAGGCTGTTTGTAGCTTTTTTTTTTTTTTAAATAAAGCTTGCATGGAAGAAAACTTAATCAAAAATCAATGACAGAAACTTAGTTGATCACTAATGTTGAATGTTATTTATAGTTTGGAAAGTATAGGCAAAGAAAGATTCAGAGAAACTGCACTACCAGAAATCCAAGATTCCTACTTGAATTGGCTGTCTCATTTTGCCTTCCTTTTTCAGGCTTTGTTTTTTTTAATGGTGCAGACTACTTATGAAATGGGAAGAGACGTTCAACTGGACCAGACACCAGAGGTTGGTGAAGTCATTGCTGAAGATTCAACACAGGAAATAAAACATGCAGTCAAAGACAGTGGAGAAGACAGAACTAACAGCAATATGGCCTGGGCATTTTGTAGCTCAAACTGAAAGATTGGCAGGAAAGATTTTATAAAGGCAGATGTGTTTCTTTCACTGGATTTGCACACAATTTATTTAATCATTCTTTACTGAATACACACAGTGGCTAGGTACATTCAGTACCCTAAACAAAAATCAGATTAATCCCATTAGGGATTAATGTGGAATGTGGAACCAATGAGAGCAATGATATCAATTGACTGCGTTCAGGCTCAGGGTCAGAATCTGGACAGCACTGTATTTTAGAGAGCAATTATGGCTCATACAGCCTAGAGTGGTAGCTAGTTGAAAAATATAGGAAGGGTTGAGATCTTTAGACACATGCAAAAATAGTTGCAACTATTATGTATAATAGGATCTACTTTCTGAATAAAGGTCAAGAGAAATGCTTTTTCAATACTCCCTACTTAAAATTCTATTTTTAAAAAAGCTACTAATTTTTGTTACTGAAACTGTTGCCTTTAAAATGAGCCATTTAGTATTGATGACTATAAGAAGCTATCTTATACCAAAGCAAACTCTTCATCAGGCTTTATGACTTTGACGTTGTATATCTTTTTTCTGAACTTTCTAACTGGAGTTACTAGTGACTTAATTTGGAGTCATTGCAAAACATTTATTCTAACATTGGGTTCCTTTCTATCTTTTAATTGTTAAACCAGGTTAAGGGTTGGGGTTTTTTTGTTGGTGTTTTTTTTTTTTTTTGTATTCAGCCTTATATTTTACACAGCACATAAAAACCCCTTTCAAATCTCCAATTATGTAATGAAAGATGAAATGAAATCTCATGTGAATAAACCTTTTTATAAAACCATCATTGTCTATTTCCAGAACAATTCTATTGCTATAATGCAGACTTTAGATCTGACTATAACTTTTTATTCTCTGGTCCCAGCATATTTACGTTAAGTTTCGATGCTCAGTCTAGTTGGACAGCAGGATTTGTTCATAGATTGAATTCATGAATTCAACATAAGAAACTGGTTCAAGTAGAAGGACACAATAGCTGTGTCAGGGTTCCGAATAGCATCTGGAATTAAATCAGAGTCCGAGGCAAAGCATTCCTCAAAGTTCCAATTTATTAACAGAGCCATGTTAGCACGGCTGGGAGAAAACCTGAATCTGAAGTCCCAGGGATTTCTCCACCCAGTTGAAAGTTCAAGCCTTTGTCCCCACACCCCCAAGTTCATCACATGAACCAATCTTCATCTGGCAACTTGGTAGAAACTCCCACGTCCTTCCGTGCAGGTGCAGGACAAAGGATGACCTTGACAATCTAGAAGGAATTTGTTATGGCTACATGCAGACATCCCTCATGCAACTGCCCGTCCCAAATTCCCATAGCAAAGAATACATTTTAAAATAGCATAAAGTGTGGCAGGCCAAAGATCCAAAGAAAATAGCTTCGGCCTGACAGGCGGCCTCCCCTCAAGAAAATAACGTGTCCTACAAGAGAAGAGAGAAAATAACATAGGGGGTTAGTGTAGCATCCTTAACCACCCCCACCCCAGGGGGACCCTTTGGCTTGTCCGGGTATTTGTCGTGGAATTGCTGTATTAGTCTGTCAGCGGTTACATTCCAACTCTTTACCCATGTGGATTTGGACAAAGGGTACCCCTTCCAATGGATTAGGTATTGTAATTGACCCCTAAATATTCTGTAGTCTAAGATTTTTTTCACTTCATAATGAGTCTCCCCTTGTATTACTACAAGGGGAGGTGGTGGTTGGGTTTGGGGTCTGATATTGGATCTAGCCACTGGTTTCAGTAAGCTGCAATGGAATACGGGGTGAAATTTCCCCAATATTCTCGGCAATGCAAGCTGCACAGTGACAGGGTTGATAATTTTGGTT
>QLTV01001459.1:1390276-1403112 GCA_003457575.1 Thermophis baileyi
GGCTATCTCTTCCCAGGGTGTGCTGGGGTTCGCCACTTGCTGCAACAATCCAGGTGGTTTTCCTGGCCGATGTTTTCTGGTGGCGCAGGTGGCGCAGCTTTTTATGTAGTCTTCCACCTCGGATTTCATCTTTGGCCACCAAAACTGCCGTTGCGTTAGGTGGAGGGTTTTAAGGAACCCCAAATGCCCCCCTAGCTTGGAGTCATGACTTCGTTGGAGTACTTCTAGCCTGAGGCTGGCAGGCACATATAGCTTGGATCTTTTCCAGGCCAAGTCTTCTCTCATCGTCAGGATCTCCTTGTTGTCGTTGAGCCAGGGCTCATTAGGCAGAATGGCCTTCAATTTTTCGGTCCACTCATTCTGACTTCACGCACTTGGTCGCCTGGCTTGGCCCCTGGTGAAGACTAGGGCAGCTAGTTCCCCCTTTGAGGGGCCAGTACCTGCTGGCTCCTCTGGCGAGGGGGGAATAACCGAGTGGAATTCTTCTTCCCTTTGACTATCGTACTGTGGTTTCCTGGATAAGGCATCAGCTAGTAGGTTCGTTCCAGCTGGGATGTGCTTCAGTTCAAATTTGAATCGTCTGAAGTATTGCGCCCAATGCACTTGTTTGGGTGAGAGCTTCCTGGGGGTTTTCAGGGCCTCGAAGTTCTTGTGATCTGTCCATACCTCAAACGGTACCTTGCCCCTTCTAGGAATTGTCTCCACGTGAGCAGCACCCAACGAACGGCATATGCTTCTTTCTCCCAAATGGCCCATCTCCTCTCAGTAGGTGTGAGTTTTTTCGACACGTATGCGCACGGCAGGAGTTGATCCTTCTCATCTTTCTGTAACAGCACCGCTGCCACCGCTACGTCGCTGGCGTCCGACTGGATTATGAACTGCCTGTCTGGGTCGGGTTGCTGCAGGATCGGCTCTTGGGCAAAGAGCCGCTTTAGCCTTTCAAATGCTTTTTGGCATTCCATTGTCCAACCAATTGGCTGGCTGGGCTTTGGCTTGATGGGTGATGGGCCAGTATTTAGTAGTTCGGTCAGTGGCAGCTCCACCTCAGCAAAAGATGGGATGAACTGCTGATAGAAGTTTGCGAAGCCCAAGAAACTTTGTAGCTGCTTACGAGTGCATGGAGGCCGCCAATCTAGCACTGCTTTCACTTTTCCTGGATCCATCTCTATTCCCTCGCTGGAGATGCAGTACCCCAAGTAGTCCAGGGAGGTCTTATGGAATTCCCTTTCCGGGTTCCATTTCTATTCACTCGCTGGAAATCCGGTATCCCAAGTAGTCCAGGGAGGTTTTATGGAATTTGCATTTGGAAAGTTTTGCGTAAAGTTTGGCAGCTAGAAGTTTTTTTAATATTTCTTGCACTAGCTTTTCATCCTTCTCTAGTGTTTCACTGAAGATTAGAATGTCATCCAAATAAACGAGTACCCCCCTTGTACAGATGGGGGTGGAGTACTTCGTTGATGTATTGCATGAATACCGTGGGGGGCCCTTGCAGTCCAAAAGGCATTACTCTGAACTGGAAACTTCCCAGTGGGCAGTTGAACGTGGTCTTCCATTCATCCCCCTCCCTGATTCGTATGCGGTAGTAAGCTTCCCTCAAATCCAGCTTGGTGAATATCTTGCCTTTGGCCAAGTGGTTCAGCAAGTCTTTCATGAGATGGAGAAGGTAGGTGTTTTGCACACACACTGCATTGATTCCACGGAAGTCAACGCACAATCTAACCCCCCTGTCTTTCTTTTCCTTGAAGAGCATGGGGGCGGCGATCCTTGATTTTGCCGGTTGGATGAACCCTCGTTCCAAATTGGTGTCAATGTATCTCCTTAACTTTCCCTTTGGGGTCATGGAGTACATTTTGGGTTTTGGTAGCGTAGCACCCGGCTCAAATTCTATCGCGCAGTCTGTGGGCCAATGAGGGGGGAGGTAGTTGCAGTCCTCTTCACTAAACACCCCCTCTAGGTCTCGATATTCTGCTGGCACCTGCTGGGAGCCTGGGGGCGTAGTTTCAAACGCCGGGGCTGCCATCTGGGGACAGTGGGAGTCCAGGGGTGCTGGCTCCTTCGGGCTGCTTTGCTTTTTTGGTGGAGGTGTCGGCCCGATGTGCACGGTCAGCTTTCAGTACCCATCCTCCCACTTTATGGTAGGGGTCCACTTGTCTAGCCATGCGAGCCCCAGAATGATTGCTGGGGGCGACTACGAAGCAAATGAGTTTGTGGTGGCATCCTATTTGCAAGTCTACCAACTCGGTGAGGAGAGTGGCGGCCCCCCCCGATCCGTCCACCTGTTGGAAGTGGATGGGGTTCGCTAGGGGCCTGGTGCTAATTTCCAGCTTCTCTACCACTGCTTTGCTGATTAGACATCTCGAGCAGCCCGTGTCTATTATGGCATCTACTGCTCCTTCTTTCTCTGTCCAAACCAGGAGGAGCCCACCTCTGCTTCAAATACAATGTTGTGTAGATTAAAAAGAATATAAAATTTGACACCAGTTTGCCTGTTGCAGTGTGAGATAATTCCTTTAAGGAAAGCTGTTTTCTTGCTACCTGGGAACTAATGAATTGCCTTCCCAGTGGTGAGGGGTAGATGCCTGGCCATAGCTAGCAAGAGGTCAGTGCTGCAGCTTGGTAGAGAAGAGATAAGGATTCTTCCAGTATACATTTGCTTTCAAGCTAAGATCAATTGTGTAAGATTTTGAACATTCTCCCCCCCCCCGCCCAGCCAAAAACGCAGAAAAACCTGATTTACTTCAGGCAATTAGCAAGCATGTTGGTCCCATGGAGATGCATGCACCAGGAAACTGGGCATTTACAAATATTTTTCAAAGCAAAGCAAAGCAAAACAAATCAAACCAAGCCTAGTGTGTTTCTGTCCTTTTCTATTTTCTTCTTTGATTCATCCTGCCTTTACTTTTTGTTAATCCAAAGAAATATACGTACATACCCAATGCTTCCACCTCTTTTCCCTACAACATCACATCTGTGAGACGGACTGAGAGAAAGCGAGTGGTCCAAAGTAAAACTGTCACTCAAATAATAAAGGGTATATACTGCAGTAAGCCAAGTTTGCTTAACCAAGCTACTGAATAAGCTACAATTGCCTAGATTCACACAGCATGCAAAGTGGTATATTTAGGTAACAATGGCTATAGTTACATAACATGACATTGCCAAATCAAATCCATTAAGTCATTAGTGTATAATCGATGACAATAGCTGTTAAGTTCTGGGACAGAAGAGGCTTCAGACTTGGTAGAATTCAACAGCTCTTTATTGACACTATGTACAGACTCCAGCAGCACTCCAATCTGACAGCCAGCTTTATATAGAGAGCGGTCAGTGGAGCTAGCCAATCAGGTCTCTCCATTTTCCTGCCTGAATGGAGGACCTGACTCTAAACCATGCAGTTTCAATGCAGTCTCAATAAGTCTCAATACTTAACAATAGCCATATTCCATAATTTTGGAAAGGACCAGGATCATACTGGGTGGGATGAGGATGCAGAATGGAAAGAGGCAATTCCCTCCCAATAGGTTTTGCAGAAGTTTTGATGCAATGTTTCTTCACTCTTTAAAACAATATTGTGCTATTTAAAAGCTTATGCTACACTGTATTTCCCACCTCAAAATGTCAGGAAATAACAGACAGATTTTTGACATTTCGGGTGAGAAGGCACTTCAAAAAGTGATAACAGGGCTCTGGAGTCTCAGCTTGTTTCCTATTGGCTTAAGGTGTGACCCAGGTTTCTGTTTTTCAACCCCTTTCAAAGTCACTTATTTATCTTCCATTAGTGGATCTGGAATCCTATTTTGTCTTCTTCTAAAAACCATTTTCCTTTTTTTGATGGTTGCCAATCTTTCCTCTCCACAAAGAAGGTTGTCAGGAAAGAGGCAGATTATCCTTGCAGAATTCTGAACAATTACTTACAAAGGACTTTGTAAATTAGATTTAGCACCGCATAAAGCCACTTGTCAATTCTTGACCTAGCAAATCAAATAATATACATTGTGTTTCATAGTATTTTTATCCTCTTGACAATTCTGTGAAGTGGATCATGACTGAATAGAAATTTGAATTTGAATGTCTTCAATACTAATCTGATACTATATAGATCAGTGATGGTTGACCTTTTTGTTGTTGCATGCCGAAAGTGCGCGCACGCGCCCGCACCCATAATGCAATACGTGTGTGCCCCCCCCACGCATCCTGCCCCCTGCGCATGTGTGCGTGACCCCCCCATGCTCCCCAGCACATGCAACCCCACCCCCGTGCTCCCCCGCGCCCTGTTTTGGGCCTAGTAGACCTCCCTGCAGCCTCCTGGGAGCAAAAATGGGCCGCGGGGGGCCGCGCTGCACCCCCCTGTGCCCTGTTTTGGGCCTAGTAGGCCTCCCTGCACTTATAACCCATAATGCAATGCTCACACGACACCCCCCCCACGTGCCCCGCCCACCCATGCATGGACACGTGACCCCCCTGGTCTCCCCCTTGCCCCCACACATGCGCACGCATCTCCCGCATGCGCCCCACCCTCCAAGCATGCGCGGTGGAGTTGAGCTGGGGCGACGGCTCACGTGCCCACAGAGAGGTTCGCCCACAGATAGGTTCGCCATCACGGATATAGATAGATAAATAGATAGATAGATAGATAGATAGATAGATAGATAGATAGATAGATAGATAGATAGATAGATAGATAGATAGATAGATAGATAGATAGATAGATAGATAGATAGATAGATAGATAGATAGATAGATAGATAGATAGGCAGGCAGGCAGCAGGCAGGCAGGCAGGCAGGCAGGCAGGCAGACAGACAGACAGACAGACAGACAGACAGACAGACAGACAGATAGAGATAGATACAGAGGTGGGTTCCTGCCGGTTCGGACCGGTTCTTTAGAACCGGTAGCAGGAATTTTCCCCCGCTCACCGAACTGGCAACGATGGCCGGCTGAACACGTCCCAAACCGGCTCTCTCGGTGGTGCCATAGGTGCCGCCATCTTGTTTTTTGCTTCTGCGCATGCGCAGAAGCTGGATTTTCAGTACTGCGCATGCGCCCGCATGGCGCGGGAGGAAGCAAACGGGCAGAGAGGTAAGTCAGAACCCACCCCTGGATAGATAGACAGACAGACAGACAGACAGACAGACAGACAGAAAAATGAGTTGCTGGGTGGGTGGGAGGATAGGTAGGTAGGTAGATAGATAGATAGATAGATAGATAGATAGATAGATAGATAGATAGATAGATAGATAGGTAGAAAGATAGATACATAGATGATAGGTAGATAGATAGATAGATAGATAAAGAAAGGGGAAAACTCATATTGAGCTAATTAAATTGAATGACATTGACGCCAAAAAAGCACTTCATAAAAAGCAGAGTAAAAATTCTGACTTTTGTTAAATTCTGACTTTTGTTACAACAGGATGTCAAATTATCTGGCTATAAAAGTGGGGTTATCCAAATTCATGGGGAAAACTATCAGTGATATTACTTCAAGTGGTCATGTTTTACCTCTTATGTTAAGAGGTATTTCTTGAAGAATAGCTGCTGAGAAACCCAACTAAGAGAATGAGGTCACTGCCATATTCTGCTTGTGATTTTTTCATAGTCATCTGGTTAGCTGTTATGAAAACAGAATCCTGGACAAGATATAGTTGAAATTGATACAGCAGGATTTTAAAGCAAACATATCTATGATCAAATACTGTATATATCTGATTTTTTTGGCAATGACACATACATGTATGCATGTGAACCCAATAGAAAATGTACAAAATGTGATTAAATTTGTATCTATGCATAATTTTTCAAGAGACAAATTGTAAGTAATGCAGGAACTACATCCTAGTAGTTCCATCCCACTAACTTATTCTTATGCATATGGAAGGTTGCAGCAGAAAAGGACTTGGAAGGGCAATGATGGGAAAAGTGGAAAAAAAAACCAAGTGAGGTCCAATAAATGTATGCTTGAAAGGATAATAGATGACTTCCTGTTTCCTCTTCTGATTATTTAATTTAATTTTAATTTATTTATTTTGTCAATCTCGTATTAGATAATACATATAAGTATATACATAATTTGAATACATGAAATGAATAAAAATAAAAGGGAACATTAGGACAGGGACGGTAGGCACGCTTGTGCACTTAAGTACGCCCCTTACAGACCTCTTAGGAATGGGGTGAGGTCAACAGTAGACAGTCTAAGGTTAAAATTTTGGGGGTTTGGGAATGAAACCACAGAGTTGGGTAGTGTATTCCAGGCATTGAGCACTCTGTTGCTGAAGTCATATTTTCTGCAATCTAGTTTGGAGCGGTTCACTTTAAGTTTGTATCTATTGTGTGCTCGTGTATTGTTGTGGTTGAAGCTGAAGTAGTCATTGACAGGTAGGACATTGTAGCGGATAATTTTATGAACTACCCTTAGGTCATACCGAAGGCAGCGTAGTTCTAAGTCCGTGATGGCGAACCTATGGCACGTGTGCCCAAAGTGGCACATGGAGCCATGTCACCTGGCACATGTGGTGTCGCCCATTCCTCTTCCGGGTTTCCAGTGCATGCATGCGTACCGGCCAGCTAGTCTTCTGGTTACTGGTGTGAATGCGCACGTGACGATCAACTGGCTTTCATGCGTGCGGCAGTGCCAGAAACTGGAAGATCAGCCGGCCAGCTGATCGTCACGCACGCATGCGTGCCAGTAACCAGAAGACTAGCTAGCCGGTGTGATGTGTGCCCCGGGACATCCACCCACTTGCCAGCCAGGAGTGCTGCTGCCAGTTGCTCCCCTGCGCCTGCCCGCCTGCCTTGTCACCGCCACCACGAGGAAAGGCCCCGAAACTGCACTGCCTGGGATCGACGTGGGCTGCTGCCTCCCCCACCCCCTCGTGCATGGCGGTGGCGGTTCTCACACTGCCGTTTCCCCGGCAGCTGCAGGAACAGCGGGCTGGGGTTTCCCTCCCTCCCCGCCGGAGGCTTGGGGCCGTACCAGAAGCCCTCTCATGTGGGGAGACAGGGAAGCCCCAGCATGGCTGGCAGCTCTGCTCCTTTTCCTCTTCTGGGTTCCAACGTGCCCCCTTGCCCCTCACAGCCAGGAGAAGGAGAAGCCTCTGGCGGGGAGGGAGGGAAACCCCAGCCTGCTGTTCCTGCAGCTGCTGGGGAAACGGCAGTGTGAGAACTGCCGCCGCCATGCGCGAAGGGGTGGGGCAGCAGGAACAGTGGGCTGGGGCTTCTGTCCCTCCCCGCCAGAGGCTTGAGGCCGCAGCAGAAGCCCTCTTGTGTAGGGAGTCAGGGAAGCCCCAGCATGGCTGGCAGCTCTGCTTCTTTTCCTTTTCTGGGTTCCAACGTGCCCCCTCGCCCCTCGCAGCCAGGAGAAGAAGCCGCCAGCGGGGAGGACAGGAGGACCGGAGGAGAGCGCCGTAAGCAGTAACAGGCACGCCGGCCGGGAAACGGTCATGCTCCCTAGTGGTGGAAGAGGGTTGCACCAACCTTTGCCAGCGCGAACCGCCATGCTGGACGCAGCCCGGAGCACGAGGCTGGCAGGAGGAGGAGGAGCGGTGGTGGCAGACCGTTAGCACTGGCAAAGTTTGGTGCAGGAGGCTTTCCAGGCCCAAAATGGGCTGGGGGGCATGCGCGGGTGGTGCATGTGTGGGGATGCATGCATGTGCAGTGCGGGGCGCATGCGCAGGGAGCGTGGGGGGTCATGTGTGCATGCGCAGGTGGTGCACGTATTGCATTGTGGGTGCCAGCACACACATGCGCTATCACGTGCACACACACACACTTTTGGCACGCAACCAAAAAAAGGTTCGCCATCACTGTTCTAAGTTGTCTAAGCCCAGAATTTCAAGTCTGGTGGCATAAGGTATTCTGTTGTGAGCAGAGGAGTGGAGGACTCTTCTCGTGAAATATCTCTGGACACATTCAATTGTATTAATGTCCCATATGCAGTGCGGGTTCCAGACAGATGAGCTGTATTTGAGAATTGGTCTAGCAAACGTTTTGTATGCTCTGGTTAGTAGTGTAATATTACCGGAGAAGAAGCTACGCAAGATTAGGTTTACAACTCTTAATGCCTTTTTGGCGATGTTGTTACATGGGCTTTGGCACTTACAGTAGATCATTAGATATGAGTACTCCAAGGCCCTTGACAGAGTGAGGGTCGTCTGCAAGGTCGTGTCCACTCAGCTTTTATTTTGTGTTCTGATTCTTTTTTCCAATGTGTAAAACAGAGCATTTGTTGGTTGAGATTTGGAGTTGCCAATTGTTTGACCATTCTGACAGAAAGTCAAGGTCTTTTTGAGTAGCAGTATTGTCGGTGGGGTTAAATAGTTTTACATTATCGGCAAAGAGGATGCAGTTGCTTATAATATGATCGCAAAGGTCATTTATGTAGAGTATAAAGAGTGTTGGTCCTAGAACGCTGCCTTGGGGGACACCGCTGTTAACAGGTACAAGATTTGATAAGGCACTCCCTATTTTGACCACTTGTTGTCTGTTTGACAGGAACGCAGTTATCCAATTATGTAGGGGTCCAGAGATGCCATAGGATTTTAGTTTTAGAAGTAGTTTGTCGTGTACCACTGAATCAAAGGCTTTACAGAAGTCTATGTAAATTGCATCTATTACTTTATCCTGATCGAGTTTTGTAGTCTTTATGTTTCTGCAGTGTAGCAGTTGTAGATTACAGGATAATTTTTTTCCTGAAACCAAATTGTTTGTTAGAAAGTAGGTTGTTAGTTTCTAGGTGGAGGGTAATGGATTGGTTTATGATTGATTCCATGACTTTGCAGGTGACGCAACATAATGAGATTGGTCTGTAATTTTCGACGTTGCTGGGATCTCCTTTTTTGAAGATTCTAAGTGGAGGGTAATGGATTGGTTAATGATTGATTCCATGACTTTGCAGGTGACGCAGCATAGAGGGATTGGTCTGTAATTTTCAACTAGGCTGGGATCTCCCTTTTTGAAGATAGGGATGACCATGGCTAGTGACCATAGGTTGGGTAGGGAGTTGGTCCTGAAAGACTTTTCAAAGATTATGCTTAGAGGTTCAGCTATAGCAGTGGAAAGCTTTTTTAAGAAGTATGCACATAGTCCATCGGGCCCGATAGATAGAGATGGTTTTAGGCTGCATAGTGCCTTTTCAACGTTATCTTCTGTGAAATCTATTTGTGTTAGATCGTTGTAATTATTTGTGGTACAACTAGGGAATGTTGGGCAACAGCCATTGCTGTTTACAAAGACTGAGCCAAAGAATGTGTTAAAGAGGTTGGCTTTAACTGCTTCATCATTACATTCTTTACCATTAGATCCTTTTAGGGGTGGGATGGATCTAGAGTCTTTAAGTTTCTTGTTCACAAAATTATAGAAGGCGCGCTTGGATTTCGTGCGTAGAAGGTTTTCCTCTTGTTTGATGTGATAATTGGTGCATTCAGTCTTTATTTGTTGGCATATATTTTTGTAGCGGCTTTTAAAGTTTGCTAAGTAGCCAGTTTTGTTTTTTCGCCAGTTTTGTTTTTTCGAGATTTTTGGGGGGGGATTGTAGCTTCCTTATTGATATGGGTAATCTGTTTTTTCTGGTTTTGGTGGTTATTAGTGGTACATATAGTTTAATAACTCTTTTGACTTCAAGCAAGAAAATGTTATAATGGTTTTCGGCAGTGTTACAGCCAGAGAATGGAATTTGCCAGTCAAAAGATGAGAGGTCGGCAGCTATGAGATCATAGTTGGCTTTTTTGAAGTTGTAATTGGGTATCCCATCATTATGGTGATTTTTGTAAGGGCGTATATTGAGACAAAAGTCAATCATGCTGTGGTCACTGTTGGAAAAGGGTTCTTTTATTTGTAGTCCATAAATTGAGTTTAAACTGTTGCAGAATATGAGATCGAAGCAGTTGTTGAGTCTAGTGTTGTTAGTTACTAGTTGATCTAGTCCCAGATTGGTAACAGCGTTGTATAGGGTTGCATGGATGGGTTCAGTTGTACATTCGTTTAGGGTCCAATTGATAAGAGGTAGATTGAAGTCACCAAGAAAGATGATCTCTTTTTTTGGGTTTTTTTTTTTTTGTGATCTATTCCCAGATTAGTAACAGCATTGTATAGGGTTGTATGGATGGGTTCAGTTGTACATTCGTTTAGGGTCCAATTAATAAGAGGTAGATTGAGGTCACCAAGAAAGATAAGAGGGTATGGGCAGGAGGCTTCCCACGTTAGTAGTGAAGTTATGTGTTCATATATATGTGTGTGTGTGTCTGTGTGTGTGTGTGTGTGTGTGTGTGTTCAGTCAGCTGGTAAGATGTTCGGGCACAATTTGGGGGTGGCAGATGGGACAGGGGGTGCGTGTACGTAGTTGGGGTAGGGGCCTTATTTTCAGGGGGGGGCTTATTTCAACACATGTCCCGAAAAGCCCGGTTGGGCTTATTATCGGGACATGTCTTATTATAGGGGAAACACGGTAGTACTTGTTACACTCCAGCTAATTAGATTACAGTATTTAAGGAAGTTCAATCTGACTGGTAGTCATATTCCATGACAACTTTTTACCATGGGAAACCTTAGAAAAATGAGATGAAATCCCCATACCTCCCAAATCTATAAAAGGTCCTGATGCAGTAAATTGACTAATAACTCAAGGAAGCCTCTAGCCATTGTACAACTGCATTTATATGTTTGTAGGTCTACAGCTGTAAGGATGAAATTCAGCCATTTCAATTTATTGCTTCACTGAAGAAGCTCAAAGCCAGGATAAAAATTATCTAAATTGGGATATAATTGCTCTTTCAGCTTGCAGAAATGCTGATTAAGGAATGCTTGGCAAAAATTTGTAATCAATCTTGTAAAAAATTGATTTACCCCAACACAAAGGAGTATAATGTAGTAAATTATCTGCAGTCCAGGACACTTGCTGTCAAAACAAGTTAAAAATTAAATCTATCAACACCATATGTTTTGTAAAAGTATTATTATTAATATAGAAGAAATGATCGCATTACAATTTTTGTTTTTACAAAATTATATTGAATTGATCAGAAACTGGTCCAGAGTCATAAATAAATCCTTCAAAGATTCTAGTATCAATTTCTTAGAAATAAAAAGTTGATAGTAAGAGTTGCCATAAAACTTTCAATCTAGACAGCCAAGAAAGATTAAATTAAAATAAACTCATATGAAGTATAATATACATGTGCTGCTATACTGATAGCACTGTGGCTGACCTTCATCTTGACAGTTGCATAGATAACATATCACTTTTAGAACTTGGGCAATGTGTATTTTAAACAAAATCTGGCACTTAAGAGATGTTATGCCATATTACATGGTCCCTTTAGCTGGTTCTGTAGTTTTGATTTAAAAGGCAGGCTTGCTCATATATTCTTCCATTGTCTGCAACAAAGAACAGTCAAGAAAAAAAATTTAGTTATCAGAAGTTACACATAGAATTCATAACATAAGAACAATCAACCCATTCAAAACCAGATAACTGAAACTAACTTTAGCTAAGCTAAAGAAAAATCACATTATTAATAGTCTCATTCTGTTCTCACTAGTTTAATCTTCTAGCCTCGACTAATTCTGAATGTTAAAATTATTTACTTTCAGCACAAAAATAGATAAGTAGTTTTGAAATCATGAAGCTTTTGAACATGAAACATTTTGTTAATAAAATCCATAATCTTTCAATCAAATAATTCTAGTGTTTTCTTTCACCAACCTACAATCATGCTTGAGATAAATCATCTGGCAAAAATTAAAAAATAATTAAAAATAATCAATAAATTAAACACAAAACAAAAAACCGCTCAAAGGGCAGACTCAATGAACCATTAGGTCTTTTTCTGCTGTCAGTTTTCTACCGTGTTTTCCCGAAAATAAGACAGGGCCTTATATTTTTTTTGAACCCCAAAATATGGCCTTGGCCTTATTATCTGGGGGGCTTATTATTTTGGGGGTGCAGTAGGCGGCGAGCGTGGGACTGCATGTCCCATCGCCGCTGTCTCCCCTCCCTGCCGCCACCGCCTCGTGGAGCAGGACTCAGCAAGGCTTGTTATGCCGTTGCATGCACGAACTGCAGGACTGCCGCAAGCTTCATCATACCAGCACAGCTGGGGTCCTGCTGCCATTCGTGCATGCAACGGCACAACAGGCCTTGAAGAGTCCTGCTCCACGAGGCAGCGGCGGTGGCGGGACGAGTCTCACAGAGACTCATTTCTGGCAGGTGGAACATGTTGGGCCGTGAGACGCACGTCCTACCTGGGATTGGTAGCTCCGTCACGTTCCTTGGCATTGTGTCCAGAGAAGCCCATGGGAAAAGAAAACTTCTCGCGAGGTCAATCAAACTTCTCGAACTCGCGAGAAGTGTTCTTTTACAATGAGCTTCTCTGGACACAATGCCGAGGAACGTGACAGAGGACGTGCGTCTCGCGGTGAGGCGCAATTGGGGGGGGCGGGCTGCGAGACGTGCGTCCTACCTGGGACTTGTACCTCCGTTGCGTTCCTCGGTGTTGTGTCCACTGACCCTCCCCCGCCTCCGGCTCTCGAGCGAAGCGGGAGGGAGAAGAAACTCTCGCGGGCTGCCTGAGGAAGCCAAGCTCACAGTCAAACTTCTAGCCGGGCTCAGCGGCAGAAGCAGCCAGGCACGCGCTTGTCTCTTCCAAACTCTCTCTCTCTCTCTCTCTCTCGGCGCGGGGGGGGGGGGGGGGGCACGTAAGACACAGCACCAGGGGAAGGAAACTTTTGGCTGCACGCTGGACGCAAGAAATCTTTCTCCCCTTTTGCTCCAAGAGGCTGCGCAGGCGCGATAAGTCTCAATAAGACTCATTTCTGGCGGAGTTTGGAAGAGAGAAAG
>QLTV01001459.1:1410098-1446695 GCA_003457575.1 Thermophis baileyi
CCTTACCAAGGCATTATAAAGTGGTATTAACACTTCACGTGATCTTGATTCTATCCCTCTGTTAATGCAGCCTAGAACTGTGTTGGCTTTTTCTTATTTTTCCATGGTTTTTTGTTGTTGTTATTTTCATCTTTATTGTTGTAATAGTGCTTCTTGTCCCTTCTAATATGTCTTAGAAATGTTGTGTTGAGTTCTTCCTTGAGATCTTTGTCTTCCTTATCTTTGGTTTCTTTTCTTTGCTTTGCAATTTCCACCTTCATTCTGACATCCAGTGTGCTATTTTCTGTTTCCTGATTTTTGACAGTATGTTTTCATATTTATCTTTAACAACATCTTTCATTCATTCCATTGTTCACCTAGATCTGTGAGGTACAGAACTTCAAATGATTCCTGATGTGCTCCTTGAAAATAGTGGGTACATGTTCAAGATCATACCAGAGAAGCTGGCTGGCTTTCTTGTTCAACTTTAGTTTAACTCCCTCCCTCCTAGGAATCTGGACCACATTCCACCACAGTTCTACAGTCAGCCCCTGGCCATTTCATTTTTGTATAAATGAGCTTTTCTACATCATTATACAAACAATAAACTGATATAATACAATAAAGTGAATTTCATTTTTGTGTGCTCCAATTGATAATGACCATGTTGTACCAAAAGTCAGGTTGTATAAGTGAATCACAATATTATTTTTCAGAGAAAATGTTACTAAGGAATGTTTACTAGTCATCCATTGGGAGTAAGGAAATGGTTAGAAGAAAATGGAAACCAATTCAAACATTTAATGTAATTTATACAATAAATTGTTTATGAGGCCTGTATTTTGGTACACCCTATATGTTAACGTAAGTTGGTAAATTTGAAGAATGTGTTAGTGATAAATAACTGGATTGACAGAAATTGTTATGTCATTCTCCTGCTTTATTTGATTTCTTGGGCATATACCTGTAATTCAACTACGTTTTCTCCCTTATGGTTCTAACTTTGGAATTACAGTCTCCAATATTATTTGCATGTTCAGTTAATTTCAAATTGAACTTCAACATAAATTTCAACTTCCTTTTTTCTGTACCAGTGGTAGAAACATCAATCTGAATAACTGTATATCAAAGGATGTCCATGAAGATCAATTGATATTTTTGGTCATTGATTTAATTGTAGTCATGTATTGTTCTTTACATATATCTTTCCTAACTAAAAAAGCAACATCATTCCATCATTGTTTTTCATGTCCTAAACAGTAAACAATGTGGTCTTTTGATTGAAAATGTCCAATTCTACTCCATCTCAATTTGTGTATACTTAAGATGTTAATGAGTAGTTGATTCATTTCATCTTTCAATGTGCTGAGCTTTCTCATATTCATGCTTTTTGAGTTCTATGTTTTCATTTTAATTCTGTCCTTGAAACTTTGAATTTTCTTTTCCTGCATGGCAACATTAGCAACTGCAAGGTTCTGAAAGCTTTCATCTAGCTAAATCTAGCTACATAACTACATCTAGACATACAATTAATATCTGAAAGATGTCCTCAGTAGCATGTTGAGAACTGTATATTGATATGGTTTTCTTGGTAAAATATACAAGTAGCAATAGCAATAGCAATAGCACTTAGACTTATATACCGCTTTATAGTGCTTTACAGCCCTCTCTAAGCGGTTCACAGAGTCAGCATATTGCCCCCAACAATCTGGGTCCTCATTTTACCCACCTTGGAAGGATGGAAGGCTGAGTCAACCTTGAGCCGGTGAGATTTGAACTGCTGAACTGCTGAACAGTCAGCTGAAGTAGCCTGCAGTACTGCACTCTAACCACTGCGCCACCTCGGCAGTAGTAGGAAAAGCTGCCTTTGCCATTGTCATTAAAGTGATATTGACCTGTATTGCCCTAATATGGGTATTGCTTTAGTTGGGCAGCTGGGATGACCATGACTTAGGTGACCTTGCTGGGATCATACCCTGTTGGCATACATTCCCCATGTTCTTTGATCATCCCTCCTAGGAACAGCCTCTTCTTCCACAAGGGAACATTATTTGTATATAGCTTTCTGAGGTGTAGCAAATAGCACCATCTACCCCACCTTGATTGATTCCCTAAAAAGCTAGTAAGAACTTAAATAGGAAATAACCATTTATAAGGTGGAATGGGAAATAAAAAAATATCCTTGAAGGCAATGGCAAAACATTTCTGAATTTTGAATAAAGAAAATTATAAGAACTTCATGAAGTGACTAGGAGTTGAACTTTTTATATAGTATTCTGACTTTGATATTGTCTGTTATTTCTCTCATAAATTAAAATAAAACCCCTATGTTCTATTTTTTTTTGTATTCTTCATCTTGTTAGAGTATGATTGATGGCCTAAATCAGTGTTTCTCAACTTGAGCAACTTTAAGAGGAGTGGACTTCAACTCCCAGAATTCCCCAGCCAGCCAGAATTCTGGGAGCTGAAGGCTACCTATCTTAAAGTTGCTCAGGTTGAGAAACACTGGCCTAAACAATAAGTAGGACAATAATATTTTTTAAAAAAGGAGAGATTTGTTTTCTTCTCTCTTCTGCCTTACCTCTTGTAACATATCACCATCTTCTATGGCTTTCACCGCAGATTTTTTGGATGTCTCTTGAACTTCCCCGCCCATTAGAAATTCATCAAGTATAAAATATGCTTTCTCAAAATTGAAAATAATATCCAGTTCACATACCTGTTAAGGATTAGAGAAATAAATATTTAGAGTCAGTCTCCTGCTACTGAATATGTTAATATATACTCAGACCCATCAAAACCCTGTTTTGTGTATACAGTAAATGCACTTCTAGGACACCCAGGGAACAAAGGGTATATAAAATTAAATGTATCCTGGTGGTTTCAAGTTGAAATAATTAAGGATTATGTGACATTTCAAGATCATTTTATATCCCTAACTGTTGAGAGACTGCAATCCTTTTCACACTTTTCTGGAAATAAAATCCTACAGTTGGGTTTTATAAAAAGCCATCTAAAGGGTATGCACTGGCTATTATTTCTGTCTTTTTATAGACAAGCTGACCTTTCTTCAAATTCATTCATGGGTACTGTAATATGCTGGCATAATAAACCAAATGAAAAGAAAACACATTATGCAATGTATTTATCTTAGCATGAATTGGAAGTGTATACAGAAATTAATTTCTGGAGGGGAAAGGAGAGCTTTAAACGAGTTAGCCCTTCAGTATTCTGATATTCTGATATTCTCTCTATTCTACATTCTGATATTCTCTCTATTCTACATTGAATGTTTACAGAGATGAACATTACATTAAGAACTGAAGTGCACAGAATAATCACATGTGTAAATGAGCAGTTCTCCCTTATCAAGAAAAAAGGTAGGATACAATATACTTCCAGATACACAGGCAGGTTGATAAGAAGTGGTGTTCTTTTGAAGCTTTGTCTTCCATAATGCTGTAACAGTGTGAAACTATTGGCTGTACAATATGCTATCAAAAGCTTTAATTTTTATGACAGGTGATTAGTCCACTGGCAATATACTATAAAACCACATCATTTTCTAAGATGGAAATATGTGGAAGGCCTTCACTTATACTTCACCTTCTCCGCAATATTTTAACATTCTTCCAGCAATAAAAAATGGAGAATCTCAATAGCCAGGTACATGAAACTGTCTTAGAAGATAACCAGTAACTAATATTTAATAATTATCTATACCAGTGATAGCGAACCTTTTTTGGTTCGCGTGCCAAAAGGGGGGAGTGCAGGGGGGGTCACACGCGCACGTGCCCACACCCATAATTCCATGGCCCCCCCCGCGCATGTGCACGTGACCCCTCCGCTCCCGGCACATGATGGCACACCCGTTTTTCACTCTCACCAGGCTTCAGAGCCTTTCTAGAAGCCTGGGGAGGGGGAAAATGGCCTTCCCCCCCAGAGGCCCTCCAGAGTCCAGAAATGGGCTATTTCTGGCCTCCGGAGGGCCTCGGGGGGGGGAAGGCCGTTTTCACCCTCCCCAGACTCCTAGAAAGGCTCTGAAGCTTGGGAGAGCAAAAAAATGGGACTTCCGGTCCAACTGGAAGTTTGCAAACGGAACGTTTCTGGCCTCCGGAGGACCTCCGGGGGGGTGGGGAAGGCCGTTTTCACCCTCCCCAGGCTCCTAGAAAGGCTCTGGAGCTTGGGGAGAGCAAAAAACGGGCCTTTCCCACCCCCTCCGGAGACTGGAAACAGCCTGTTTCCCGACTCCCAGTGGGCCCAGAAGGCCCGAAAATCAGCTGGCCGATGCGCGCATGCGCGCAGGACCTGAGCTCGCATGTCCACCGATATGGCTCCACATGCCACTTGTGGCACGCGTGCCATAGGTTCGCCATCACGGATCTATACGTTTTTCTGCAGATTGTTGCTAGCAAGAACTTTAGCAGCTGTATTATGAACTAGTTGAAGTTCCTAACTAATTTTCAAGTTGCCCCAGAAATTACACATTGCAATAGTCTATTCTTAAGAGCATGAAAAATAATTGCAACCAAATACTGTATTCTCTTTCTAGGCAGGCAGGCTTATGAATTTCAGTTGGTCATATATACTCCATACTACTGACATTACTGAAACCTTGGTTGAAAAAAAGTTCAGATATAATCCTTTAGGGAACAGACGATTGTCCATTAATTTTTACTTGATTTATATAGATTTTATCTGGGATATCTTTTTGCTATACTGTCCTGACCAGTATAGCATAAATCTTAGAAATATATAATTAAAATATAATAAATTGCAAATAAGCTAAACTATCTCTCCAAATGGACAGATTGTGCACCAAAAGTATTTCTATCTTGTCAAAACCTCAGAATTAAAACAATTTCAAAGTACTCAGTGTTTCTATGCCTGCATACCTGCTTTCCACTAAAGAAAAAAAAAATCATAGCATGATTGGATTCACTTATAGGCTCGCGGAATAAACCCTGATTGGTTAGATTTTAGCTATATTTTAAACCACAAACCACAATTTGCAAAGAACAATCATGTTAAACTTGTTATCAGAATAGATGCAAAGAAAGTTATTTATGGAGCAATAATAAAGAAATAAGCTTACATTGCCAAAATATCTGTCCAATAGCTCTACATAACGATGGACAACTTCTAGGGTCAGGAGTTCATTGTCTTCTTCTTCTACTGCACAACAGAAATACAAACTAGCATACCTAAATTATAAAATGAGGAGAAATAAACATGACCATTAGTATATATTAAATATCAGTTTTGTTCTTTCTTCAATTTGGCTTGCACAGTACATCATAAAATAATTTGTCTTAAAAGCACCCTGAAAAGTGTTTAGCAGTGATTATGAAAACAAGAAGTGCCATATCAGTTATGTAGATATGAAGTAAGTTTACAATTCAGCACAATAATCTGTCATAAAATCTCACCCTGTTTCTCTAAGGTCTGTGGTATGCCAACCTATTTTTTACTTTTTAACATACCTCAATATATCTTAATACTTTATGAATATCAGTCCCAAATTATATTTTAAACATTTGCATATTGGTATAGGTAAATTGTTTTTAGGTAAACAATTTACTTCATTAAAAGAAAGGGCACTTGTCTCTTTAAAAAAAATCCCACATTCATATTTCAGTACGCTTTTATTCAGCTCTTTCAAGGTCATGATGAAAATTTACGTGCTGTTTTGTGACCTTGAATAAATGGACTGCTCTAGGGTAAGTTAGAGCAATCCATGTTTCTCCATGTCATATAATATATGTGGATATATGCATAATTTTGTATTTATTTATTTATTTTGTCATGTTTATGTAATGTATATTGGAGGTGGAGACCCTTTGAGAACTGTATGCAACGGAATTTCATTTTAATGGATGCCGATTAGTGTACATTCAAAGTGACAATTTAGTTATTCTAAGTCTAAGTCTAAATGTCTTCCTGATTAGCCCAGAGTTTGCTCTTGAGTATTCCATGGGCAGCTGCAGATCACCCTGAGATTATATCGCATAAGCTTAGCAGCAGAAATTTGCTAGGAAAGTACAAATTAAAAACCATGAAATAATAGCAGAGATATATACATATAAGAGAGAAACTGTCACACATAAAAGCCCTCAAATGATTGTGAAAGCCAATATTTTTCATCATATCAGCAAGGGTTAAGGTTAGAAAAAATTGTCTGCTGGCCAGGTCAGTGTTTCTCTGTCTCAGCAACTTCAACTCCCAGAATTCCCCAGCCAGCTCTTCAACCAGAGTTGAAGTCCATGCATCTTAAACATCTTGCTAATGAGACACACTGGACTAGGTTGGTTGGGTATTGTCACTGACTTGAAAATGTTACCTAACCCTTCCTTCAGCTAACAGGAGCCCCTGAATGTCAATTTTTCTTCAGTATATTGATACAATTCCTGTAAATTTTCTTCCACAAAAACAATAAATTTTTAAAGAAGATGAAACTGAACTCATGTGGTTGTTCTTCAGTCTAGTGAATTGCTATTTATCAGCACTCTAGCATTGACTTACAGAGCATATATTCCTCTTCCCTTTTTATCACACATGGAAATGATCTGCTGTATATAAAAAGTTGATTTATAAAACTTCCCACACCTTTTGTAAACAAGCTTGAGATCTTTCCAGTCAACAAAGCTGCTCATTTTTTGATTTCGAGCCAAAATAATCTGCACAATTTCTCGGGTGACTTTTTTCTTTTCCTTTTCAGGAAGTGTAATAAACCATTTCTGAAGTCTTAATTTCCCTTGTCGGCTGAACAGCAGGATAAAATGTATCTAGAATAAAGAAAACACGTTGATTATAGGGACACAAGTATAGAAAGTGCCACAAATTTTTCTTTTCTTTTAAAGTCAGCTTGTTACCAGGGCAGATATATCCCACAGAGAATCTTGCTTGTTACTAATCAAAAGTGTAAAAAAAAAGGGGGGGGAGTTACATTTTGCTACTTACCTTCTTTTCCCTGGCCTGATAGTCTTCAAATATCTACATCTTCAACATCTACAATTTCTATCTGAGATGATCAGCCCTTTCACTAATAATGCTTTCTTTAGTTTTACTGCCGCTATGACCTTTGAAAAAAGAACTGAGCTGCCAAAGAAAAGCGATGGAAGGAATGATAGCACAGCACCGGAGTGTGAATTATCATAACATAAATGTGCAAATATGCAGTAAAGGCAAAGCATCAACAATCAAATTAAACAAAAAATATATACAAAATATCAGAGCTAAAGCAAGTACAAAACACATTTTACCTATGTTTGAATTATAAACTAATTTAGTTTCTGTGAACTTTAACCAAACCCAACTAGCTGTCTTCAACATTTGAATAAAACAAAGGTGTAACGTAGTACCAGGATTTGCGTTTGCTTAGTTACTTTTGGTTATTTCCACTTTGAGTCACATAGAAAACCTTTCAAAAGATCTTTTTAATTTTCTAACATTTTCTGCCATAAATTGGAGTTCTGCCATGACAATGGAGTCATATCAAATAACCCCACTGAAAAATACACACAACACTGCAATGTAAACTAGTGACTGCTAATACATTTTGCTAGTTCCAATGAACCCTTTGCCAACTTTGCAAACTCGGTATTTTAAAATCAGTAGGTCTATCATTCATCACCTAGATAAACTATTAAAAACCACAAGTCTGGGGGTTCAGGAGGGTCTGAACATCATTTCATTCTTCACGAGATGGAGAATGCTATTTCATCATTAATATTAGAACACCTTCCATTAAATCTGTTTTTTTTAAATATGATGCTTGCCATTATAATATTGTAATGTTGAAAATTCTTCCAATCTATTTGAATTCCCATTTTAATCCCCCTCTCTCCAACTAGATGGAAACCATATAAGCAGATTGCCCAATTGTAAGCTTATACTGTAATTATAAAACATTTTTGATTCAGTGGCTGGGCTTAAGTTCACCCAATATCTTTCACAACTCCATGAAAACAGTTCTTGCCACTCCAAGTTCAGCACCCTTCCCACTATGTTTTATGTATTTTATATTTCCTCTTAATAACCCAACCTTTATAGAATAGAAACGTTGGATTATCAATGATTATTTAATATATAGGTGATGCAACTACAGTAAAAAATGACAAAATTAGAGCCAGTCCTTGAATCATGGAACCAAAAAATTAATTAGGGTAGATATGTATTGATTTATTATAAGCTTTTCCCAATATGCGGATTACTTGAATTCTATTTTTTCTTGCCCCTTGACATAGGTGAAGCTGAAAAGATGAAGGTATCATTTATGGATTCAGTAATAATTTGGATCTATAAATTGATGATGAATCTCAATGGGATAAATGATTGAGTCCTAATTCCCAGATATTGAAATTGAATCACTACCAGACATCAGTCCTATGAAACAGCAAGAGCTGATTAAGGGTAGTGCTTGATCCAGTTTGTCTGTTAGTGGCCAGAAAGTGCCTTTCACCAGTTTTGACTGGCTTGAGCTACATGTGATTTGGGTTAAGATGTCTGACGTTATTAGTGCTTCCTCAAGTACATTCCCAACTTTATTATTACAGAATACTGTTCTTATGATGTCTCTGAAAATGACCTGGGGCTTTCAACCAAGTCAGAATGTAGGTATTAGATGGTTAGCAGATATAGCCAGGTGAAATTACACCAATGTTGAGATCACATATTTGCTCTCAGGCTAATTCAAAATGGTACCTTTAACCCTGAAAATATTAAGTGGATAGCACCAAAGGATGCTATTCTGTGTATCAGACCCAGAAATATCCTAATTCTACTAGGGAGGCCCTTCTCAAACATTTTAGTGTCAGCAAGGGAAGAAAACTTTATCTGCCCTGGTGCTAGATTAATTTTTGTTTCTATCATTATTTCTGTGGATGATTTTGTCTCTTGATATTTTATTTATGTATTTATTTTTCATGTTATAGAAACTTCTTTCCCTAACCTATGTGTCCTTTAAATTATGCAAGTTCAACTCCCAGATTTATTAATTAGCATGACAATTGCTAAGAATTCTAGGAACTGAAATCCACATATCTGAAAGATGTATGTATGAAAGTTTATATGTCATTTGGAACATATTAATTCTTCAGATTTCTAGATACTTTCAAGTCTGTCTTTAGGACACTGCTCCATTATTTTAGAATAAGAGGCAGTTATATTTTTAAAAATAATTTAACAACAGCAGCAATAACATTCATATTTCACATATGCTGATCTTATACCTTCGCAAGGGACAATTGACAAAAATGGAGAATTGGAATCAGCAAATCTGATTTCAAGAACTGATCTGTCATTCCCCCCAACTCTTGCTATGATTCTTGCCCTCTGCCTATTAAGCCAGTTAAAAATAAAGGAAGTATCATCTGAATTTAACCTGTGTCTTACAACAATTCTTCCTATCTCAGTTCATTTAGCATTTACTAGGTGAGCATAAAATACAACTAAATGTGATTTTTATCAATAAACCAGTGAAACTTTAGTAATTTTATCCTTGCCTTGTGTTCTGGGCCTCTATTTACTGGTTTTGAAACAAGGTGTGTTATTGGTTTAAGTAGTGAGTCATTTTAGGGCTCTCCCATTTCAACGAGACTTTACAGCATCTGGATGATACTATTGTTCAGCTTGTATATATCAAGGGCCAATATGAAAGTTCAAAGATGTAATAGGAGAACAGACTGTGCCTTTCACTCTCTGTCTTTTTATGACAATGACATAATCAAGAGAGAGAATGTAACCCTCTGATCAATTGATTTAGGCTCTTGTACCTCAATGAGGTTTCTGGCCAACAGATTTGGTTTATCAGCATTGAAAGAGAACTAATTATTGACAACATTTTGATGCTATACGTAGGTAAAAGAAAAGACACAATTGATGCTTAAATAGCTAAAAACTACAGCTACTATAGTTATAGTTTTATTATAACAAAAAGTAGATTTTCTTTTCCCCCTCCCAGTCACTACCTATTTCATAGGTCTTTTAAGCATTTTTAAAAGAAGAAAAATATTTGTATAATTGTTCTGTTTTGTGACAGATAAGATCCTATTTGTTTTCTGCTCTGATAAAAATAGCTCATAATGTTGAGATGGCCCTTGTTTGGAAAAAGGCCACATGACAAAAAGAAAAGCATATGTTATATTGCTCATTTGTGGGGTAAGCACTATCAATTGAATTGGGAGCATAAATGAAATTTCATTTTCCCTCCTTGTGGCTGTCAGTGAAATTCAATCTACAAAATCCAGCTGATATACCCAACCTTCATTTGAATATAAAAGATGTAATGAAGGTGGCTGAGCCTGTATTCATGTCAATCCAGTTTTAAACAAGTTTGTAACATCCTTGCTGTTTAAATTCCCAGTTTGCCAAGCTTTGCTTTCAGTTGTAGCCAATATTTTGAATTATAATGAATACTCTTGAGTTAGATGCAACTGAAAACAAGAATGCAAACTACCCTGAAAGTTAAATGGGGGGGGGGATAAGAAAGAAAATCACCAATTTAATGAAACCGTAATTCACACAAAGGTGAATATTAAGTTATGATAAGTTTAACTGTAGAGAATTCATTTTGGTAAAAAAAAGATCTGCTTTTTCTAAAATAAAACAGAATATTGTGCCTACCGGCCTTATTATTTTTACAAAAGGGAAATAAAAAACATTCATGGCAGACAAGAACAGCATGATTACCAAGAACTACAGAATCAGAATGGAGTTGATATGCCTTCTTCAAAGTACTTTTCCTACTAAGAAATGCTGGATATTTCACAATTTTTGAGGGACAAAGAATTCAGCTGGTATATCAGCAGGACATGTGTCACAAACAATAACCCTTTCTTTGATTGGCTTCTTTCAAACTCTTCAAGAGTTCTTGTGCAGATTAGAAGAAGATAACAAGGAACAGAGAAAGAGGAAAAAAACCCATAATACATGACTCAGCATCATTCTCTCTATCCATTCTAGTTAGAGATCTCTTAGAAAACTCTTCCTTCTGATCAGAAGATTGTCCTACCAGTAACTCAATTCCCCTGTACGGAAAATAAAAAGGAATATGAGTATTTGATTTTACGTTGACCTTTCTCTAGCCTTCTGAATTGCTGAATTACTCACAAGGCTTTCAAAGAGTTCAGATTCAGTTCAAAATTGTTTTCAATTTTGAATCTGAAAACAATGGAATCTCTTCAAAGGACCCCAGTTCAATTTGTGTTTCTTTGTACAAAGCAGGTTTAGTTAACAAATCAAGCTAAAATACCAGGAAACAAGATAAAAGTATATCGTATGCAAGGTACAGCAAATTACACATAGAAGGTGCAGATTTTGGTTCATAAATGTATGAGAAAGAATTAACAGAGGCATGAGTGAAGGAAAAAAAACTGGAACAGAGACAAAAATTTCACCTTGATGGGATAGAATATGAGCAGTTGGCAGGAAGAAAGGGAGACACAGATGAAAAACTAAATAGAAGAACGTCAACATTAGAAGCTCTTGAACCTCTAAAAGGAGTATCTAACACTTCACAGATTTAAGTAAGTGACCACTGGGAAGAGTATGGGAGAGGCTTAGTAGTTTTCTTGCAGACTTGCTCGCACTGATGATTTACCTAGTGAAACCTAATAAAACACCTGCAAGAAAATCACCAAGCTCAGAGAGCACCAAGAACCCCGAGCTTCAACTATTCTCTTCTTTCATTAAATAATCCATCTTAAAAAGATAGGTTCACTAATAAAATATTAAGTATTAAAAGTTTTTAAGGAAAGTGCCTCTTTGATTGGGAACAAAAGCAACCACAGCATCAAAGAAGAGGAAGGACTATATTGTTGATAAGACTAATGCCTAGGAAAGGAAAAAATAGCTTTTCTGCAAACATATGTTTTGAGAGATGGATAGAAAACTCTTGATGGGTACAACAAGAAAGAGAATTCAGATAATTAGCTGTTTCATATGATAAATGGGATCAAATAATTGAAGACACAAATATAGGGATTTCTTTTGCTGGATTATTACATCTAGGAGCATCAATCCTTGCTGTTTTATTCAACTAGTATTATGCTGTGTCTCCTTACCCACAGATATGGCATGCTGTTTATTCTACAGGATTCTACAGAGATTATATGTTCCCTGGAGTTAAGGACTTTGAAATCTAGTCAATTTGAATTTATTTTAATAATCAAAAGGCAGACTGTGATATGCAAAAGGAGAAATAACATGCCTAATAGCCTGTGGTGAATCAAAATATTTTTTTTCTCCAGCCTTCCCCTGAAATTCTGTATTCAAAAATGTTTTACTTTCAAATTATAACATGCTTTGAAGAAATGATCCTTTCCAGAAGTGTTAACTTGCAGCCATAATCTTTCCAATATCCCCCAAAGCATGTTGTAGCCCATCACATCAGGAGGGGATCAGGTTGAGGAAAATTGCTATGGGTTTCAATTGGGAGAGAAAGCAAACACTTTCAGGCAGAGCTTGGCCAGTTCCTGATTAAAACAAAAAGCTAGTCTACAGGGTTTTATCTGATTCATCAAGACAACTCTTATGTTCTTAGTTTAGAAGGAAAAACACTTAATGGATGAAAATATTTGCCTAGGTGCCAGATGCTATGTGTGACACTAATAAGTAAATCTAAGTAGATCCTAAGTCAACAGTTCCCTTTCTTAAAAACACATTCTCACACATATAATTAGAATTGAAAAATTGGCTGGGGTGGAACTGCTTTTTTCCCCAGATTTAATTGTCACACTGAAAAAATCAGCAAGCTGGTTGGGCAGGCCTTTCACTGTATCCAGTATGGGTGGCTCCTATTCACAGCTTTCACTGTTCATTAGAAAGAACCAAAACACTTTTGACAGATGTCCTTTGAACAATGTGTAAGTGCCATTCATTTCTTCCCAAGCTTTAAATCTGAGTAATGTTTCATTTATGGTTGTGTGCGTATAACTTTCAAATACATTTTTTGTCCTCCTCCCCAAAAAATGACCAAAGAAGAATAAAATTATTAAGGCTATGCAGAAAATGGAATTTGAAGAGCAAAATATGAAATGAGATGCACATGGAACAGCTTACAGCTGCTGTGTCTTTTCCTAGGCTCTTGTGTTTGTTCTTTACAACCACTGTAACATCTCAGAAAAAGACAGAGTTGGGCTTCTTAATTGTACAAAGTATGTGAACCCTACTGTATATAGCAAGCTCAATACAAAAAGGGCAAATAAAAACATTTACAACATCCAAATCAAAGGTCAAAATCCATCATTTCCTGTCCTTGAGGCAAAGCCTCTCCAATTGAGTAGACTTAGTTGAAGAGTTGAACTAAATTTAATAAAGAGCCTGATTGACTAGAGTTGAGCTTAGAATGTAGTCAACCATCCTAATCACTTGGTCACCTCATCATTTGCTCAACATTCCTTTTTTTTCCTTCTCTCTCCTTGACTGCTTCCATACTTGGTCTTACCAACTTTCCTATCCCCATTCTGGGGAAGCAAAATGAACCTTTGCTTAACATTACCAAACAAACATCATAAAATCATTTAAGGAAGTACAAATTCCTGGACATCTTCATATATTAATCCCATAACACAAAACTCTAGCAAAGGTGTAGAATGAACAGGAGAACTATGTCAAGGCAAGCCTCACTTGCTTGGAAACAAAACTCCTCCTTCCCCTTGTAGAGTCAGTGCTGACATTATAATGGCATTGTAAGTATCTCAAACCATTGCTTACTGACATTCTCCACTTCACATGTGGGTGATAGCATCAAGTTTAACCCCCAACTCAGTGCAGAATCCATTACAGCCTGTATGACAGAATATACAATCTATATTCAAAAATTTCCAGTGAAGAAAAACTAACACAACCTGTAACAGTCTATTCCACTAACCAAGAGCTTGTAAGTTGTGTCATCTGTAGCCTGAATATACTTCCTTATATCATTGATTCTGGTTCTGCCCACTGGGTCAATAGAAAATAAATCCCATGCTGTCTTCCAAATGACAGCCCTTCACATAGCTGAAAACTATTATCATATTTTTCTTTGGGTATCTCTTCTATATGTTAAGCATATCTATAAACTGTTTTTTATATAGCTTGGTTTTCAGATCAATCACCATTGTGATACTCCTCTTCTAAATTTGCTCCAATTTATAATTGCTCTTTTTATTTTTATTTATATCCCACCTTTATTATTTTTCCAAACACAAGGCAGTGAACATATCAAAAACACCCTCCTTCTCCTGTTTTCCCCACAACAACATCCCTGTGAGGTGAGATGGACTGAGAGAGAATGATTGCCCCCAGGTCATCCAGCAGGCCTTCATGGCTAAGGCGAGACTTGAATTCACAGCCTCTTGCTTTTTAGCTTGGTGCCTTAACCACTAGACCAAACTGATTTGTAACCAGAACAGGACAAAGTATTCCAAGTAGGATCTAATCAAGGAAGAGCAGAGTTGGGACAGTTACTTCCCATGATGTGAACATTAGGTCCTGCAAATGTACCTTAAAGTGTCGTTTGCCTTTCTGGCATCTATTCACCCTAGTGGTACACATCAAATTTGTGATCAACAAGAATCAGATTCTTTTCACATAAATTGCTGTGAAGTCTCCCCATCTTATACTTTTGCCTATCCAGATGCAGAAGTTTATGTTTCTCAACTAAGCTCCATCTTATTTACTTCAGCACACTCAAGATTATCTAGGTTTTTTGTTTTTAATTCCTTCTCTCCTCTTAAGTATTAACCATCCTACCTTTTAGGTCTCCTAAGCATTGATTTAGCTTTCTCATCCAAGTCACTGATAAAAATGTAACAAGATACAAGACAGAGCTCTGTGAAACCTCATAACTAAGTGGAACCATTATGATCATTCTTAGAGCATGGTCATTCAGCCAACTGCAAATCTTGTAACAATAGTGTCATCTAGCTCTTATTTTACCATTTTATGAAAGAGAGCCAGAGTATTTGAAAGTCTTGGTCTATTATGTCTGCAGCATACCAATCACCTATTACACTAACAACTTTCTCAAAGGAGGAGATAAATTTAGTTTGAATGACATCAAAACAGTATATACTGATTGGGTTCACAGAATACAGTGAACCATAGACAATGATTTTTTAAAGACTACTATAAGTTGTGAACCCAGTCACAACCTTGGAACAGGTATTTTTTACATTCATGATCTTCCCCTTCCCCATGCTGGAGTTGATGAATGGCTTAGCCGTAGCTAAATACCTGCTCATCACTTGCTGACTCAAAGTAGAGTTGATCTTTCCCATACCTACTGTATTTCTAAACTTTTGATGTCCCTCTCCTTTGCTATATAACTTTCATAATCTCCAACCAATGAACCAACTTACCAACCAACCCACCAGTTCTGGCTTTGTGCGATGAATAATGCAGCTCAGCCAACCCAGATAATTTAATGTAATATGATTTAGCTTAAAATGTACTTAGCAAATACCGCCAGTGGTAAATTTAAGAAATTAAAACTGAATGAGATCGGCTACGATTCCTCCCCCCCCCCTTCCAGCCTGATATTGACTATGCAACAGGCAAAGAGAGGCTTTTCAAAGATAAGCGACTTTTGCCCCGTCCTTTTCTTCTATTGATTTTTGGTGCAGCCTGCAGAATGGGAATTGAATTAACCCTCGCGCTACAAAGAAGCAGGAACAGGAAGGGCAATGAAAAGCAATCGGAGGGGCCAATGGACGAATCAAGTTCCCTAAAAATTTGTCTTGTTCCTCCCATGCGATCGATCGCTATCCCAGCCCAGCGAGCCCACTCGAACGGAAGAGCCCCTGCAACTTGCTGAGTTTGCGGGACGTTAAAGGTAAACCTCGAGCCCTACCCGCCCGCCGCTCCGTTCGGAAGGTTGCGGCTTCACCTGACTTCAACAGGTGAGATCCCTCCTCTGTCCTGAGAGCTCCGGTGCAGGTTCTCCTTCCTCCCTCTCCCGCCAGTCGCTTCCCACCACTCACCATGGCTGCCGCAGACCCGCTTCCCCGGAGGTTCGTCCCCCCCCCCCCCCACCGCCGCCCCCCCCCCCCCCCCACCCCCCACACAAAAAACACAAACACCCCCCCCCCTCCCCCCAGCGCCACAGGTGAATTTCCAGTCGCTCGCTCCGCTTTCCCATCATGCCCTAAACTGAAAGTTCTTGACTCCTCCTCCCCCGCCCGGCCTCCCGTGTAACTCGGGCAACCGCCCCACGGGCACTTTGGGGGCACGCGGGAGAGGGCGCTCCGCGCTCTCCCGAGTCGGTGAATGGAATTTTTTACGAGCGGCGCCTGCCTGCCGCCGTTCGTAAGCCAAGTTTCCCCGAGAGAACCCCAAAGTGCCCGTGGGGCGGTTTTCACTTTCTCTCTCAGGGCGCTGTGCAGCGGAACATAAATGTAAGGGCGTCCTCGGACCGGAGGAACTTATAGGCTCGATTTAGCTCCGTGGATATGCGGAAGAGAGAAATGCAGGTGCAGATGAATGGCCGGCTCCAGACATTGGGAAGATGTCTTTTCCTGATACCCATGTACATCTGCTTTAACGTTTAAAGACTGATACCTGAGTTTCTTGTTGGTAGTTCTAGCCTACACGCGTTCCAGCTTCATAAAAGAGCTGGATGAATTCCTGGAGGTAATGGGGATCAACGGCTATTAGTTTTTATGGCTTCGTGAATGTTTCTGAAGGTTATCTGCTGGACTAGTGGGCGTCCTTGTGCTGTTGACTGGCCATATCACAGCAGACTTTGGTCGGGGTGGGACAAGGGCCCAAGCCAGCAATATAGGTTATAGTCAAAAAAGGTTGGCAAATTCCAGAGATGGGGACTTTTTTTTTTTTAAGAGATCAATATTTCTGGAAGCAGCTTCATAGGAAAAAAAGGGGGGCACATAACTGGGAAATTTCTAAATTCAATCCTACAAATATTTGGATTATTTCAAAAGTCCAGATTTTGCCAATAAAGAACTATAATATATTATGGACACTTGAATATTATTGCTTTAAATCTGAAATTTAATTATTAAATTATAGGAGTAAGGAATCTAGCAACCTGAGATTACAATTCCCATAGTCCCTTGATTATTACCTATACTGGCTGAAGTGACAGAAACTGAAATATATTTATATTTTAAGTTCATTTTGTGAGGATAAACATCCTAAGTGAGTGACTATATTATATTTATTACTGTTGCGATTGGGAGTCCAGTTACAGTGGTATTCCAAAAACATATTAGCAAATGCAAGAAGGTCTGTTATGACTCTATGTAACATAAACAATCAGTGGTTTGCCAGTTCAGTTTGTGTGTGGCCTTAGCACAATCTATCTGATAAGTGCAAAATAGCAGCTATATTTTATTTGGGCTTATGCCATGTGGCCAAGCCTGTTAAGGTAAAAGGCTTTGCTTCAAATTGAATGTTATGCTTTTAAAGCCATGCTACAAACTGGTCACAAATCCAGATATTCTAGTTGAACTGGATTTCCTTCTTGAAAGTGCTCTTTTTCATTCCTTTCATTTTAAAAATAGCTGAAACTGTACCGCATTACTAAGCAACCTTTTGGCTGGTGGGCATGTTTGAAACTTTGAGAGGTTAAATAAAATAGCTGCTACTTAAATACAAAGCATACAAGCTTGTCAGATTACTCCATTTCACAGAATGCGCACAGCTATCTTAGCTTATCTCCCCACCCCTCTCTGCATACTTTTCAGTTAGTTGCACCCATTTTCAGACAAAGCATGGAATTTCAACCACCAGTTTTATTTTTGTTTAAGAACGCCTGTGATAACTCGCGGGCCGAATTCATTCTGAAAAATAAAAAGGAGCTGGTGCTTTGTGGCAGGCAAATTTTCTATTTACTTAGACTCATAATCAAATAGTTGAAGGGGGTCGGTCATTCAGGCCATAAATTCCAACCACTCCTTACATGCCATGTAGTAATCTAAAAGGAAGTATCTATTAGGGAACTGCATATAATGGGGAAAATACTTTGCTTCTGTCCTGAAACAAAATCATAGCTGGAGATTCTGCTGTTTTTAATCTGTTTGGTTGCTTTGAGTTTGGCAGAACTCAAACCTGGAATGTTTGCTGATATGGAATGGGGGAAAAAAATCTTGCCATGGATAGTTTGGAGTTCCCTCAACATCTCCCAGTGCAGCATCCCATTACTTTCCCTCCCATCTTCCCAATGTCTTTCTTGTTCTCAGCTGTCATCACTGTCCATGCCCCAGCAGGACAACTCTTAAGTTAAGAGTTAAGTTAACTTAAGTTTAAGGGGCGTGCATAAGCGCACCAACGTGCCTACCGTCCCTGTCCTAATGTTCCCTTTTATTCGTATCCATTTCATGTATTCATAATCATGGTTATACTTATATGTTATCTAATACATGCTTGACTAACTAACTAACTAACTAACTAACTAAATAAATAAATAAACAAATTCCCATGAATTCACACCTATCTTCCAAATGCCTTCTTTCTCCACCCTGTCCTTGGCCACTATCAAAGGCCCAGTATACCTTCCCTTCTGAAAAGCTGCCCTGATCTACCTAGGGCCTTTCCCTCAGTCACTTATATTCTTTATATTTAACCCTTTCTTCTCCTCAAACCTTTTTTGTCTGGAAGAAAATAGTCCCATTTAATTCCAAAACAAATAAAAATGCTTGTTTCGATTTGTACAAAAACTCCCTCCTACTCCTATTCAGCTGTCCATGTAGAGAATGAGTCAGTTTAAATTAGGATGAATGCAGTCTGAAGCACAGGACTGCATATGGCCTCACAAAGCCTTGGGTGGACTTCTGACAACTCCTCCAAAGTTCCTGTGAGATCAGATTAGGTTAGATAGGAAAACTCTGAAAGGTATGGTAAAAACAGGAATGAAGAGCTATTGCAAATTCCCTGTTTGAGGGAACATCCTCTAGCTGCCTTATCTCTGGCTGGCAATCTTATAAATCTAACAAATGTTTATTATAATGGTTGTGTGCTTCTAGACTTGCCAGGTTTCAATTTGCATGTCTCCCAAGTTCTCCTTTATGGCTGCAATTTATTATGTCCGCTATAGATTTTTCTTCATCAGCTCCTTTTTTTCATTGTTATATGGAACCTCCAGCATAGATATGCTTGCTATTCCTAGCATGGAAGTATGCTAGGAATAGCAATACTTAGCCAATAGTTGTCAGCCAATAGTTCGAAGGGTTTGATTTCCTGCCATTGCTTAATCATACAACTTTCAAGTCTCATTCAAATTCCAGAGTAACACAAGTTCCTTAAATTAGGAAAGTTTTACAATTTCTGAATTTCTTTAGTTATTTTTTTTCCGTTACTCATTCACTAGAACACTTGATGCACATACTGTACAGTGAAAAGTCTCCACAGGTCATAAATAAAGAAGCAAAATTTACAGGAAATATTTTTATTATACAATAATCAAACCTTTTTTTTTTTTCATTTTTTAAGACAAAAAAGAGAACAACGAACAGTAATAACAGTTTCTCAGATAATGAAAGATACAATGTTTCACGAGAATACGGTTATCAGACAAAAATACATTAGTCCTTCTGGTTCCCCCATGAAGAAAGGATTCAGGGGGGGGGGGACATAGTAAATAAGTCAAATCTGAATGATTGCACATTTAGAGTACAGGGCCAATTTTCTTACCATGTACAACATGATCCTTATTCTCTTCCCCACGCACAAAAGCATTTTATTTCCAAAGCAAGCAATAAGAGTTTTTACAGGTCTATGTCTTATCAAAAGAACTTCAACATTGGATATAGAAACAATATAGTGTTTTGCCAACATTTCTTTGTGAATCTATTTGAACCTTCCACTTTAATATCGCTATCTACCCCCAACCAGCAAAATATTCTTCAGTCCTGGAACAAATTTGGCAAAACGATGATGGATAATTTTGAGTGGAACTGCCAAATCTTTCAATGTATTTTTGTGCAATTTGTACAATAAGTGAAAACAGTAGGTGGCCTTCTCTTTATGTAGAAATATTGAGACCTGAGAATATTGTTCTCTGGCCACAGCAGGTTATCCCAAGTTTAAGAGGATATTAAGAGGGTTGGGAGGAAAACTATAAATGCTTTTGTGTAAGGTGGTGCTTTTCTTAACCCAGATGTACATTTCATTGTAGGTAGGACACTGAGGTGAAATTATTAATTCTGGTTTAATTCAAACAAGTTAAAGTTCTCCTTTTTATACAGTATAATAAAGCAGGTAAGTAGAATAATGTAACCATTCTAACAAAACCATTTTTTAATGATTTACTTAATTTGTATAGTAATATTGCTGAAATGTTTGGTTCTTCCTTTCTTTTTTATCTCTGTTCCTTCATCAAAATTAGTATCAAATAAGAGGTTTAGGACCAATAATTCAATAACAATAGCATTGATTATACCCATCTTATATGACTTTCCAACACTAATCCCTCAGGTTATATAATTCCCTTCCTCATATGTATTGCCCTAAGTAATACTTTTTTTTTTTAAAAAAAAAGGATTCTTTGAGGCTTACATTTTAACATGATGGTATAGCTTCATAATTAACCTAAAACAACTTTCCTTGAGAAAGATGGAAAAGCATTTTTTCTTCACTTACTTTTAAATATCCCCTAAAAGAAATGTCTGATTACACTATTTGCATACAAAAAAATTGTTTTAATTGAAGGCAGATTGAACAGTCTGTGCAACACTTTGAAATGGATGTTTCTCATCGGTTTTAATTAGCAATTATTTAACTTCATTGATGTTGATGATTCTACACCACATTTTATAAAGCTACATTTAGTCATACAATTTAAACTTCAACATGAAAAGAGCAGCAACCTGAAATTTCTCTTTAAAATTTTGTACTATAACAAGGTACTTTCATTTTCAAAAGTAATGACAAATTTTAATGTACACATTTTCTCCCATTATTTTACTTAATTATTTATCTATCTATCTATTTATTAAATTTACCTATTCCTACCATTTTTACTTGCAGCAGTCCACATGCAAGCTTTTCTGGTACAATGCTAGTTATTGCTGAAATTGAATTAAAAACCTGATTTGGAACTGGCTTTAGAGAAACTTGATACCTGTACATCACAAATTGGGTTTCAACACACCTATACTGTCTATTTCACCAAGCCTCAACTGTACCATTTTACTACATACAAAAAGTATGATTCCAATCCCTCATTTAGGTTCAAGCACTATTGAAACCATTTTTAGTGTTTTGCCAAGGATCTACCCACCCCCTCCTCAGTAGACAATTTAAAACTGGAACAACATTAAATGTAACAGAGAAACAAAACAGTCCAAAACACTATCAATGCTCCTACCCCTATTGCAATGCTGCTGGGAAAGAATTTTTTTCCCTCCTGCTGGCAAAGTTATATTCGAAGTCTGTGAGCCATTATTCACAGTGACTATTCATAAGACAAAACTAGTCTACAGGGACAGTTTACAAAGAATACGTTACTGCTATTTTGAACATGTTTTGTTGTCACTACAGTATACTGTACTCATTTTAACCCTTAGCCACAGTACAATATCATTTCAGCAGAGAAAGCACACTGAATGCTACAAGTAAATCAAGCTATGAGTGGTCTTCCTAGGCCGGATATTTTGTTGTATGTAAATCTTCCTATTGTTCATTCCACAGGCCATCAACTTGTACCTGGTACCTTCCACCATTCTTCGTAAGCTCTAAACAAGGAATCTGTCCCACAAAACAAAAATGTCCATCTTGGGAAAATGATATTCTCAAAGTCAAGCAGCCGGCATGTGTGGCAGGAATATGAGAGGGAATATATTCATTTGATGCATATACTATACTATTCTGAAAAACGCAGATCAACGGGAAGTATATCCAGTTGCAAGGCTACAACCCACTACTGGTGTCAGGTCCCAAATCTAAAAAATGAGATATAAAAAAGACACATGATCCACATCCTGAACAAGCATTTTTAAATTTTCTAAATGTTTATTATATATTTGCATGGTGATAGCTACATTATGTAAGTGTAGGTCAAGACAACTTTGCCACTTCAAAACATTTAAATCTTACCTTCTCTCATGTGTAGACTTCTAGAAGGGACTCAAAAGATATCCAATTTCAGTAGAATAAAATAGGAAACAGAATATCTCAGCAAATAAGCAATATGCAATGTATATAGCTAAACTATGATTAATAAAGAAAAAGACAATCTGTTGTAGAATCCAATCTGGGTTGGTCACCGGGACCAGAAGTTTAACTTTCAGAGCTTTTAAACTCTTGCTGGAACCCATCCTCAGGGAACTTCTTTCTCACGAGAATATGTGGGCTCCAGCACAAGTACAAAAACTCAGAAGACTAAACGTCTGATTCCGGTGACCACCTCAGATTGGATTCTGAAACATTATCCTGGAATACATATATTTGCCTTCATTTGTAAGGCAATCTGTATTGACTCTGATTGTGGAACATAAATTCAAATCTCAACCCCAGGTTGTGTAGAAAATGTGGCGTTTCATAAGCTACAAAAGGTATATGCTATGTCTTAAAACAGCTCTGTTTTTCCCCAATGTTCATAAAATACCTAAATAGGGAAAGAAGATAGAGTGAATGAGAAGAATATGGAACAATCCGCCTATTTATAATCTTGACATTCCCCAATGCCATAAAATTGATGGTGATAGCAAGATAATCACTAATGCTCATCAGCTTCACCATGCTGCCACATAAATGCAGTCCAACTCCCAATTGCCAACAAGATGTGTTTAAATGAATCTTTCTCCACTTCCTACCAAATTTATAAAAGCTTGGCAGAAAGACTTTTAATTATTAGAAATTTAATATCATTTACCAAATGCAGGCAGGAGGTTCATATTATAAAAAACATATAACAGCCATATTCACCCACTACAAAAAAAAGTCAAAAGTCCATGTTTTACTGCACTGTTTTAAGAGTATATATGAGCAATAAAATTCATAGGCTATTACATTTAGTTAATATTTAAGGCTTTTGTTTTATTCCCTTTCTTGTTTTTTAAAATAATATCTAAGTAATGGTGCTAGGAACCCAAAAAACCTGAATCATCTTCCGTTTTATTATTTTAATAAATATTTAACTCAATTATGATTTTGTGAGCGTAAGTCCCCTTCCAACCTCTCCCTGGCAAATTTCCCAAACAATCAACATTTTTTCTCAAACATGTTCCTGCTCATGAAAAATGAGCTTGTCTTCAACCCATACAGTATATGTAAAAAAGTCTCTGTTCTATTGAAAATGAGGAAAACAATTCTCTAGGAGAAATAAATATACATCCTGGGTAGTGAGAAGGAAAATTATTATCCTTTGATTCAGATTAAATCTGGTAATTTTCAGAAAACAGAAAGGAACTACAAATAAAGTTGGGTTAGAAACTTCTGATTCATGGAATTGTTACTTGGTTAAAAACAGGTAATTGTTTACTTACTGTAGTTGGGCTAGGTTTTAAGTTTCCTGATTTCAGTTTTCTCAATGAAAGTTTAGTTTATTTGTACAGCTTGATTTAACAGTACTATGGTGTTCCCCAAATTATTTATTGATCCCTACTTCCTTGGAATTGCCCATGATCTTATATTGTTGCTGTGTAAATCCTTTTGAGTCTATAGAGTTTAGCGTTTTTATTTCTTGTAACATTAATGGCTTTTGATATGATTACCTTAAGCTGAACAGAAACACTTTCCTTTTTCTTATTTTTAATAAAGTTGATTTTGAGGATTTTTAGTGACACATTCTAAAAATCACAGGATCAAAACACAGCTTCAGAGTTTATTTTACTACTGCTGTGGTTATTTTTCTGCCACTTGTCAGTAAGGTGCTCAGGTTGTGGGATCCATATCTGCCCCACACATCACAGTCTAGTAGAAATAGATGGTAGTAGCAGTAACTACAAATAGCTCCAAGGAAGGAAGATAAAAATTATAAAACTTGAAGGATTTCTGAGCGAAGCAGATGAAATCCCCCTCATATTATACAGAAGTTAATTCATGAAGCTACAAGTGAATTTTGCAAATTCACTTTTCACCCTATGTTAGTTCTTTAACCTTATTATTCCACATAGCATCTTAGCATTCTCCAACATGGTTCCTTCCACACATATACCATGCCTACAGTGCCCATTCAGTATATCTGATTTCTGACTATGGAAACGGTGGTACAGCTGATCTGAAAAACATCAGATTATGGAAGTCTGCTACAGATGCTGCCTACAAATATACTGTATATTAGCATAGTCTTCTGCATACCACATAAAAAAAATCTACATTGGATTTAATTAACTAGTAACAAGAATGAGATAGAAGCCCTGTTTAGAAACTAATCCTTTCAAAACTAAAAAAATACCAAATAAAAAGAATTTCCTTTATGCTAACAGATCACAGAGTAACTTTCAATGTGCCAAATGTATTTTTTAGGGAAAAACTGCAAATCATCTTATACAAACAATGAACACACAGGATGTATTCTTTATAAAATATTGGAAAAAACTATATTTTGAGAATTTGGGAGAAATTTCTCTGAAGTAATCGTAGGGGCTTTTTTTTCTTCTTTATTATTTTTAAGAAAGGAAAACCTGTTACTTCAGAAAAGTAAATATACTTAAATGACAATCTTGACAGATAGGAAAGTTATTATGAATAAATTAATATTTAAAAGAGAACAGGTTAATCAAGAGTAACTGGTTATGATGCAAAAAAACTGAACTTCCATATTTAACCTGGCATAGCTATTTGCTGTTTCTAGATCTAGCAGTTTTGCTCCACTTCTGAGCTTCTTAAGATTTTCTCCAAAAAATACTCTAATGGAATTTAATCTCAATAGACATTTTATTTGATTTATCATAATGAGTGCATTATTCTTTTTCTTTTTACCACCCTGAAAATCCTTTTATCAGAGTAGAGTCATGGCAACTGAATAGAGCTGAGTGTTTACTGGCTAGACGCCCTTCCTGATGCCTATGTGGAGTTCGCAGCAGATATGTACTCTTTGCGCCCTGATAAAGAAACATCTGTTGCTGCCTAGGATTGAACTGTCAGCCTCCTGAGTGTGAGGCGAGCGTCTTCATCTCTAGGCCACTGTGCCACTCAATGAGTGCATTCTTAACGTATACAAATATATACTTAATGTATACAAATGTTGTAAAATGAGATTTTACAATTGTTTTCTTCCAGTGTGTAGCCTGAAAGTGGTTGCATTTAGAAATGACCAAATAAACCAGGCTTCAACTTGAGAACATATGTAACCTTCTAACCTAAACATAAAGATTATTTCGCCTCTTACCTTCCCTCCATTTGCTCTTCTTAAAAATTAAGATAAAGAGCACTGGAGGACGATAACACACAGCTAGTATGAAATGTATTTGATGTAATTAACAAAAGAATAGCTTACCTTTACTACACGATCAGTTCCACATGTCACCATAAGTCCTCTTGAAATATCCATGGACATATGGCATATGTTGTGTTTTCCTTCATGAAAAGTTGCCAAAGAAGTGCGACTGGAAGAGAGAGAAAAGTGATTTAAGTAACAGCAACCTTTCAGATCTATTTAATTCAGGGGCAAAAGACAGCAATACAAAAACACTTATGCAAAGTAAGGCTTCTTAAAAGCAAATATGTCAAGTTCAAGACCAATTTAATCATTTGAATTATTTTATTTATTTATATATCAAATTTAGAAACCGCCCAGCTCCCTCATAATTATATTTGAAGCAGCAGCAAGTTAACTAAAAATCATGTTGAATCTGAACTATGAAAGCATGTAATAAAGGATTTAGAAAAATAACAATCAAATCCCATTTGATACTAACAAATAAGATACTAACAAATCTACATGCCAGGCCATTTATATTTGCTGAAGACTCTGTTCCAACATGTTTGCAATATTGTGCACACACATACATAAACAAATACACACAGAGAGAGGCAAGAAGTAATTTAAAACATCATTTCGAAGTTATAATGCAAACACAGATCTATCTCATTAACACTGATTTTTCTGTTTCAGGAATGGATGCTTCTGACCTGCTGCTTTAGGAAATAGGTACGGTAGCATTCAGTATTCTTATAAGGGAGAAGAGTTAATCCAGCAAATGCCCTAAACAATGGGGAAGAATTAAAGCAGGTATGTTCTTTGCTTAAATTGGACAGATATTAAAGTTCTAACAAATTAACAATGTTATCACAGGAAAGCATAGTGTTTTCCATACAGAAGTCACACTGTTGCAAGAAAAAAAAAAGGTTAGTTAACATGCTTTCCTCCTAGCACTGATTTTAACCTTTAATTTAAGGGGTACTTCCTTACTACTGCACTGTTTCTATCTCTGAGTTATTTTGTTATCCATCCATGAGTTGGTACAAAATAATACTAATTCAACAAACCTCATTATTTTCTGGGAAGAATGGGAAAAAGAGATCACTTGTTGTATTTTATGAGAAGGTGATGAGTTACTAAAATTGTTGACACTTGCTGTGATAAAGGAGGGAGTCATTTCTTTATATATTTCTTTTATTTTTATTTACCAGATTTTTAATTTTTCTTTTCAATTTTCCTGCACTTTATATTTTTTATTCTTAGTTTATATTAGTTTTATATTTTTAATTATATATATATATTTAATAAAATTACTATCAAAAACAACCCTCATTATTTTCTGAGCAGTATGATTAGGAAAAACAAGGATATCTGCAATCAAAGGTAAAAATAAAAATCAGAGTACTTTGGAAGTGGCAAAACATTCCCTTTTTTTGGAGATAAGCTATGTCGAAAATTACTGGTAACAGGTATGAAGGAACTCAGGAAACAAAATGCAAATGGCAAAGCTAACAATGGAAGACAAATATTTGCCTGAAGGCTGCTCAATGGGAAATGGGTATACATGTTCAACGGTCACGTAACATACTTCCCCTGATACTCATAACAGGCCCGATGACCTTACCTCCAAGATAATGTGTGACAAAGCATTACAGATTTTGACTTGAAACTATAGAGGCCTGGCTCAAGGGGGAAACCAGACCACTTAATGACATCTCAAGGCTATTTACTTATAGGATGACAATGAGGCAACATGGGGTGAAGAAAGATTTATGTTATCATAGGTAACTATGCTATCACAAACTGCAACACGGCAAAAAAGTAAAAAAAAAAAAGATGGAGAAATAGAACCAGTATTACGCAATCAGGAATTCAAACTGGTGCTTGGGAAAGTCTGTACAGAGATTCTCAGTTTCGCTTGGGAAATTAAGGTTCAGCTACTACATAGACCAAAAGAAGGTTGGCGGCTGAAGAAACAGAATGCAGCAGTGAAACTGAAACATTAGACATGAAAAATGGAAGAAAAATGGAAGCAAGAGTGTTTTATAAATCATCTGTCCCACCGATTGATAATGGTGTACCATAAGAAAGAAGAACACAAGGACTTTGCTTCTATGTTGATTGATTGATTGATTGATTGACTGATTGTACACCATCAAGTCAGGATTGACTTTTAGTAGCCACATAAGTTTTCTCCTAGATCCGTGATGGCGAACCTATGGCACGCATGCTGGAAGTGGCATGCAGAGCCATCTCTCCGGGCACACGAGCTGTCGCGCCGGGTTCCGGCGTGCAGGCCAGCTGGTCTTTACGTGCACGGGAGCGCTGGAAACCAGAAGACAAGCCGCACGGTGCGCATGCCGGGAAGATATTCTGGTTTCTGGTGCGCATGCGTGCACGAAGACCAGGTGGCCGGTGTGCATGCACGCACCAGAAACCAGATGATCATCTTCCCGGTGCGTGCATGCACGCCGGGCAGCTGCTCTTCCGGTTTCCGGCAGACACACACGCACACACGTTCCCGTTTCGGCACTCGGTGCCGAAAAGATTCGCCAACACTGTCCTAGATCATTCTATGTAATTTGTAAATAATTTCTTAAACGTTGCTATATAAAAACTACCATCTAATATCCTGGCTATCTAGCCAAAGCTGATATGAGCTTCCAACTATTTGGTTAAAACTAGCATGAAGCCAGCCAGGTGACATCGAGCCAGTCACTTTCTTTTAGTCCTAGGTAATGACAAACCATTTCTGAAAAACCTTGCCAAGAGAACTGCAGGGATCTGTCCAGGCAGCCTCTGCGAATTGGACATAATTGTACAGAAGAGGAAAAAGAGAGGTAGAAAATAAGCCAAAGGAAAACCATTTCTCAAATGTTGCTACAAAAACTGCATGGACATGTCCAAACTGTTGCCAGAGTCAAAACTAACTTAAAAACAAGTTAAAAACAAATCATAATTTTGCCTAGTAATTAATTAAACCTACATCAAACTCTAGACCCAAATCACTAGGCTGAAAGTTAATAGGCAGGAAGCAAGGCACACAGCCACCAGCCATGAAAGAATGGCAAGTCATATCTAGAATATAAAGTAGGTGTAGATTTCATGAGAAATAATTAAAGGGCTCAAGGATTTGGAACTACACCTAGGATGGGTCAAGGCAAAGTAAATAGCACGTACATCTTGACTGATGAATGAACACTTCAAGCTTCTTGACTCATCATCTGTTTATTTAACAAATGATAATCTGGGAACTAATATTTATAATGAGTGCTCCTGCAATTTTAATGATGCCATGAACTTTGATCATTTCTCTCTTTCTGCTCTGTCCCCTATTTCTTTCTCCGTTATTTTCCTCCTAGATTAGAAGGTTGCCAGAAAAGGAACAGAAGCTTGCAAGAGGTTTTAACAGATAATTTATAAAGAACTTGTGAAAAATATCTCCCTCCTGATATAGAAGAATGCTTGTTTTAGCCGTCTTATCAATACAAATATGTCAACGCATGAAAGGATAAAAAGCAAGACCGAAACAATGAAAGCTGTAATTTTGATTCAGGCTGGAGTATAAAAGACTCACTGTGAGAAAAAAAAGTGCAATGTATGTGACACTAAAAGTACTGGAAGAACTACAACAAAACAGCATTCAATGGAAGGTGAATTCCTTCATCTTTTTCTTTAATTGAGCTACTACTGCAAAACAGCTATTTAAATGGTAAAACACCTTTGTAAAAATGGAAAGAACAAACTTGAATGCAATTAATGGAATTCTGAAAAATATGTACATACTGTATATTATAACTTCAAAATAATGATGATTGAACATTTGTAACTCAGTGAAGTAGAAATTATAATTTTATGATATGAATTTGATAAATTTCTCATCCTTCACTTTTGCTAAACAGAAATGACAGAAATAACTTTTTAAAATACAAATTTTGTTTCTAACAATCCCTGCATTAGGGTTGGTATATTGTCAAATTTTGGATTTGTCCCTAGAAACTAAGATCTGATTGGATCAGCTCCCTTTTTCTAGAAAAAAAAAAGCCACTTCTTCATTTTTCTACAGCATTTGAATTGATTAATGAACTGAAAACAGTTCGAACTGCTGATTGTTATTTATAAGCTCTTACGTGGTTTGGGACTTCAATAACTTCAGATCAGCTATTCGTAATGGTTTCTGCCTGTTCAGTAAGAACTGGGAGAATGGGTTATAACCTAAAGAACTTTCATCTATAGAGACTGTGGGAACAAGACTTTTCAATTACGTCTTCCATTCTTTGGGAAAGCACCCCAACCACCTCCTTGTTATAACTAGTTTTCTCCCTATTAACTGTCTAGAAAGCCATTAAAACCTGGCTTTTTATTATTCCAAACAGCTTTGGATGAGAAATCATTGTGAATGGAGATGACTCTTCCTATGGTATATTTGGCGTATGGTTATTTCTCTAGGACTATGTTTACAAATAAATAATAGTTCTTGGAAAGAAATTAAGAAAATCTATTTTTCTTTTGTTGTATTATAGTAGTATTGGATATATTACTAGAAATGAACTAGCAGATAGTAAAACGTAACTGTGCAACCGATTTTATTTCCTACATACGTTAACTTTAAAGAAATGAATTAAAAAAAAACCTTATGAAAGGAAGGGTATCTATAGTTCTTATCTAACATATATACTATTTTGGCCTCAAATCTCAGACTTAAAACTAAAGGGCAGTAAGTCATAGTCTTCTAAGCTATAGTACTCACTCTTCATCTTTGATAGACTCAAAACAAGAGTCACAAACCCGGACTTGGAATTCAAAACCCATTATGGGATAGCTGGAGCGTTTCGTGCTGCATTTGCCACATACTGCTTGACCACATTTCCTACAGTGATGCTGGATAATGGAAATGAAAATGAGAAGTAATCAGAAATATATTCCAAATTAAGCCAAATATTAAGAAGGAAGCAATCAAATTCTCATGTTTTCAGCCAAATGAGTTCAACTGTGCATTCAGTGAACTTTCATCAAAGAAGCCTACTATCTCTGTAGGCCTATCCTGGTTAATCTCCTAAAGACAACAGCCTAAATCTATCCCAGATAAAAATCTCAGTTAATAAGCAAAATCATAATGAACATTATAGATTTGTACATAACCTGACCTAGACAAATCTAATACAGACCACTAATTTGTGCTCAGATGCATAAAAAAATTACCTAATTTATCCCATTCAGGAGTGCAGTTTTTAGTGCTTCCACTAGCATGATGAAGCCCTACTAGTTGGGAATTCTGAAACTTCCAATACATCTAGTGGATTCTAGGTTGGAAAAAGGTTAACTTAAAATCCAGAAGAACTATGTTGCTCTGAAAGGCCATGAAAGATGAGAAGGAAGTATGCATGGGAGCCAAGAACTATTTCAAAAAGATACATCCTAATTATTAACTTCTTTATCTTTCATAGAGTTATAAATAAAACACTGCTGGCTTCTTACCTGCCTCAGACCCAGGGTCTTTGTATCCCACATCTGCTTTATATTCCAGAAAAATGGCTGTTCACATTTCTGACAAGAATCACTTTCTAGCCACTGTGGGGCCTGGAAAAAAGAGTTGACAGAAACACTTAAATATGTCATTCTGAAAAAATAAAAAAGAACTCCCCAGCTTTAAAAATGTAAGTGGAATTAAAGTATACCTTTTTTATTGAGATACAATTAGAAATAGATAAAGCATGCAGTTCACAGATAAAGGCAATTACACTCTGTCCTTGGAAGTCAGAGTGCTTTATAAAATTTGCTTCCCCAAAGGACAGTATACTTGAGTCATTTTCCTCATTCCCACTTTATTTTCCAAAATATCACTACAGTATGCCTTTCCTGGTTAATTGCTAAATTTGACTAATTAGCTGTGAGTTAACAGAATACAGGAATGTTATAATTAGGGAAAATTAGCTTTTCATCTACCCTTTTGATATAAACAAATAAAAACTTTTAGTTTTGTTCCTACCTCTTCTCTACTAATATCCATATTCCAGACTGTGATCCCTCCATCTGCTGAACAAGAAACCAGTTGTCGTGTGAGCTGGAGGTAACAGAGGCCCTGCACCTTGTCACTGTAAAGAAAAAAAACAATCAGCTAGATAAGTTATGTAATGTTCGCATTTTGCATGTTTGACTTGAAACCATTCAAATCTTGTGGGGTTTTTTTTTTTTTTTGGAGGGGGGGGTACTTTCTAAGAACGTTTTCAAATATCAAACTGCATACCTGGATTTTTTTAAAATATTACTATTAATTTGCATATAATACCTGAATGTCAGTTTTATATTGCATAGATTGTAACTTTACATGAACAACAGTCTTTCCAAACATATTGCTACCAAAAATAGTAGACTATAAACTCCGGGATCCCCAGTCAAAATGGACAATAGTTATGGAAGCTATAGTCTAGCATACTTGGAAAAAGCCAGGTTAAAAATGGTATTGCTGTCATCTTTCCAGATATTTCAGGGTTAATTATAAACAGGTACTAAAGGACAGAATAGATTTTGAGGAATATATTTTTGTAACTCTTGGTACAAATTTCAGCTGCTAAATTATTTTACTGATCCAGTAAAGCAGATATTGGCTCAAATTCTGCAATTTTTGATAAAGTATTTTGATCTTTTAATCTTTTTGCCTTCCTCAACAAGAGAGAATCATTCTTTTTCCTGCTGTTTAGTGGAGACACCGTTTATTCATACATGAGGAAAAATATTAAGTGGCTTCATATCTTAAATGTTTGTTAATGTACTGTTACATTTGCAAGAATGAAGTATTTAATAAATGGTGATAATGTGTTTTGTAAAAGAAGGGTTTTGCATAAACAGAATCCAAAATTTAGTCTTTTGGGGGAGCATGGGGATGGTCATTAGCACTGCACTGTTCCTTAATGATAGAAGACTCTAATGAAGCAAGAGCCTTTATTGACACTTGGGGAATTAACAAATAATAAAAAGTCTTTGTCATGTATCATCTACCAGCAAATGCCTTAATTGCAGAAAAAATCTACTGCATTCTTCTGGATCACTGCAATTTATTTGCATATGTCTCATGCTTTTCTATCAGCATGCTGCGTGTCTGCACTAAGGTGTAAGATACAACTAGGTAAAACTAAGAAATAAACAGAAAGATCTAAAGCAGCAGTTCTCAACCTGTGGGTCGCGACCCCTTTGGGGGTTGAACGACCTTTTCACAGGGGTCGCCCCGCGCGCTAGCCCGCCATCTTGGTGCCACCGTCAGCAGGGGTGAAATGCTCCCGGTTCGGCCATGCCTGCGGGTCACCGGACAGCCAGTAGCGACGGAAGCGGGAGACTTCGCCCACCCACCCGGACGCCGCCATTTGGGTTCTTTTACCCTCTGCGCATGCGCAGAACGCTTTGGGCATGCGCAGAGGGTAAAAGAACCCAAATGGCGGCATCCGGGCGGGTCGGCTTAGGAAGGTTGAGAACCACTGATCTAAAGCATCAGGTTTCAAATCTTTACCTCAAACTTCATGAGCTTTTGAAGATTATCAAAACAGCATACTGCAATAACACATTTAGAAACAGCACTATACAAAATTCTTAGTTGATTTGTGGCTGACAGAAAAGAGAACCAAATAAAATCCTTTATCCCTACATGAGTAACACCAAAGGCTAATCAGAATTAATACATGCTAGGAAACAAAATTGCTACATACTGATGACCTTGAAGAAGCAGGGTCCGACCTCTTCTTCCACCAATATCCCACATGATTATGCTGTTATCAGATGCTCCAGAGAAGAGTAATCGCTGAACAGGATCCCACCACAAAGAAGAAATACTTCCTATATATATATATATGGGGTGAGGGTGGGGAGAAGAGAGGGAAAGGGTGAAATGTTGACAATGTACACTTGCTGGATGAACTTATAAAAACAGAAATCCTATGGCAATCTGTCTTTTAAGGGGATACTTTTACTGTAGCAAAATGAAACAGCTGAAAGGAAAAAATGACAGAGCACACAAAGTGGAGAATTTTTTTTCCCCTCCTGATTAAAAAAAGGTCTATGTTGAAATTGTATTTTTACCTTGGGGACATTTTTTAAATGAATTCTTCACAGAAAACAGTGATCTCAATCTTCTTTAGCTGCTAAACTTAAGCTACTTTAGTATCTTTGAATTACAAATTAAATGTAGTCATGGGAAAAAATGTTTACTTCCTGGTAAAATGAGAATTATTGAAAAGTCTATAGTTAAAACATTATAGAATGTTTTTAACATTATAGACTTTCACAAATGCTCATTTGTGGCAACAGGCATATCCATAAAAAACAAACAAACCAAAAATCAACTAAAATACAGGAGGAGACCTCTCAAAGGTACAATTTCTCTCAATCCATTTCAACTGGATTGAAATTGTAGAAGTTGGTAGAAATTGAAGCGTGCCTTCATATGCAAGATCAATGTTTACCTTATCAAAGCTTCATTCCTTCCCCTATCTTTTTTTTAATTTTAATCAGTGAAGCAAGTGCTGTGTTGGTTAAAGAGCCAAATTAAAATAAAGAAAACTCAAGTTTAAAATCCTTAGTGCTAATTAAATCATTAGGTGATTTAGAATGAACTCGTTCAGAAGTCATTTCAATTTGCTGTAATCACCCCTACAGAATTGTTATGAGAATTAACAATTGGAGACCCATATAAACTATCTTATGCCTCATGGGGAAAAAAGCAAGGTATACTATAAACAAACAAACGTTTCAATTAATACATTTTAACCAAACTGGGTGTTTATAAGCCAAATAAAAGTATATTCATCTATAAAAGCATTATGACATATATGGGAAAACTCAGAAACTGGGAAGGGGATTTCTTATATTAAGGGAGCATTTACATTTTCTAAATAATGATATTAAACCTATATTAGTGCTTATGCTAGCATTCCACAAGACTCTCAACTCAAAAAATATAGACAGTAGATACCAGGGATTTTGAAAATTATTATTTGATTTTGGTTTGCACATCTAGGTTTTAACTGAAATAAGGGCCTGGACAGAAGTGCACCTGGAAACTATAAATAAAGCACTGTCAACTCCTTAGAGGAAAAGCAGCCGGTGAAGCAACACAGTAGGGATAGTTGTGCCCCAACATTTGACACCAGAAGCAGTATCTGAATAGCATTTTACTGGTAGATTGCCTTAGTCAAGTCTTCTGCAGCCTCTGTGTGCTAAGTGGTGGCTCATCCCATCTGAGCAGAAAAAGTTAACTGTCCTAAGAAGATACATGTCAATGTATGGCAATAAAAATCTGATAAAAATAATTAGCATTAGATGAATAAAAGAAAACAATAGAAAAGATGTTAAAGGAGAGAAAGGGAAGAAATCATTTTAAGAATGCCAAAGATTTTCTGAATCCTTTGTAAATCCTGTATTATGTGATAGTCTTAAGAAATAATATTCTCCAGAAATTACCAAATCTCTTTATTTAGGATTTAATAATACAGTAAAAATTGGGTAAATTCAATGCTGAAACTGTTGACTAGCTGACATAGGAAATTAATACATCAGTTATCATGAAAATTGGCTGAGACTTGAAAGTCTGACATCTAGTGTTTATATAGTTCAAACACAAGAAAAGTTTAAATGAAGTGATAATTAAACTGGAAGAGGTTTGCCATTCAGTGCAGGAATCCAAAGTAAAGCATCCTAGACAGATGCTATCTAGCTTAATTTGAATATATCCCACCACTTCTCCTAACAGGTGATTCTGAGCTCAAACTGATCCTACTGTAAATATATTTTTTCTGACATTCAACCAAAATTTGCCTTCCTGTAATTTAAACCATTATTTTGTATTCTGTACTCTGAATTAATGGCAAACAGTCTTGGCTTTCTTTGGACATTTAACTTTTTAATTAAAAATGCTCAGTTCAAATTTGGTTTATATTTCTGGTAGAATATTAATATTCCTGTTACAAATTTAGTTTTGTAAATTTTTGAGCAGTTATCTTAATAATCATACAGCCCCCAACATTACTTAGAATCACGTGATTTCTTAACTCCAGCTCGCATAACCCCTGTAAGTATCTTTCATGTCATTAAACTTTTTTTTTTCCTTTCTGGAATTGTTCATTTCTGGATGAACAATTGCATAAAGGCACTGGGCTCTAGTTGCATCATAGAACTGCAGCTTCAAGGAAAACTTTGCTACCCCACTAAAATGTAGAACTTAAAAAAGAAAGTCACTACAGAGTGATAAGTGAATGGTTGAAAGATCCAAGTCTCTGATTGTGGGAAAAATAAGTAAATATTCTAAGGCTGAATTTACATACACATTGAGACATGGCTCAACAAACATCGTTCAAAAATAAACCATAGTTGGCTGGACACGCCTAAATGGGTTAGCCAGCATTAAAAAAAAAAATGTAGGGAGCTGCAAGAGGTTAGGTCAGTTAGGTTAGCAAAGATAAAATGGAGAATTAACTGAATAAAAATCAATATAGGAATTGTTTTTGGAGGAGAAAACAATGTTTTTCAATTACATATGAATAATCTTTTTTTTATCTGAGATAAGTAATCAGATGTTTTGGATCAATAATATGGTAATGAATTGTATAAAGAAAAACAGTGTCTTTACAAAGAAGATGGAAGTTCACAGGGTTGTGTGTTTTTAGTTTTAGTTTTTGCAATTGATGAAATCACACAGCAGGTTTAGTTACAGTGTCATCAGTATGGGAATAAACAAATCTAATCTTGTTTCTACCTACTACATTCAGGGAAGCTAATGAAAAAATATAGACAATTTTAGGAAAGTAAAATTTAATTCAGGCATGGTAATACCGTGTTTCCCCGAAAATAAGACATGTCCCGATAATAAGCCCAACAGGGCTTTTCGGGACATGCGTTGAAATAAGCCACCCCCCAAAAATAAGCCCCCCCATTACTTTCCGGGGGGAAAGGGGGGGCATGCCGGGAGGCGCTCTTTTTGCTGCGGGCACTTTTTTGGCCGGGAGAGCGAGAGCAAGTGAGAGTCGAGGGCACGCACACCCCACGAGACTGCTCGGCTCCTCTGGGCTCTGCCTCTGCCAGCGTTTTCAAACGCGCACCTGCCTCCGAGGAAGAAAAGGGGAGCCTTGATGGCTGCCTCGCCGCCCCATCTCAGGCAGGAGCGCGTCACAACGCTGGCAGAGGCAGAGGTGCTGCGGGCGGCCGGGAGAGCGAGAGCAAGTGAGAGTCGAGGGCACGCACACCCCACGAGACTGCTCGGCTCCTCTGGGCTCTGCCTCTGCCAGCGTTTTCAAACGCGCTCCTGCCTCCGAGGAAGAGAGGAAGAGAAG